>CM076579.1:1384333585-1384746165 GCA_034641835.2 Pinus albicaulis
AACGTTGGAAGGCGATACAATTAATTATAATATGTTTAGCTACTTAATTACAATTCTTGCAGCTAATTTCAAGTAGCCACCCTGGCCGAGATATGACGTAGCACACTTTTATTTTAGACATAAAGAAAATTAAAGCTATTGAATTAAAGTTGTAATTTACTTTGCGGGTCCAGTTGGCATTTTTCCTTCTTTCTTTGCCCTTTTCTCTTTTTCGTCATGGATGAGTGCTCTCCACTCACTCTCTGAAACTGCAAGAGGACGCTCATATCTAGGGTTAAATTGCAATTGCGTCCTATAGGTTTCCCTGGTATATTTCAAATATTTTCCAGCTACCTGAGCCACCGTTGTTCTGTCAAATGTGCCGACCCCAAAAAGGGCTTCTAGATAATCTAGAAGTTATTTTTTTAGATTGGAATTCTAGGAATTCCACCCTGTACGTATGGTTGGGCCAAAAATTACCAATGCATGGCTCTCCAGAATCCTGTAGAACTCATTGTTTCCTACACAGAATAAAACCAAAAAAAAAATAAGATATTATCATTAATTTAAAAATAAAAATCATGATAAATATGTTTTAGATAAAGTACATGAAATAGTTAAAATATTAAAATTTACCTGGGAGTTGTACATGCTTTATAGGGACACCCTCATCGTTCACCAACAACGTGCCATTAATGGTCCTTGTGGAGCTAACACGTGTAGCTCCAGGAAACGCAATAATGTAGTTGGCCATATCAGCCTCATCATTGCCAACATGTTCAGCGGTTGGCTGGGTGTCTGCTTGGGCAAGGTGTGTTTCTTGGCTGGCACCTAAAGGAGTAGAAGGTGTACGAGAGGGTTGTTGGGCAATCTCTTGCCCTTGTGTCCCACTACCACCAACACCGGGTTCAGCAAATGCCAGAAAACACTACATACAAAAGAACTTTTTGTTATTTTAGTCAATGTAAAAATTAAAAATCAAACTATCACAATTCATCTCATGCAGAACAAAAAAAATATCCTTTTGACTTTTATTATTACTTGATATCTATTTAGCTGCCTCATAAGATGTTGTATCCTCTCTTCTGTTTCAGGTGTTTGAGGCGCGTCTATCAAAGCATTAAATTCCGACCTTGCATCTCGTGCCTTTTTTTGCAACAAGAACACTGGAGATAGGGATGAAGAAAGCTCTTCCTCAAAGAGGGAATCATCAGGCGTACCATGGCTAGGTATCTGCATATTTGAACAAAATTAATATTATTTCAATTATGCAAATAACTAAAATACCTAAAGATAGAGCAATGCTGGCACTTTACATGTTCTTCCGCTGGCCTCTTTCCGCGATCATCCCGTCTCGAGGTTGTTCCTGCACTGCTCTGATCAGTCTGCCACATTGCAATAAAATTATAAATGTAAAAACTTGAAAAAAATATCTAACTTGAAAACACAAAATGAAAAGTGAAATAATTTCTAATAAGACACCGGAATACAGAGTTAGAGTTTCAAATATGCCTTGCATTGAATTCAGTCCTGGAAACATGTCATTGCACATTAAGGCACCCAAACATTCAATCCATGAATGATATATTTAAGTAGGCTTCTCCTATTATGGGAAAACACCATACCTATAATGCATTCACTTTCATGTATAAAGGGAAAGGAAAACATGTTTTCATACAACGGTGACAAAGGCATCTTGGGGAAAGGTATCTTCACTTTTTATTTATGTTGTTCACCCACACCACTCTCGTGTTTTCACTAATCCTGTTTTGTCATTTTTGATTCAAATTAAGTTAAGGCCTTAAGTATTTTTTGACCTTTCGGTGTAGTTTTTATAAGTGGCATGTATGGATTTTCCATTAATTCTGCACTTTTTCTCTTCATGCGCATGTTTCCCCGGAAATCAAATGCATGATTTAGTCCCATACATTTAACAAGTTGTTGGATCAACTCCATAGGAAATATCATGTTTCCTATTCAATCAAAATTTATCTCAATTAGGGTAGGTAGGAAGGTTTTCCCTTTGTATTAATAGGGCACTTCTAGCTTGCATTTTTATTATATCTTTCAAATTTAGTTTCGTTTCAATTAGGGCATGATTTTTTGCAACTTTCAAGGTGAGAATGAACAAAGACAAATTTTTGTGATGGATGATTGTATATGACTCCATGGCCAGAGGAAAAGGCACTAATCTACTTCTTCAAATATCTATAGTTCTCATTCACCTCATACGGAGATGGTCCCCGATTTTGAGCCAAATGTTGCAGAAAAAAGTTCCCCCCCCCCATAATTTGATATTCAATGGAAATTTCTTAAATTGATGATGGGGCATGATTATGGAACATTGGCACATACATATGTAATGGAATTCCAAGATCATGATATATGTTTGCATATGTTTATGGCAATGTTCCACCAAGTCCCCTGGAGGTGGGAGCGAGGGGAGGAGGGAGCGCGGGAGCGGCCTATGCAAAAGCTCCCTACCAATTTTCAGGAAACGTGGGGGGACGTTGGGGTCATAAAAATGATAAAATTTAATATTTAAAATGTAACTATATTTTTGCAAGGAAAGTATATACAGTCATCATACACTTGCATCATGAAAGATAAATCATAAATGATAAAATTACAAATCGATGAATGATGAATCATCTAATTGAAACAAATTTAAAAGTTAAAAGTTAAAACATACATCATACAATCATGCATGTAAGTTTGTAAGTCTGTAACTATATAATAATTAATGTAACTACTAACAATGTACAATGAAAATAAAGTTTAAGATATCATATGACATATTATATCAAGATTCAAAATAGAGTTTAAACTGAAGTTTACAACTCAAGTCTGAAACATAAAAATTAAATGCAAATAAGTTATGTCTGAAACATAAAACATAAAACATAACATATGAATATCAAATGATATCATCATACTGATAAATGAGCATAAATGCTCAAGTTAATGCCCCACTAGTCTTTGCATCCAACTTCTGCACGAATATATCAAGATCAACCATGTCACCATCTGAATCAGAATCACTTGGATTCTCAAATATGCTAAGTGGCACATCAAATTTTAACACGAAACCATAAACTAAAAGGGGCGGTGAGGGGACGTGAGGGGGCGTGAGGGAAACATCCCCTAGAATTCCCCAAGACCCCGGAGCGCGAGGGGGCGAGGAATCTAGACCCCTAGGTGGGGGGGCGAGACCCCATGTAACACTGGTTTATGGAGGTGGTGGAGCAAAAAAGAGCTCAAATAGAGCCGAAATTTTTCACATAAAAAGGACTGTGGGCTTGACTAATGGTTCCATTTAAAAAATGATATCTAGACAGAGAATAAGTGTAGCATGCAAACATGCATTGAAAATCCATCCGAGTTTGCATTGTATTACTTATGATGGATTCAAATTTGGGTTTCAAAATGCCAGGTTATGGCATGATTTTGTCGAGAAACCCTTCGTTGGATTCTCATGTTGGTTTAATTTATATTTTAAGTTTGTTTTGAAGTCTTTGGGTGATAGTAACTCATGAACTAGGTTACCAATGTGTAACAATCATATTTCAAGAATAAAGTTGTGATTTTTTTATATTATTATTATTATCTATTAGCTACGAGTATCGACACCTAATGCCTGGAATTTTGACATCTTGATAGCATGGATAATTTCGAAAATGTTTCTAGTAATGTTAACATAATAACTATCATTACATGTCTTCACTTTTTTCACCATAATAGACCCGTGATATGGACTCATCACACAACTTCATATGCTATGTCCCAACAAGTTCAAACTGGTTGAACCTACCTCATAGTGTGGTTATTAAGGACAAGTTGCTTGATATATAACTCGATAGCATAGACCACGTTGCAGTTCTAAAAAGAATCCTCAAGTGTCAAAAAAACTTCACAATATGTTCTACTATAAAGCCTTTTGGGATACCCGAAATAATATATGTATCATTGATGACTTTTAAAGTATGACAAGATCCAGAGGGAAAGGAAATCAATGGAAGAGTGATCCACCAATGAGAACCTAGAATTTAGCATCGGATGAGTTAGAGTCTAGGAAATTGAAACCCTATAATTTTAATTAGTGATGAAGGACATCACATAGGTAATTATATTTTCATGTAGAATAATCTGTTAATTCAAATTTAAACTACATAATATGAAAGGCATACGATAAATTTTTGCACGTAAGTCCAAACAACCTATAAAAAGGGAAAACCTTCTTTTTCCATGGGAAATAATTTACCTTTCCTTTTTCAAGACAATCTAAATCACAAAAAATATGAACTATACTGCACACATTCTTGGATAATGTGCAAGTGGAAAAGGAATACCCTACACAAGTGATGCACACATGCACATTTGAACACTAATAGATTTTTGTAGTTGAAATGCAATGCTTGTTTTCATTTAAATGTAGGGTTTTTAAAGCAGGGAGAAATAATGGCTGCCAAATTAATAAGCGTTTCTTTGGGGAAAATTTAAATCTTGTATTGGGTGATGAAGATAATAGAGGGTATTGAATCTTTATTCTTGACATCTAGAGAGAACCCTACAGCCTAACACAATCCAATGGAATTGACCAAAAAACCCAAATAGAGTCAACCCTACTATAGGAAGAAGGGCTTGCAGTAAGAACTTACCATTTTGCAAGAGCTGAGGGCGAATGTTGTTCTGCAAGAGCTGAGAGTGAACGGCGAGAGCGAATCTTTGAGGAAAATGCTGTTACGCAAGATACGAGGGCGAATGTTGTTACGAAGAGTTTGAGGGCGAATCCAGGCGAATGTTGCAAAGGCTCGAGGTGAATGCGAGGGTGAATGGTCATGGTGAAATTTGAGAAATCTTTGTTGCCAAGAGGCTGAGTGCGAATCTTTGAGAAATGAAATGTTGTTAAGAGCGGAGGGCGAATGCACGCGTGATATCAGACGTTAATGTAGCACACATGTACATTTGAACACTAATATATTTTTGTAGTTGAAATGCAATGCTTGTTTTCATTTAAATGTAGGGTTTTTAAAGCAGGGAGAAATAATGGCTGCAAAATTAATAAGCGTTTCTTTGGGAAAAATTTAAGTCTTGTATTGGGTGATGAAGATAATAGAGGGTATTGAATCTTGATTCTTGACATCTACAGAGAACCCTAGAACCTAACACAATCCAATGGAATTGACCAAAAAAACCCAAATAGAGTCAACCCTACTATAGGAGGAAGGGCTTGCAGTAAGAACTTACCATTTTGCAAGAGCTGAGGGCGAATGCTGTTCTGCAAGAGCTGAGGGCGAATGTTGTTCTGCAAGAGCTAAGGGCGAACGCTGAGGGCGAATGCTGAGGGCAAATGCTGTTCTGTAAGAGCTGAGCGCGAATGCTGAGGGAAAATGTTGTTCTGCAAGAGCAGAGGGCGAATGCGCGTGTGATATCAGACGTTAATGTAGCTATTGCGACAAATACGAAACAATAAAATCATTTTTATGTAGTGCGCATATAAGTTTCGAATTTTTATGTAGCGCGCATATAATTTTGGTATTTTTATGTAGCGCGAAAATAAGTGTCGTTATACCGACGGCGGAAAAGGCGTCGCTATTACGACGGGTGCCTCCAAACGTTGCAATGGCGACACCTAAACATTGTGTCGCAGTTGCGACGTTTGGAGTCGTCTCAATAGCGACGCTTTGGGCCATGGTGTCACAATTGCAACGTCTTCCTCCAAACGTCGCAATTGCGACACATTTTTAAGTGTCGGTATTGCGACACTTTTCTATAGACGTTGGTATAGCGACGGTTTCGGGCGGGATGGAAAAAATTTGGGAAAATTTCCGACATTTGGTCAAAAGCGTCAGAACCAAGTGTCGGAATTTCCGCCAAATGTAGTAGTGTCATGACCACGACAGCCCCAACTCCACTGGTTCGACACATAACAAGGTAGGAGTATTGTTCACCCCTGAGGACCCTCCAAACTGCAACAAAAACTTACATGTACCCAACATGAGCCATGGATTTCTACTCATGTAGATATAACTAAAACATGGAGACAACAAAACTAACCCTAACACCCTGAACCTTATTACTAACCCCTAATTTCAGCAAAGAGGGATTATGTGAATTTTGCGCCCCTCTTTCTCAATTACAAGTGACCAGATACAAACTTGACTTCCCATTTCTCCCTTTCGACACTTCGAGGAAATTACTGAATGGATTTTATAAATACTGACTAGAAATCTTACCCTTAAGTTCGCAGTAGAGTCTTGCATTAGAAATCCTTGGACTGCTACCCAATTTGATAAGATTTTCCTCTTTGTCGAATAGGACCAGTGTTGGTATAGGCTCCATGGTTTGACTCCACCTAGATCCCATACTTGGTGCACCTGACCGCAAATAGTTTCACAAGGGGTTTTTCATTTGCATTTAGAGAATTTTTTGCCAACAAACTAGAGATGGATGAGCATGCACAGGCACATGACTTGCACAAACCCTTCACCATTTACACCACCTTCTCGTACGCCAATAACCAAGCTCGCAAGCAGTTGCAGTATCATGCTCTATGTCCTTCTTATAACCCTTACAACCTCCATATTTAAGCTTCCACACGATCCACTTTGCATGCTAACACCTCACCACATGTTTCTATGGTGTGTGTGGGGGAGGGCCTAGGCCCTCACTCTCATGACCAATATGCCCATAGTCTTTCGCCCCCATCTGGGTAACTATTTGATATTGTTATTTTTAATATATTGACGTTTTAATTGTAGGATTTGTATTATATGTTAATTAAGAAGTAATTGAGATATCTAAAATTTACGGAGTTCAAGATGAAGATAAAATTAATCCTAAGGAATGGTTGAGGATGGTAAAGACTATGATATGATTCCCTTTGTCGCAATTTTTTATTTTTATAATGGAGGTTACAAGTGGTAGAAGCACCTTGATGAAGATATTAGATTTTACTCCAAACCAAAAACAAATTGAAGAATTATTCTAAAAAAATGGAGTTCATGGATAAAATTGAAGATGAATTAAAACAAGCTAAAGTAGAAATCAAGAAGAAGTTTGATGTGTTATCTAATTTAAAAAACCTTAATGAAGCACTCATTAAGAAGACTGAAAAATTAAAATAGGGAAAGAATGGTAAGGGGAATTAGAAAAGGAATGAGTCAAGGGAAGAATTGAAATAGAAAAATGAAGAAATATGTAAATTATGAAATCATAATAGAAAACTACTACATGGTCACATCAAGAGATTGAAAGAAGAAAATAAACCTTGTCAAAGTAAAAATGGAACAAGGATCTTAAAGAAAGAGACTACTGAAAGACTTTAAAAGGAAATTTGCAAGAATATTGAAGAAGCCCTGGATATAGATGAGGTAAAATAAACGTATCCTCGAATTAAAGAAGGACATTGGAATTTGATAGAAGGGTTCGCATTGCAACTTAAAAAAGAGAAAGAACACAAGATTCAAGGAGGTCACGAGAAGACATTTGAAAAAATTGGACTCCATGTAGAGGATGTGCATATTGAATATGGTGGTATTATGTCCAAGGCTAGACTAATCCATGGAAAAAAAAGAGGGCAGAGAAGGCCATTGTCTTTGAAAAGAAGACAGGAAAAATAAGCATGCAAAGTGAAGGAAAGCCATCAAATGTGAAACCATATTAACATCCTCATTACAAGAAAATATTTCATGAAAGACAAGAATATCAATATCAAGATTATCAGGATAAATTTGGAATGCTCATTAGTATTCATGTAACAAGGCCTCAAAAATCATTATTCAACACGATATTATCAAACACAAACAACTACGACAAATTGGAAAAGCCACAACAACACTATATGGAATCAATGGAAAGAAAATTATGCAACAATAAACCATCAATCATTAATACCAAAAGAATTAAGTTTGGATTGATGGATCATCGTTAATCTAGGCAAGGAGAATGTAGGAATATAATTAAATCCTATTATTAATTTTCATCACATGTAATGCCTTTAATTTTGAGGACAAAGATTTTTGAAGAATGGTACTATGATATGACCCTGAGGAAGGCATATAGGGCGTTAAATGTATATGATATGAGCCCAAAAGTGGGCATATATAGGATTAAATGTACATGTAGTATGTAAATGTACATGTAATTGGGTTAGCCTAATAATGAAGTGACCACATGTGCAATGTGTGACAAGGCCTATATGGAGATCATGTGGTCATTATTGAAGACATGTGATTTTGATGTATGAATTTATTTGGTTATTTAGAGGAAGTTCTAATATTCTTCAAGGATTCATAATAAGGGTAAGCATTCTATAGATGACCTAGTTTTTGCCAGGACCTACCATGGAAATTTGTGTTTTCATATTCCACCAATTGTGAAAAGGTGAGGCCATTCCAATTGATGAGGATTCTATCAAACAACCCTTTGCTAAGATCTATTTCAACACAGATCAGCACAAATGTTACAATACCTCTCCTAATCTTATCTATATCTATATTAATAAAAAGGACCAAGTGAGTTTCCTATAGAAGCTAAGATATCCATATTTAACAAATGAATGGGCATATTAGGGGGTCTTACCCAAAATGGAGTGGCCATAGTTGTCATGGATATAGGGTTAAATATAGGAAACTGTGGTTGATAGGAGAGCCCAAAGCATCCCAAAAACTAGGGTCCTTTATCAAAAACACTTTGACAATCCTCTTGATTTATGAAATAGACCACAAAGAAACCCTTTGAGCAAAAATATAGACCCGTATTTGGGGACTAGGTTTGATGCACCCATTCCTAGAGCACAAATGTAGATGCACAAAACCATTTAAAGAAAAAAATAATGGCATTGCGCTCATAGGCCAACAAATAAATATCGGATTGGGAGTCTTCCACCTTTAGACTTGGAATATATTTCTCTTACTCCAAAATGAAGGTTGGACCTATAATATCTTTGGGAGTCACTTGCGAGAGCCCTCTCTTTATATTATAATTAAAGGATCATGACTGAGAGGAAGAGGGAACACCCCAGCCTTTGGCTCCTTCATTCAATCTTGATACAAGGAGGATTAAAGCATCCTTGGCTACACCATAGTATTTAAATGAATTCTCTTCTTGAAGTTATCAACCCCCATGTATGAGTTACATTGAGGGAGAAGGGATTCCTATCCAATCTTCACTTTTGGTTGCAAGTGTAAAGACATTTTTTGAAGCTTTCACCCGCATAAAGAAGGTACCCCCTAAGATCATCCTCACGGAGATAAAAAATATTAAGAGATTTGGAACGATTGCATCACTTTGGAGGAGGGAAGAACCTTATTGCAAAATAAATTCCCCCTAATTTATTAGATTGGCAATAATGGCACTAAAATGAGAGGGCTTTAGATGAAGGGAAGAGTCCTTAAGCTAAAAATTCCCTAGAGATAGGGTGACAACATAATACTTTAGGGTTTCCATCTTCTCCTCCACTAAACTAAACTCTGATTAAAAAATACACACACGCATTTTAATTTAAATAAAATAAATTCCAAAATGAAATAAAACTATAATAAAATACGGGTATAATTCATATATATTTATTTATTCCAATTTTAGTTTGAAACAAATCTCATCTACATAGATATTTACAAGAATTAAAAATTCCCCCCTATTAGGGTGTTGGAAGTTGGAACGTTGTTATGCGGATAAATCCCTCTTGCGGACAAGAGCGATCTCCCTATTATCCTATGGATAGCTAGAAACAAACATCCATTTGTAAATCGTTTTCTCTAGATCATTTTCAATTTAGAATTATTATAAACAAAGAAAGAGGACATGCCCCTACCTTAAGATCCGACGTTCGGTGCAGCCTTTTATCCAGTCACTCCAAAGAGGCTTCTTCAATATGTAGAACCTGCAATCAAAGACAGACAAAAGAATTAAAAGCACCTGCAACATATAATAATTGAGAACAACTAATCTAACGTAGTGATCAAGGAATCCAAGTATTGAATTATTCAAATAGACACAAGAACAACTCAATGAGAAAAGGAGATCCATATGTGTTATCTCGAATAAAAGAGTAAATTTACAACCTGTCGCGTTGATGTCGTACAAGTTCCTCTTGGGGTCCTGAAAAATCGTTCCTCCTTCAAATTGACAAGCCTTCTTCTCTCTAAACTAGTATGAAGTTATGGATATGAGTGTGTGATCATTCTCATACCAATAATGACTAGTGTAGAGAGTATGCTCTCTTAGGAATTTCTTCAACAATTACCTGATGTATGTCTACCCTTGAGACTGAAACATGAGCTCAATTGATAGGAAAATGGAGGTGGTTTTAGTTCCATGAAGAGGGGGATGGATTCCTCTCATGAAGGGATTTGAGCTCCATATACCAAGGGATAAACTCCGTGAGTGAAGGGATAGAGCTCCATGAGTGGAGGGATAAAGCTCGAACTGATCACGCATCTAGAAGCTTCCAGTTGGGAGAATATTCGTCTAGCTGGTCTTCTAGAACTTACTTTTTCCTTTATTTGACTGTTTACGGGGTTCCGCAGGTTTTATAAGCAGAATGTGTGGGATGTGCTGTAGGCTATAGAACAAATATTTGCGGATCCACAGGAAAGAGCTAGGAAAAGTGCGGAGTTAGTCTTTTTAGGGTTTTAATGAGATTTTATCCAATTCCAATACTTTGTTTAGGAACATTAAGGTTTTTGACCTCTAAGGGAGAATAATGTAGGTAGTGATGAACCTATATAGACAGTCAAATGTCATGGTGACAAAATAACGTGTAACAGATTGCCCCCTAAAGTGTGAAGTTTGAGGTAGTTCTGAAGAGTGAAGTGCTTTATCATTTCAAGGATTGGATTGCAGACACAACGGTCAAAAACCTGTAAAAACATTCAATGCAAGCATATATATGTATATCGTCGCTAAGGTAGGAATTCCCATACTCAGATCAAAGCTAACTAAATGTTCTGGTACAGAAATTATTTTAATATTACATCAATAGTAGACACAACATGGGCGCAGCCATCTGTCATAAGTAGTCTATTGTATCATGAATAATAAAACTCCTCACAGCCTGGATGGTGGAAACTAGATCCAGGGTCTTGATTTCTGCTTCCCAAACTAGTACAATTCTATCCATGTGATTGATTGTGTCGAAGTCAAACATGGTTGAAACCACTTGATTACCAGTCAATGATGTCAATTATTAACAAGTGTGAGAGAAAACGCCAATAATGACAATGACTCTCAAAGTACTCAGTACAATCCACAAATTGTGAATGAATGATTTGCAGTCAAACACTTCACGGAATCATTCGATCGAAGGTTAGTGATGCAACCTGTCATCAAAGGCGATAAACCTGCCATTAGGGCATGCAGATTCCAAGGTACTGATAGGATTCTAGATCAAATTTATAGATGATGAGTTGTTTTCGATAGAGAGTGACCCGTCGTAGGAAAGCCCATGATACGAAACCATTAGATCAAGTTTTTAAGAAATATTTTCAAGGACTGATTCAGGGATGGTCAACGCGAATGGATACAAATGTTTGCAATGAATGGTTTATTTGAACTGTCTCTTGAACACATAACGACACTGCAGATGGTTTGGTAACAATTGACCTAAATCTAATACCCAGAAACTGGTTGAAGACTTTCAATGTGGTTTGAGTAACATTTAGACAAAGAATTTTCCCAACCTAGGTACAAGTGTGACAAAAAGTGTCGTGTTTAAGAGTGGTATACTGCTTTTAAAACAAGGGTGACAACTGAATTCCTTTTCTCTTTTCCCCCACCATTACTGGCAAGTACCTCTTTATTTTTGACAAGCTTGAGGAGGATAACATTTGCTTGTTGTGTAAGCTCATCCTTCGGATGAGTCCATCTTAGTATTAAAATCGAACCCTAAGAAGGAGTGGTTCGTTCCTGTTTGAAATCAACAGGTCCTTTACTGTTGAATTTTAACGAGTCCATTATAGGTGAAACTCGGTGTTTTACAGTTTTTGGGAGTCAGAATAAAAACATAAGTAAACTTTGTGGTTGTACTTTTTCGTAAATTTAGTCTCTCAAGCATGAAAAAGGATAAAATAATGCAGGAGAGAACTATATGACCATGATTAGTCAACGTATACCTTTTTCTTAAATAGTCCATTTCATTCTAGAAAAGGGGTAAACTTATACTGAAAGGATGATTGTTCATTTCCTTTTACGAGTTCGAATAGTCAAGTACTCGGCGATACTTTCATGTTTAGAGAGTCTGAAAAGGGCTTAAAAGAGAACTCCATGGTTTCGCCTTTTCGTAATTTTCAAGAGCCTGAAAAAGTGATAAAAGTGTACTTAGCATCAAAATAATTCTTTTCACCGAAAAAACTTGTATTCTGCACAAACACTCGAAATATTATACATACTTGTTTCCAAGATGTAAAAACATCAAAAAATCACTTTTTAAGGTGAAAAATAAATAAAATATAATATTTTATTCATTCAAAAACTATAAAAAGGACTTTAACAAAGTCATTTTCACCTTTTGTCTTCAGAGTTGTAAATTGAGAGCTTTTGGCAAAAAAGTTTCATAGTTGATATTGGGAGAACCGTCCGCTCAAATTGTGATTCGTCAGAACCAAGTAATCCACAACACTCTTCTCTTCATTTCTATCTGATTAAATTCTCTTTTAGGCTTTAAATTCATTTTTTTAGGAGAAATTGTGTTCAAAAATCTGCTCTCAGGGGTCCGCAGGTCATGCACGCATTACCTGTGGACCTCGATAATTTTCTAAAAGGAAAATTATCGGGCTACAATGGTTTTTGAATGGAGCCCATGCGGACGTCCGCACTATCTTTGCACAAAAACTACGGAGGCACTGTGGCCGGTTTAAAATTCATAAATTCTCTCAAAAATGGTTAAATTTTCCTCCTCAAAAAGTTTCTAACCTTCAAATGTGTCCATTTGCAGACTATTTCACCATGCTAGAGTGGAGAGAACGTGAGCATGAAGAAATAGAAAATTAAGCCATGAATAATCCTCAAACAATGCGAGTGCTTAAAAATTGTGGTTTGTATAAGTTCTGGGAAATTCAAGGTATGAGAGCACAGGTGGAACTGATGACATAATTAGTGAACAAATGGGATGTTCAAGATCAGTGCTTTATCATTAGTGACCATCAGCTTAAAATCAAACTCAAAGATATTTATTTTCTCACTGGATTGTCCAAAAGAGGAGAAAACATATCCTTGTTTGGAGCTAGACAGGGTGGCCTACCGGTTGCTAGTTACAAACAAGAATTTTGCAGTGATGAGGCAGATCCAAAGGATAATTGCATAGACATAAAGACTATCTTGCGACTTGATCTCAAACTTGTTGCATTCACGGGAACCAGGTTGTGTGGAAGTGTGGCTCTACATGTAGCCACTGAATCTCAAATGCAGACCGCGATGGAGTGTTTCAGAGGCACCATTTTCAATTGGTGTGAAGGGGTATTGGCCAACATGAAAGGCCAGCTGACCAGAGCAAAGAATGCAAAGTTAAAAAACTTTGGGTATGGCACCATCCTGATTTATTTTTCTTTGGAGAGAATCCCACTTCTCGCCCCTCAGCTTATTCCAGTAGATCGTGGAGAGATCAGAGAACCTCGTATGATACGTTGGATTGCATTAATGGCCCGCCATGGTGGCGACAACAGTTCAGTGCTTCGGTTCACTCCAACGTACTTTATGTGGCTACAGAACCAAGTCTTCACGATCAAAGACTTCCCTTATGCGGGTATAGATTTTAGAGGTGATCCTGAGATGTCCTTGCCTCCAGGGACACAATGGGATGAATCAGGTAAGTGAATCATTTTGATGTGTCTTAAATATAATTTCTTATTTATTTTTTATCATCCAATACTAATAACAAAATTTAAATATAGATGTTGGTCCACGACGACCAGCTACACTCCATCGTTTTGAAAGATGACAAGCAGAGCCTATAGTACCACCACAGGATCAGGCAGTAGAGATCCTAACTGATATGGAACACAATTTTGAGAGGTTAACCATAGATATTCCTGAGACAAGGACAGATGAAATTCCTCTTCGTCTTCAGAGACACGTTACAGGTGCACCAGGAAAATTTTGGATATTCCAGCGTAAGGTGGCATGTGCCATAGTTTACTACCATGATCATCATCACAGATAGTGGATGATCATCATGGATTAACATATTTTGTTTTTTTTTTATCAGTATATTTAAGATCATAAGGTGTTTAAACCTATGATCATAAATGATGTAATATTTTTGAAAACAAACCTATCCATGATATTACTACTTTCTCTGACTATCTTGTTCAACATGTATCGAATGTTGTTTTGGTTTACTGTTTTAATGTTGCAAATGTATATTTAGAACATGATTAGCTAATGCATCAACCAATGTGTTTAAATTTCTTTAAATGTGTTGATATTCGATGTAATCAAACTGTCATTCCAAGAAACAAACCTTCAAAAATAATCTCAGTAACACTGGATTTTTAATTGTGTATACTCTGTTTAAATGGAATACAATGAGTTTTGAATCTAACCTAATGATCAAACGTCGAATTCCAAATGAAATGGCATCAGATAATAACTGAATGACTATGCTATATTCTGCAATATTGTTCGTTGTTTTACCAAGGCTTACCCCATGCATAGAAACTAACTCATCAGTGGGTGAATAGATAACCCAAGCTGCGGAAGAAATATTTCGTGTACTACGACAAGCACCATCAACAAAACCAATATACATTTCAAGGGATGTCAACATCTGAAATATCAAGATTAATCAAGATAAGCAGTGATAGTAGTAAAAACTAACTTAAACGAGGCACACTTATCTAATCTAAGGCACACTAACTAGAAAAATAACTAATATACAAGTGAGATCTTCAGACGAGAATGAATCATAATGTCTCTTCAGATAAAGACCATTTTTGGGCTTAGCTAAAGAGACCCCATCATAATCAGTCAATTCATAGGCCCCTTTGGCAAGCACTTGCTTAACAATTTAAGGACCGTGCCACATTGGTTCGAATTTCCCAGCTCCTAGCTTATCGTTAGCTTGATCATATACTAAGACTAGGTCACCTTCTGAAAAAACATGAGGTGTAACACTTCGATCATAATGAGCTTTTACACATTTCTTATGAGCTTCGGAAACTAATGCAGCAGTGCGTCGAGTTTCATCTAATTGTGCTAAGTACAAAAAGCGTTTGTCCTCTTCAAAGGTAGCTGGTAGTAACTCTATGGCTAATTGGAGTGACGGTATTTCTCATTCAATGGGTAACACAACTTCTAAACCATAAACCAATTGAAAATGAGTGAACCCTGTAGCAGTTTTTGTTGAGGTTCAGTATGCCCATAGTGCTGAAAAAAGCATGGTATGCCAATTCGATTTGTGAGTTCCGATAATCCAATAATGACAGCCCTTTTATTTGACCAAGTGAACTTACCATGGCACGGCTTGAGGTTGATCAAATCCCATTCATGGATAAGGTCCTCCACCCATTTCCGGGTCAGATCCCTCACAATGCATCCTCCACGCTTTTCTTCATGAATTAGAGTAATGTTGATATCTCTAGCAATAAGAATATTTTCCAGATCCTCTTCTTCTACCATGTTTCTCAGGGACTCCCAGCAGGTTTCTTTTTCCTTGCTACCAGCTGGGACATACACATTGAAGAGACTAAAAGTCTCCATTGATTCTTGGTGTTGAAGTTTTGTAAATAGCCAGTGAGCATGTTCATTTTTCGTTGTCAACCTGAACTTGGAGGAGTTCCAGAGAGTGCCCAAACCTCCCAAGGCTTCTCTAGCTGAGACAGCCAAAGTCCCTCCCTTGTTCCAAAATTTCTTGCTCCTTGGAAGGAACTCATTTTCCTCCAACTTTGTCTCCTGGACAAGCATTATGTCTGGGTTTTCTGCCATTCTTAGGTTCCTCATGGCTTCTTCTTTCTTCTTGCTCCCCAAACCTCTGCAATTCCAGGAGATCATCTTCATTATTTATTTTTGTGAGAGTGTGGGCCACCCTTGGGGCCCTATCCCTAATTTCTTGTCACCTTTGTATTTTTTCCCAAAAGCTTTTCCAGTGTAGGTTGGCTTCCTTGAACTTTGTCTTTGTACGTTTCTTTGTCTCTCTTTTCCTTGGAGGACATTCTTCCTCTTTCCGACCTTCTTACTGAGGACGGAGAGTCTCCTATCTCTCCTTCATCTTTAGATGCTTCCAAGCCTTGATTGTCCACCTCGCTCTCAATGTGCTTGTCTTGAGGTTTTTTTGTTTCTCCATCCCCTTGTATTTCCACATTTGCCACTGCAGTCTCATTAACTTCTTTGTCTTATAACCTTATTTTCTCCACTACTACCTTCTGAGACGAGTCCTTTTCATGTATTCTTGTGTTTCGGTTCCAAGAGGTCCAAACATGTTCCCCGAATCATGCATAGGAAGGGTTTGCTGAGAATCACTAATGCCTTTAGGTTGCTGCCCTTTGCTCTTATCTTGATTTGTCGGCTTAGAAATCTTGGGGTTTGCTTTGGATTTCTTGACCTGCTTCCAGCCTTCTTCTTTATCCTTCTCCTCCTCGCTCTTCTTTGGACAGTTTCTGGCGAAATGCCCGTATTCATGACACCCCCGGCATTTGAAAGGAATTTGTTCGTAGTCCATTTTTTGGATATGAGACCAGCTTCCAACTTTAATTTTTATGGCTTCCGGAAGCCCAAATTCTAGATCCACCTCCACATAGATGTGAGCACAGTCATATTTATCCTTATTGTTTGCTCTATCGATGAATTTTCCCAAGGAGTCCCCTATGTGTTTAAGGGAGGTCCAATTCCAGCAGTGGATTGGGAGATTAGGCAATCTGACCTAAACAGGCACAGCTGAGGGAATGTCCTCTGCTGGGTCGAAATGCAGAGTCCACTTGTTCAGATATAGCCCTTGCGGTCCCATAAAATAAGGCCCATTTCTAAATATTAGTTCCTTATCCTCTTTAGAGGAGAACTCGAACAAAAAATAGCCTTTGCCCAGGAAATAGGAAGTAACATTTTGGCTTATTAGGGGTTTCCAGTTCTTAATCACCCAGGCTTCCGTGGATTTGGGGGAAGGCCACAAGCTGGTGAACTAACCAACAAATTCATGTTTCGTCATGGTCAGGGAAACCTAAATAGGGTCATCTGGCAGAAGAGCGACCTCCAGCATTTCTTCAAGTTGTTTGACAAACTTCGAGTTTGCAGCCTTCTTCTTCTTGGGAAGAGAAGCGATGAGAGAGCTGAAAGCTTCTGCTTTTGGAGACAGCGGAGGGGGAGGAGGCAGGGGAGCCCTAGTTAAGGCCAGCTCCTCCATGGCTGCAGTAGCCCGATCAAGCTCAGCGCAAGGGCAGCAGAGCAGCGCTTCAATTTTCAAATGGTATGACTCTTGATTTTTATATCAATTAAAAGTTTAATATTTTTTAATATTTAAATTGTAAGTTACACAAAATTAAGATGAAGACACTTTAAAAAAATATTGTATTCCAATGAACCAATTAAACATTAATAAGTTACAAGTCTGTAAATGATAAATGGAAAAAATTATATATACATTAAAAAATAAAAGGAAAAATAACTCTTGATTTTTTATATCCAAATAAATCCAATTAAGACTTCAATATTTTTTTAATATTTAAAATATAAGTTACACAAAATTGAGATGAATCCACTCTAACAAAATATTGTATTCCAACGAGCCAATTAACAATAATAAGTTACAAGTCTTTAATCTGCCCCAAAATAATCTTTCTTGATCCAAACCCGCCAATCAGGACTTCCATTTACAATAATTAAAAGTCTTCTTCCCCATAGGACAAATTTCAGACTAAGGCAAAATTCAAGGGCCTAGCTTCAGTATTTTTAATGATGCAATTCACAAATTGAAGTACGTAGAGTTCCCAAATGGAATTTGACCTCAAACTCAAGGCTTCAGTTCAGTATTGCCCAGATTTTGCAGTATACAAGATGTTCAGATGCATACTAACACCAAAATCACAGTCTTAATTCAACTATTTTGCAGATCCCATTTTACGACAAGTATCCACATTAGCCACTGCCAGATGGTGACAAGCATCTTAGAACTCATGTGTTCTTCATATACAACTGAACTTAAAAGTACCCAAATGAAAATATACAGAAATCATCAAGAATTGTAAGTTCTTAAACAAGAGAGCTTCCAAAATGGTCCTTTCTTCACACACATAGAAAAGATATATCACTGGAAAATTGATATTGACGTCAACAAATCTTCCAGGACAAAAGAAAATGCCATGAATTCAAAGTCCACTTTCTAGTGAAAATATAGAAGTTTGACATTACCAATTAATATATACACAATTTCTTAATGGAACTGATCCTTGTACACACATAATTGTCCAAAGCAGGATAACATAATGATCTGGAGGTCATGTCAAAATCGAATAGAATTTGACAACTAACATTTTGGGCCTATCTACAATTGATATTGTGGGAAATGCCATCTTTTTATTTTCTTTTGAACCTAGGAATTCCCTTTTGGATTTCAATTCAAACTATGGCACCTGTCCTGAGAAGCTTCCTTTACGAATATGATTATGTGACCATCATTGCTTTGTATGCAACCCACCATAATTATCTTACTCCGTCATCATGGGAAATGTCCTAATGCTCATGCCTTCTGGAATGACACTTCCAGCTCCCATAACTTAATTTGTAGGGACAATTTCAGTTCTTAGAGCAGTACAAATTGGACAATACGAGATTCATAAATTTTGGATTCTTTGTGTTGGTATTTGGCTTTGTACCCAGTACATCTATAGAAATCTTAGAGATTCCCTCTAAGATTGGTATTTGGCTTTGTACCCAGTACATCTATAGAACTCCTAGAGAGTCCCTCTTCTCAAAGAAGAAATGACCTCATCTTGAGTCCCCCCAGCCAATTTTGTTCAGACTTATGCTATTTTACCTTAATTTTACTTGTCATCTACCATAATGATATGTTGTATAATAAATTGAATATGATTGCATACTCACAATATCTTTGATTGATAAATTAATGATCCCAAAACTTACACGAGTGTTTGGGAGGACCACAACATCGTTGGGGCATTGGAGACGGGATTCGCATCATAAATCCGAGAATTGACGGGGATTTTTATAGACACCAATCAACGTCATAGTATTAAACTAATTGGACAACTTATCTTGGAAATTATGGCGTAAATGAAGTTTTAAATGCAATCTTCCACTGGAGTTTGTATATGTAGCTTGGTCTGCAGTGCGCTTACAGGAAGAGGGATTTGTTCTCTACTTCCATTTTCCTTTGTGATTCTCGGCACCCAATTTGCTTCAAAGTGTGGGGTTTTTTCAAGCATATCAGTAGGAAGCATGGGTGATATTTTAGAAATTAGGAATGAAGATGTTATTTCTCCCCAAGTTTCCAATACCATGGAAGAGGAATGTGTTAGTAACGAGTGTGCTTCCTTATGTGAACAATCTTTCGCACCTCCAAAATTTGATAGGAAATGCAACTTTCTCTAGCCTCATCTCAACTCAGTCGTAGATACACCAGAACCCACGTGCACATGGAATCGTCATCGTCTTCCTTATCCATTGTAATCGTCGAGGTTCCCGAAATGGTGAGAGTATACGAAGACAGAATAGTTAAACATGTGTTCGACCTGGGTACAGTTCCCCCTTCTTCACTAGTTATTGGATTAATTATGACTTCTTTTGCAACCACGATGGGGAAATTTCTTCCCATTGACGCCGCAATTTTTTTACTATGAAATAATTCCACCCATAAAACTTCTGACCCAATTTTTTTGTTTCTCTCAACTCCCAAGCAATTTCAGACTTTCAGTCTCTAGTCCCATAGAATATATTGCAGGAGTTTCACTATGCCATAAAACTTATGATCCTCAATTTAATTTTTGTTTGAATTAGCATGTCCAATTAGCAGAATAATAAAGCCACGGTTAGGATTGACTCAGAATTATCATTTCCTATTTCATTTTCAGAGAATTACTCGATGCAAAAAAATACCATCCATGGTGGATTAAAAACTACAATTGTAACAATGAACTCCACGCTCTTAAACCATAGGGCATATTTTATTGATGTTAAATGCACGTGAATGGTATTATGCATCTCGTAATAAGTCAATACATATGCATCTGTTAGTTGGGTAATGAAAATGGAGTAATTATATGTCTTCTAGTAGATTCGGGCCTCAAATATGGGTTTATTGTTAAATTATTTATTTCCTATTTATACAAGAATATTTTATTGAACTTAAATTAACCTATCGCTTACCTTCGAAAAACGTATATTAATTTTATCGAAGTTCCAGAATATTGGCATCTACCCTTTTAATAGTTTCAAAAACCTTTTAATAATAATAATAATAAACAACAACAAATTTGCAAACTATTTCCCTATCTTCATTAAACTAAACAAAACAAATTTGTCGATTATTTCCCTATCTCCGTTACACTAAACTAAACAAAAAATTTCTGACTATTTCCATCTAACACCAAATGTCTTGCTAACAAATTTCTTTCTAGATTTGAAACTTGCAGAGATGTCAAACATCTCCATTTTAAAATAGAACCAAAAATCCATTGGCTGGAAGACATATCATTGGTATTTGGAAGGATAGGAAATTGGTGAATGGATGTTGGAACAATATAGGGTCGATGAATATTTTAACAAAAATTGGGAAAATGAGATTAGAGTGGCCAAACCCATTGTGCAGCCTGGGGAATGAGTCTCTGGCTTTCGACGTAGATCGATCTTTATATAATATTTACTTTATTATAAATAAGAGTTTTAAATTTTTAGTGATTTAGTTTTGCAAAATAATTTAGTTCCAAATATGTTATTCCTTCGGTGTACCTTTGCACCTTTAGGAGAAATTGCTAGTATTATATATACATATTATTAATGCAGTATATGATAGGTATTTATTTTACCTTTTACTAGTTACTCAATATTAATAACTATTATTATTTTTTATTTATTTTTTGTGAATTAATATCGTATTACCTCAAAATGTTAGCATACATCATAAAAATCATTGGTTAGGCAATGTTTGGTCTCATTTGCCACTAGGGAAACTAGATTTATTGATTGTAAACTGAATTTCAAGTCATGCAAATAAAACATCTTAAACTTAGAAACAAATAAAACTACCATATATTAGAATACATAAAGAAATAAAATAGTTGTAAAAATGCATAACACAATATCAAGTCTAAAGAAGTAACTGGAGTTGGGTCTTGAGCATTGGTACCGACTAGAGAAAGAGGTTTTAGGTCACACTAAAAATGACTTTCAAGGTTAGTTAGTCGGATATCCAAACTAGCAATACAAGAGTGTTGATATCATTGCACCCCCTCGATTTCATTCAAAGAAGAGATGATATCATTGTGGTCGTCATGTTTTCTTTCAAGACCCTACCTAGAAGAGTTTTTATCTACCAATGGAGGGTGACGGAGTTCAAGTACTGGCTTCATCTTGTAGGTTTTAACCCTGAACAGAAATTATCTACTCACGAATCTTATAACAGAAGATAAACAATAGCGAGAGCATAAAACATAAAACAGATAAACACAGAGATTTTCCCCTGGATCCCAAATTGGGACGACCAACTTGATTTTTCATTATATTCCTTTTAGTGTTACAGCACATATATATACATGACAAAGCATACATAAACCCCAATCCATAAACCCTGGATTAGAACATAACCGTAGTTCCCTTGACCGGATCTACAAAAATACCAGGGGTCGAAAACCATCGTGCCCCAATACCATGTGCAAAACCATGCACAAAACCATGGACGCGAACTACCCACCAGAAATTAAGGACCAAAAATTTTCGTCGGGGCGCTGCCCCAGACCCCGACAGGGGGGGCTATCGCCCCCCCGCACGTGCTTAGTCATGGAAAGAATATAACACATACCCAACACATCTTCCCTTGGTATGGCCAAGGTCAGGAACCAAATTAGCTACCTCCTTCTCAATTTATAAATATAAATAATCTTGTTTTTCATTGGTTGTGAGGCTTCAAATTGACAATTTTTTTCATGTATTTTAGCGGGGGTGGTAAAATGGAAGATAACTACAACTTCCTGGGCATTAACTTAGGAATGCAGCCTGCCGCAAGGGCCTCTTCCCCTAGCCCCCTAGTAACTGTGCATTCATTGTCAAGGCATATTGCACCAAAAAATGATATCTAGGCAAGATTCCTTTCCCACAAAAACCATATTTCATGGACATAGCAATCACCAATCTCTAGAGTCCATGAACCACATAGAAAAAAAAACATTAAGTTGTTTTTTATTTTATTTTTACGATATATTAAAATTTTATTTTTATATCATTCTATTGGTGAAAATAATTAAAGTTTTATTACAAAACTCAAATGAAAATATAAATAAATAAACAAAGAAAGAGATTTAAAAAATATAAAAAGTCAAAATTAAAAGGTAATAAATCGAAATAGAAAAAAGAAGAAGTAAAAGACTAAAAAAAAATAACTAATAGAAAAAGCTAAATGTTATTTCAATTTTTTTTCTTACTGAAACTCCTAATCTTGTGAAAAAAAAATTAACAACATTATAAACATTAATATATATAATATAATTATAATAATATTATATATACTTATTATTAATGTAGTATATGATATGTATTTATTTTACTTTTTACTTGTTACTCAAAATTAATAACTTTTATTAGTTTTTATAAATATCATTGGTTAGGCAATGTTTGGTCTCAATTTGCCACTAGGGAAACTAGATTAATTGATCGTGAAATAAAGTTCAAGTAATGCAAGTAAAAACATCTCAAAATTAAAAGCAACAAAAACTACCATACATTGGACTACATAAAGAAATAAAATCGCTGCCAAAATGCATAACATGATATCAAGTCTAAAGAGGTAACTGGAGTTGGGTCTTGAGCACTAGTGCCCACTAGAGAAAGAGGCTTTAGGTGACACTAAAAACGACTTTCAAGGTGAGATATTTGGACATCCAAACTAGAAATACAAGAGAATTGATATCATTGTGGTCTTCGTATTTTACCTTCAAGACCCTACCTAAAAGAGTTTTTATCTACGAATGGAGGATGATGGAGTTCAAGTACTGGCTTTGTCTTCCCTTGGTATGGTCAGGGTCAGGAACAAAATTATCCACCTCCTTCTGGATTTATAAATATGAATAAGCTTGTTTTTCATTGGTTGTGATGGCTTCAAGTTGAAATATTTCTTCATGAATTTTAGGGGCGGGTGGAATAATGGAAGATAGCTACAACTTCCTAGGCATGCAACCTGCCCTGAGGGCCTCTTCCCTTATCCCCCTTAGAGGATAAGGTTGAAAAACCCACAAGACACAAAAACTAGGGGATTTTAGGAAACTAGGGTGGATAAGGGAAACTGACAAAGAAGGGTGAATGAAAAGGAATGACAAATGCAATACTCCTGTTAAGGCCTAGTACACGTCAGGAGACACTTAAATTCCACCGACGACTTGATCCAAATGAGCTTGAAACAACACAAACAAGTATCCACCAACAGGAAACAAAACTCGAGAATAAAAATAAAGAGCTAGAAGAGTTACTTAGGACAATACCCTGAATTTTTCATTCCACTAAACCTAGAACAGTGAGGTTGTACACACTGAAGGAAGGTTAATTTCACTGACTTATATAGCATCAAGCTCCAATACAGCTAGTGGAGTGACAAAATTTGTAACCTTGGTGTGACCAGCACCTATCTCTTGAGCATTTCTTAGCTACCATTTTTTGGGTCACGGAACTCCAAACCCAAAAGTTAGGTCAAATTTTTGGCAAAAAAAGATGGACAGCTTGATACCCTGGGTTCAAGCACAAGGGCCAACAAAAGGGTTCATTTTAGTCTAGTGTAACGTCAACATTTTCAACGTACTCAAGAATAATAAGGCGTCTCCCCAGGTGTTATGCGACCTCACTTAGTTAAGGGATTAGAACCAGGCATCGGGAGGAATAGCGCAAAGGCTAAAAATATTCTTTAACTTAGAAACACTTCATCAGACACATAATCGTTATGAAATACAACAACTAAATAATTTGAAGAAACATATAATACACACATACTTTCATAATAAAAATTTTAAAGGGTCACATAAAACCAACACAGGTAAATCCATAAAAATCCCCAAAAATATCTTTCATTAGTTTCAAATATCAATACATCATTACAGTCGAGAACTGATTCCTTTCTAATAGAACAAGAATTGGAACATAGATTAATGCAGGATCGGTGAACACATGATCATGCAAAGCTCAATAAGATCCACGATAGCATTTTGTTACACCCCCTTCTTCTCTTTTATGTTTTTCCTTTTCCTTCAGCTTTTATGCACTCTACTCGCCTAGACTACTGGTTTATTCCTCGAATTCCCCACCCTTTCCTTCTCAATTGCTAATGTTTCTCGGTTCTGACTACTTCCTCTGTCGTTGACGGTTGTTTTGGCTCGGTTGTGATTACATGTGTCCCTATTTACTTTCCCAACCTTACACAACTGCTAGACCTTGCTAGATTCCTTCTCTTTCCTTGGTTGTTTTCTCCGCGACTCCCCATCAGTCAAATTTGGTCAAAACCCATCAAAATGTTTTCCCCAAAACAAAGGAACCAACAAGCCCTGACCACAATGAATCGACTCATCCCTGAGTTAATCATTTGTTGATGTTTCTAGTGCTTCTTCTTGTTATGGAGCTTATGTCGGTGCCGCTCCTTCTTGGCATGTTCCTTGAAATGAAGGAACCAACTCTGGAATGAATTGGATAACAACAATTTTAAATTGTGTGTACTTGGCGACGGATGACTGCCATGAACCTATGATAGTGCTAGCTTGTTCGATAAAGTGTGTATGGAGTTCAACAATTGGTTGAGTTAGTCTTGTCATCGAGAGAGCATTCCATTGAGTTTATGTGGTTGCATTGATATGTTGTAGATTCTGGAAGTGGACCTATGTAGGTGGCTTAAGGTCATATAGTAGAGTCTTTGTGGCACATGATTCATCCTCAATTTTCTAAATCTACTTTTCAAGTATGTTTGTCTATGCAAAAATATCCTTTTGTTGGTTGAGGTCTGGGGTGATGAGGGCTTCATTAAAGAGTTGATTTGCTTATTAGCACAAAGCGTAGACCGGTTAATTTTTCTTTGCCAAGAACCTTGACTAATCAAAAACTTGAGAAAAGACTTCTTTAGCTTCCCACGTAGTCTGTTGAATGGAGGATTTCAGACAAGCCATTTCAATGGTTTTCTACTTGATTTCTCCGGTGTACTGGGTTTTTGGATCCGAAAGCGCCATTTGGGTGGCGGAAATATTTACTTGAAGCTCTTTTTTTGCTAAGAAAATTTTGGTGCATGAATTTCTAATATGATCGCAACAAAGAGTGTAGGTTGAAAAATATTCTAGTGCATTTGGTACTATTTCGGCAACTATGGGCCAAATATCCTGGAACTTTGCACTTATTTCATCAATTTGTTGTTGTAGTTCTTACTTCTCCTAGAGAATTTGATGTCACTCAGCCACAAAGGAAAGAAGTTTTTGTTGTTGTTTCTCGTGTTTGGCTGTCAAATTTTTGTGCAATGCCTCTACTTAACGTGCATCCAGTTGAATAAAAGTAAATAATTGAGACGACAACCAAATCTAGAGGTCATCAGGTGTTATAGTAGCAGGTGGAGGATGCCATATTTGTAGTGGTTGGCTGCTAGCAACTGATTTCTCAGATTGAACTTGGGGCGAAGTCTTTCATTGCAGGGACTCGACGGTGTGGATATTGGTATGGTCTATAATGGAATGTGGTGGTGCAAGGGGGGTGGTGTTGGGTGGTAAGGGAAATGTATGTATGGTTTTTGTGCCCTGGGTATCAGAACTGATAGGTTGGTCAGTCACCATTTGTTTCCCTAGTGCTAGTAGCAAAGATAACATATATGTATTAATTGACTCCGTGTTTTTAGGGTAAACAATGAGTGCATCTTTGTTAGTGTCTGTAATGCAATGGATTATGAATTCCACTTCCATTTCAGCATCAGCACTGAGAATATTGTCGGATGGGGGAATATCTGAGAGAGTGGTAGAGGGGAAGGTTGTTTGAGATGATGGATTGCACGACATTAGGGACAGAGTGGAGGTGGACGATAGGTTTTCCTCAATGATCCAGATCTTGAGGGGAGGCCCCCAAGTTCTAAAAAATTGAAATGGATCTGGCAAGATTTGCAAAATTAGAATGTGAGAAAAAAGGATAGAACACAGTAAATAAAACCGCAAAGAATTTTTTTATTAAAAGAGAGAATAACTGTAGAAGCTACATTGTGGTGGACAATCTATCCTTTTACAAAATGAAACTTGTTACTTATAGCCTTTTTTTGTTACAATACCACAGGTAAATTCCATGGGTGGGTAAATACCATGGGTGGATCTCACTTACAATACCATGGGTGAATGAATACCATGGATGGATGCCACTTACAATATCATGGGTAAATTCCATGGGTGGATAAATACCATGGGTGGATGAATACCATGGGTCGATGCCATTTACAATACCATGGGTAAATTCCATGGGTGTATGGATAACATGGGTGGATGAATACCACGGGTGGATGTCATTTTCCATTCGGGTCATTCCTCCCACCTTAAGAAGAAATGGTCCCCATTGTGTGAATTTCCCTCCTGAGAAGCCTTTGTTGAATATGAAGGGCCACTGAAAAGAATGGTTTTGTGTGGTTAACCCATAACCGTGATGAATGAAGATCTGAGGATAGAGATACCCTATAATTCTTGTGACAAAATGTGATATTGACAGTGTGTAGCCTAGAAAATGGACTTCAATGAAGTGTGGGTTTGCGGGTGACCCGTAACCATGACAAATGAAAATCAGAGGATAGAGATACCCTGTAATGCTTATGACCAATTGTGATTCTAACAATGTGTGGCCTAGAAAATGGACTTCGATGAAGTTTTGGTTTGTGGATGACCCAGAACCATGACAAACGAAGATCTGAGGATAGAGATACCATGTAATGCTTGTGAGCAACTGTGATACTAATAGTGTGCGGCCTAGCAAATGGACTTCGATGAGAAGGATTTTTTACGGTTGACCCATAATTGTGATGTTGATTGTTGATGAAGTAGTTGGTACCTACATAGCCCGGGGTAGGACGTCACGTCTCCAAAAAATGCAAGTCGAACCCTGCTATGCTGAAACTGATGAATGTGAAGCAGATGCCTACTAAAGCGGGGTGGGAGGGCACGTCTCTAAAGAGAAACCACCACAAATGTTGCTCCATATTTAAAATGGGCATAAATCGATCAATATAACTCAGAATATTTATAATAGCCTACTTTTGGAAATAGAATTATCATTCTTCATCTTCCCATGTGTTTGAAACCGCTATTTGGAGACTCTCAGATTCGCGCTAGAACTATCCTGTCATCACAATTTTTTTGAAAAAATAGTTGATTTTAAATCAGCGATAACTCCCTCGTTCGGACTCTGATTAGACCGATTGTTTTTTTGAACTTGGGTGATTTTTCAAGGGATCTCATATATATAACCATTTCTTTGAAATTTCGCACTAAAAACTACAAAAAAATGATAGGAGATTTGCCTTCCACGAATTTTCGTCAGAAAAAATTCTGCAACATTGCTGATTTGAATCAGCGATATCTCCCTCATCTAGACTTTGATTCGACCTTTTTTTTTTAATTGGATATTTTTTTGCAAGGAATCTAGATATTCTATTTGTTTCTAAAAAAAATTCAAAAATATCTTCATATCTTCTCTACAAACTCATTGCCCAAAAAATTCCTGCAAAAAAATGACAAAAAAAAAAAATTCTTCCAGCTTTGTCCAAGAAAGTGCTCCATGGAGGTCATGAAACTTGCATGGATTTTGCTCAATATGGATGCAAAAAATTGAAACTAAAATATGCTTCAAACCCTTATTACCATGGATTTATAACCTGAATCTGATACCACTGATCCGGATCTTGGGGGTAGGCCCCCAAGATCTAAAAAATTGAAATTGATCCAGTAAGATCTGCAAAATTAGAATGCAAGAAAAAGGGAGAGAACACACAGTAAATAAAACCAAAAAGATTTTTTTATTAAAACAAATAATAATTGTAGAAGCTACATTGTGGTGGACAATTTGTCCTTTTACAAAATGCAACTTGTTACTTATAGCAATTTTTTGTTACAATACCACAGGTAAATTCCATGGGTGGGTAAATACCATGGGTGGATCTCACTTACAATACCATGGGTAAATACCATGGGTGAATGATTACCATGGATGGATGCCACTTACAATACCATGGGTAAATTCCATGGGTGGATAAATACTGTTAGCACCCGAATTGGACCCCTGGCTGAAAAGGGAAAAACAGGGTAACAACTAAACCACGCTCAGCCTTATAGCTAGCCCTACAAGGACAGGAGAGGGCTCTCTCCGTAAAGATAGATGTTCAATAAAAACACAATAGTGGACTGGTATTAGGCTAGGTAAAATGATTGGGAAAAATGTTTAATAAAATGAATGAATTTCAGGGATGTGTGAGATTAAATGGGACAGTTTGAAACTGGGGATTAAATCAGGATACAGGGTATTTCATGGGGTAAGATAGGCAGGATATTTAGCAATTAAAGTTTAACACGGATGGGATGGAAATACTGGTGAGGAGATGAAAAGGGCACAATAAATGGATCCTTTTCAAACAGAAGAGAAACACAGAGTATGAATGATTTCCCAAGGCAGATCATATAAAATGGATTCTACCTTTCTGTCTTGAAAGCATTCAAAAGGAAATGTTTATGGATGAAAGGTGAAACATGACTATTTACATATGAAACAAAAGATAAAAACAAATGCTAAATCTCATACCACATGGATCCCACGAATTAGAGCTGCATCTCTTATTAATCCCTGTCAAACTATACAATTGAGCGCAAAATGTTCTTCCACACTATTCCCCTACTGTTGAATTACAAAAAACTCCCTGACTAATGATTTACAATTACAATAAATAAGTTGAAATGTGGGAACATAGATCCACAGAAAAAGGGAGCTATTCTGACAACTCAAAAACTGAAGTGCAATCATAGAAAAGAAATACAACAATCTGCCCCTGAAAATGAGGGACAGCGATACTTTTTGACCTCTTGAAAATTCACTGAAGAAAAAAAATAGGCAATCCGATCCTATTTCTTTGCTATTGTAGATATCTTCGTTTTAATTTAAGCTCTTGGCCAGCTGACTGTTTACTTTGCTTTTCCATTTTCCGTCTGAATAAAACTGACATGCTATGAAATGAAATAATGCTTTCGGTGAAGGGGAAAATTTTATTTTGGATGGGAAAGGGACGGGAAGAAGGTAGAGCCCACATTATAATCGCAATCAGAATTGACGGAGCAGAGGGGATATGATATAATAAAACATTTGCAATATTTGTGCGATGGTATTATCGTAATTGGGATCGGGGTTTAATGTTGTAGAAACAAAGCCCCCCAAAAGTTCCGATGCGATTAGCCTAGGTCCGATGGGGCGATATACAATAGAGCGGGGATATCCTTTTAAAAACCAATGAAAACATTTTTTTCATTTTATATGTATAAGGGAAAAATGATTCTATTGAAAGGGCGAAGGGCTTAAGGTGGGACCAGGGTAATCGGCGCAATCGGAATTGGGAGATCAGGAGGGGCGCATCACATAACAAAATTGGGCCGATGCGATTGGGAAGGGGGGGATGGGGAAAACCTTTGTAAAAATGAAATATAACTAAATTCAAATTTACAAATGGGAAGGCCTTTTATAATGCGCGGGTGGAGATATAAGGTGGTGGGCCCAGGGTATATGAATCGCAATCGGCATCAGGGATTGGAGGAGGGCAGAGCGAAAACGCCGATTGGAAAGGTCCGATGGGCTGTGGGCCGTCGGATCGGGTTAATGAATCGATGGCAGGGATATACATCGCAGGGTTTCCATCGGAGCGTAATCGCATTGGAGACTTTGGCATGGGGCAGTCAGAACGCATTTGTTAAATGTTGTGATGCGATCAATCGGAGCGATTGAATCGGGGGGTGTGATTGGCGGGATAATACCATCGGAAGTGTTAATTAAATCGCATTGGAAGTTTGGAAAAGAGCCAATCGGGACATGAAGTGAAAATGTTGCAATTGCGATAGAAAGGGGAAAGGACTTAAAGTCATGGGTTTTATGATATAAAACTTTGTTGCAAAGTTTTATTATAAATTTTTTCAGTATGGCGGGGAAATGGTTAGAACGGCGGGGATTTATATGATGTGAAACTTTATTATAAATTTCTATGGCAATGGTGGGGAAGTGGTTTATAAAATAAATCGCATATGTATTAAAATGATTTATAATGCGATTTTGTAAATCGGGAGGGGAAAATGGGTTTTTGTAAGGAAAATATTAAAACTTTAAACATAAATTTTTAAGGGAAAAATGAGAAATAGGGATTGTATGAGGATATAGGGGACTTTTACTTCACTTAAGCATAAATTTCAATCCAGAAGTCAGTTTTAAGAGTGTGATATACCGTTGGAAAGCTCTTTCCGGACTCTTTCTAATGGATCTACTTGGAAGCTGATTTGGTGCTGAACATGTTGTGAAAAACTTCTCTGAAGGCAGGATGATGAATTTGTGGAGATGGCAGCTTCTGAATTGTGACTTATTACATATGATGATATAAAATTACATAATGAATGATAATAAAGGAAAAATATCATGTTTTCACCTCAATACATGGTTTTGAGGTGACAATTACATCAAGCTGAATAAAATATATCTTTGATCTTCTAGGTGTTGTGACTTTGAATTTATTGACTTCCTCATGACCTTGCTGATATTTATTGACATTTGACCCATTAATTTGACCATGGTGAGACCCTAGAAACTAATGAGACCCATCCTATGACCTATTGACATGATTTTGAAAGTGAAAGTGACTCATGACCAAATACCATAGAGAGGAGAATCAGCAAGTATTTCATGAGGGAAAACTGATAAAAAATTACTACCATCCATGACCTAGCGGAATGGTGAAATTTATTCAGTATGAGACTCCTAATATGCAAATGCAAAAGAGAAGTTTTGATCACTGATGGCAGTATGACTAGACTGACACTAACATTGGCTCCAATGGAGATGGTAGCTCCTTGGAGGTGCCAAGAACACCGTAGACCAAGTAGCCTTATCCATTGGACATGGAGTCAAAAATACTGAAAACTGACACAAATGCAAACTAACTCTGACTCAAGACTAAGATTGAGAATTGAAACAAAGCCAAACCATACACATGTCATCCAAGTTTTATAGCCTTCACCTCGGGCCCCAAACCTGAATGACTGTGTACTTTGAACTCTGATAAAAAATAACATGGTATATACAATGATGATAACATAGATTTTGATTCTTTGTCTTCAACAATGGTAGTGCTTCAAAAGCCTACCATTTACTACTCCTCTAGGGAAATTTTGGCCATCCATTTCTGAAAGAAAGAAGGCATTTTGTCCCCTGTATGTTGAAATTCTGTATGGCCCTTTCCAAAGGTTGTCAAACTTACCGTGCTTCCCTTTGTCTTCATTCTTGGCATCCCATTTCAACACTACGTCATCCAGCTGAAACTTTTCTGCTTTGGCCTTCCTGTCATAGATCTTTTTAATCTTCTCCTGCAATTGAATCACATTCTGTGACACTTCTTCTCTTGTTTGCTGAAGGTGTATCATCTAATTTATCCTTCACTAACTGTCATCATCTTCGCTGCCAACTTCTTGGAACAATATCATAACTGGAACTGTAAGAGAAGTAGGAAAGATAGCATCAATACCATAAACTAGTTCAAAAGGTGACATACCTATTTATTTTTTACTGCTGACTCTGTCTGCTCACAGTGCGTTGATAAGCTTTCGATGCCAATTTCTTTTGTTTGCCTCCAGCATTTTCTTAATTATATTTATTAGCAATTTGTTTGATGACTCTGCCAGGTCGTTGCCTTGTGGATAATACGTTGTTGAATGGCCTAGCACGATGTTGTATTTGTCACAAAAATCGACCATTTTCTTTGATCTGGATGTTGTTTCATTATCTGTCACAATTTTGTATGGGAAGCCAAAACGAGATAAAATATTCGATTCAAGGAATTGAATAATTATCGTGTCAGTTTCTTGCCTGGTAGGGATGGCCTCGATCCATTTCGTGAAGTAATCTGTCCCTATCAATATCCATCGATGTTGTGCTGAGGACGCGAGATGTATTTCTCCTATGAAATCGAGCCCCCACTGCTGAAAGGGCACATTCGCTGAAACTGGTTTCAAAGGAAGTGGAAGAAATTTCTTATTCCCTTGGAAAATTTGACATTCATGACAATTCATCACTGTTTTATATAAATCAGAAAATAATGTGGGCCAATAATATCCTGCTCTCAATACCTTGTTGGCTGTAGTCTTCCAAAACAAGTGACCGCCACAATCACCTTTATGGAAATCGTGCATTACCTTCTGAGCTTCTTCTTCAACCAAACAGTTGAGTAGAACGCCTCCTGGATCCTTCCAATACAGAGCATTATTTAAAATACAATATTTTGCAGATTTAAGCTTCAGAGATCTACCTTTACTCTTAGGCATGCCTGTAGGAGGTGACAGGTGATGCAGGACATAGACAATATCTGAATACCAAGGGGCTGCAGAAAAATATCTGAAATTGGGACAAGCAAACTTTCATCTTCATCCTCTGATATTGTTGTAATGAGGTTTATATCTAGTGCATGCAGATTTGATTGGGCCATCAATTTTTCCAAGCCTTGGCCTTTAATCAACTTCATGGGCTTGATCTCCAGATCGTACTCCAACATAGCTGCTATCCATTTACCTCTTCGACCTTCTAGATCAATTTGCATCAACACATCCTTCACTGCTGTGTTAGGGACATATGCTACAGTATGTGAATGTAAAATATAAACCCTAAAATCTTTCAATGCCTTGATAAGTGCCAATGCTTGTTTTTCAATAATATTATATCTTAAAGCAGCATCTCTAATAGTTCTACTGAAAAAGGAAATTGGATTTTCTACTTCATCTCTCTTTTGCATTAAAACAACAGCCATAGTATGCTCAGATGCAAACGAAAAAATGATAAAATCCTGAGTATAGTCAGGACTGATCAAAACTGGAGCATTAGACAAAGCAAACTTTACCAAATTGAATGACTTGATAGCTTCTTCACTCCACTTAACGGTGATGTCTTTCTTCAACATATTGGTCATTTCTCTCAAATGTTCAACCAAGTTAGGTATGAATCTGCGCAAAAAATTCATCTTACCATTGAAGGCCTGAATATCTTTCTTATTTCGTGGAATATCTATGAGCTGAATTGCCTCCACTCTAGCTGGATCGATGCGAATACCATCTTTGGAGATGATATGCCCGAGCAATTTTCCCTCATCCATGGCAAAAATACTCTTCTTGGGATTGAGAGAAATCCCAAACTTTCTGCAACGCTGAAAAACCACTCTCAAATGGTGCAAATGCTCATCATTTGAACCTGAAAACACTGTCAAATCATCCAAATAAACAACAAGAAAAACATATTTTTCATTTGCGAAGGAAATTTCCATTGCACACTAGAAAGTAGCTTCAGCGTTCTTTAGTCCGAAGGGCATCTTAGCATACTGAAAGGTTCCCCAGGGTGTTGTGAAGGCAGTTTTATATTGGTCCTTCTCATGCACCAAGATCTGGTTGTAACCTGAGTAGCCATCAAGCAGTGACATCCTAGATGCTCCAACTACTCTCTGCAGAATATGGTCCATTTTTAGAAGTGGATAATTATCCCTTAAGGAAGCCTTATTCAAGTTCCGAAAATCTATACACAATCTTATCTCACCTGATTTCTGACGCACTGGGACCAAATTTGAAATCCAATCAGAAAATATAATGGGAACTATGATACCTGCTTTGTACAACCTGTTTACCTCCTTTTCAATCGATGGTAGCAGCTTCGGATTGATTCTTCTCAGCTTCTTTCTGAAAGGCTTCTGATCCAACTTGATAGGAATTGTATGTTGGATTATGTTCTTATCATACACTTTCAAATCTGAATAATCCCATGCAAATACATCAGAAAATTCAGAAAGAAACTTAGCATACTTCTCCTTTACCTTAGGGGACAATGCCTTTGACAACTTCACAAACTTGGGTTGGTCAGTTGTTCCAAGATTCACATCTTCAACTCCTTTGTCTGTGGGCACCAAGCTTGGCTTCTTTGCAACAGCATCCCGGTCAAACAGCTCCTCTAGAGGTATGAGACCTCTAGGAATTACATTATCCTTTAGCTGCAATATATCCATCTGATTTGCTTCCATCTCCTAATCATCAACCTCATACTCACCTTCTATTGGAGTGTCTTTGAATTTTCCATCACCCTGCAAAAATGCATTAATCTCATTATCATCCCAAAATACTTGCCAATACCTTAAATTGTTCGGAACAGTAGGCCTATGTTTGACATAGATCTCAAACTTATTGCTGGAGTTCATCAAAATCTTCAAGTTGCTGGCAGTAGTGGCAAGTGAATCAACAATGAGGTTCTGCATCCTAAGCGTTGTTGTCAAAGTATACTCTAGGAATGTCTTCAAAATGTCCAAGACTGCATTTCTGTATGCCCTCAATCTCGGATGTTTAGCTTGGTATTCTCCTTTCACCTGTTTGATTATCAGCTCAGAGTCACCATACACAGAAATCCTTTTTGCATTCAGCTTCTTCAAAAATTTTGAGACCTACGATCAAAGCCTCATATTCTACTTCATTGTTAGAACAATCAAAAGCTAACTTATAAGCACAAAATCTAACATTGCTGGGAACATTCTCAGGCTGGAAAACAGGGCTCCTAGTCCATATTCCAATGTCAGCTCCATCCCTAACAACAGCTCCATCAAAATCCATACTCCATAGACCTTCTTCTTCTTCTTGTAGATGCTGGAATTTTGTTTCTTTCTGCTCTTTACCTTGACTGATTTCTAGCTATTCACTCTCTTGGCTGCTGGTAGGCAGAAGACTCGAGAGTTTTTTCTGCTTTGTCTTTTTCTTGTTTGAGGAATTCTCTAAAATTTTCTGAAATCTCAGGAATTTCATCTACTTGTACCAACTGAACATTCTCATCATTTAAACCACCATCTGAATATAAGACAAAAGACTCTAAGTCTGTGTGGACAGCATTAATGGGATGGTTTACAGGCTTCTCTTTGTTGGTAATCATATATTTCATTTTCTTTTCCCTATATAACTTTCTCAACTGGCCAAATATAGGGATAGTGGCATAAGAGAAGTCAAGTTGCATAGTTCCCTTGAGTTTCGCACCCCAAGACCTAGATAGAAGCATTCCAAACCTTGGTGGGACATCAGCAACAACTACATCCATCAAGACATTCTTGGCTGGGATTCGATCTAAAGACACTACCAAGTCTTTGATAATACCAATACAATGGACCCTACTTGAGTCAAAAGAATACAAATCATGGTATTTTCGAGTAATATCAAGGCCTGGCTTCTCCATGACAGCTTTGGGCATCAAATTATGTGAGGCCCCAGAGTCTAACATAGCATTATGAAGGATAAAATCATGTACTCGAAGACTCAGGTAAAAAGGAGGGACTTTATTTTCTTCAGATTCTTCTGTGGTGGGACCGAAAATAAGTTCAGGGTAGTCATCTTCTACATTAACCATATCAGAGACAGATTCTATTTGCAAGACTCTGGACACCTGAGTTTTATATGCACTATTCTTCACTAACTCTGTGAGGGGCATAGACACCTTTAAATTAGAAATTTCATTTTCTAAATTAAAGGAGGGAGCTTTTTCTACCTCTTTAATGGGCGGGTCTTTCTTCTCTGTTTGTTCCTTTACTGTGCTCTATTCATTCTTTTCATTTGCTGTATTAGTAGTTGCAGGTGTTTTGCTGGAAGAAGGATCAGTCTGTTCTTTTCCTTTCTTCTGTGCATCATTCTTCATTTGGAGTTCCTTTCTCTTTTGAATGGGACTGATTGTAACCTCTCTGTTCCTTAAAGAATACTGCCTTTGCTGAGCCGACAGAGCGTTCATGTACCCTCTCTGGTAATCATCGGACTCTTCTTCCAAAACTGTGTCATTGGCCAAAATGAAATTCTGGTCTTTTTGAATGTCTGGAGTCGTCACTGTGTATTCTTCGTCTTCTGTGAGGAAAATTGGCGCACCATCAGCTGTGAAAAAGTGATTGGCCTCAATTACAAGATCATCTTCATCTGAGTCTGTCCCTTACACGTAGTTCTGTTGCAATGGATTTTTAATCTGCTACTATGGTGGCGCTACTTGGTCTTGCATTCTCTGTTCTCTCTGCTTGATTTTGAACTGTGGCTACAGCCCTCTGAAATTCGGATTTCTTATTTGAGGCTCAGGTCTATCTGAAATGGTCAATCTATCATCCATCTTCTCCACTATTCTGATCAGAGTGTCCATTTTGCTGTTTGAAGGAGAGGCCTCATCTTTTACTATGAATCTCTTCTCAGCTATGGCTCGTGCTCTTTTAGCTAGCAGATTAGCTACAACGCTCACTGCTATCTTCTGCATGTCTTCAAGTGAAGACGGGTCTCTTTCACGCAGCTGATATGCCATGTCGGCATCAAAACCATCTGGAAATTTCAGTAATGCTAATCCCACGAGAGGTTTAAGGTTAGCTGGAATAGCATTATATACAGCATTGAATCTTAAACAATAGTCTTGCACAGTTTCACCCGCATTCCTTTTAATATTTTCATATTCAGACAGAATTTGGAGTGGGTTCTTTTTTACCTCCCACCGGTCTAAAAACTATGTGTGCAACTCATGTAAAGTGCGAATTGAGCCTGCTGGTAAGGCTCTAAACCACTTTTTGACTTCACCTCCGAAGCTTTGAACAAACAGACTGGTTGTTACATTCTCTGCTTCTACCTCATGTAAATCAAAAAAGTCATTCATTTTATCAACGTGTTGTTGGGCTGTAATGCTCTGAGTGGAATCAAATATAGGGATTTTCCTTTGATAGTCAGCAGGCATATCATTGAGAACCTGAGGTAAAACCAAGGGTCCATACCTGGCAGCCATAACTCTAGGTGGACTTATAACAGGATTTGTAGGGTTTATGGGAGGTGTTGATGAAGGAGATGATAACTGGGAATTGACTGTAGGGGATGCAGATGAATCAAGAGGAGGGAATGATGCTCCTAACGACTCTGAAGGCTCAGGAATATTAGTTACAGTGATGGACTGAGGAGAATTCAAAATATAGTCGTCAATGGAAGAATTTGCTATTTGGACTTCAATATCTACAAGGAACTCAGGATCTAAAACTGTATCATTAATGTCAATTTCAGACTTATTCCTAAATAAATAAAGCTCAAAATTCTCATCAAAGGAAAGATCTTCTACAAAAAACCACTCACTGGGCCAAGTATAGGATCTTAAGACAGGTCTGGGACTTAATGATCCTTCTTGTCTTCTGATATTTCTTGGGATAAGATTCGGATTTTCAAACACAGGGGGAGGATTTGGATCTAGATTAGCCCTAGTGTATCTTCTTGAAGCCAATGTGTGCAAATCTTCTACTGTACAAAAATTCTGTTCAGCTTAACAGACTCTGAAAATCATTTACAAGAACGTTTTACTGGGGTGATCTGACCTTTATGCTCTTTTATCAAAAATATATGACTAGAATAAGTGGTTGTAGTTATGTTCTTTTCCAATAGTGCTCTCAATAATGGCCACCGTGAAATAATATCTCGACCTTTAAACAGATCTTTTATGATTTAATGTGATAGTAGGGGACACATTAAAAATACTGAGAAAACCTTTCCACTCCGGTCGAAATAACAAAACTTCATAACAATGGCGCGATCCTTTTAAATCTTTGGAACTTATGTGATTTTTAATCAACGCAACATATACTTTATTGAATGGGGTCCCACGCATTCGTTTCTCGGCTTTTTATGAATAAAATAAACATTAAATAGTATTAAAATGCTGGGTCATACCTTGATCTATTTCACGTGCACTTTATTGCACGATTACCATTGGATCCGACGCTCTCCAGATCAGATGATCCTGATGAATATCGTGTTTTTTCAAAGGCCGAAATTTAACAGCTGATAGCCGCGGGAAATGGGCGGTTTTGGAGTGATGACCTACCCAAATATAACTGGATCGCATTTTTTAGAAGTAGTTTTTCTCCTAGGAAAAAGCAGTGCGATATGGGTGGTTTTGGTTTCCAAAACCCGTTGGCGGTAAATCAAACTGAGATTTGACTATGGTCAAGCGCTTTAACTCCACACGTTAACTCGCTGCTAGGTCCCACTATATTAACCCTCTGACGGGAAATAAACCAAGCTTTAACTTCAATTACAGAGATTTCTTTTAAAGTGTCACGTTCAATGTAACCAAGGTTTTTTAACCTTAGGCAGGGTTCCTCAATACTCTTTATAACACAGAGCCTCAATACGATTTGCTCTTCTATTGGCCTCTATTCATAACTTCTTCAAAACAAAATAAACACAGTCATTTCAAAATTCAAGAATATGCGCTCGTAGATATTCAGATCAAGATAGTCCCCAGTATGGTCGCCAAATATGTTAGCACCTGAATTGGACCCCAGGCTAAAAAGGGCAAAACAGGGTAACAACTAAACCACGCTCGACCTTGTAGCTAGCCCTACAAGGACAGGAGAGGGCTCTCTCTGGAAAGATATATTTTCAATAAAAACACAATAGTGGACTGATATTAGGCTAGGTAAAATGATTAGGAAAAAGGTTTAATAAAATGAATGAATTTCAGGGATGTGTGGGATTAAATGGGACAGTTTGAAACTGGGGATTAAATCAGGATACAAGGTATTTCATGGGGCAAGATAGGCAGGATATTTAGCAATTAAAGTTTAATAAGGATGGGATGGAAAGACCGGTGAGGAGCTGAAAAGGGCACAATAAATGGATCCTTTTCAAATAGAAGAGAAACACAGAGTATGAATGATTTCCCAAGGCAGAGAATATAAAATGGATTCTACCTTTCTGTCTTGAAAGCATTCAAAAGGAAATGTTTATGGATGAAAGGTGAAACATAACGATTTACATATGAAACAAAGGATTAAAACAAATGCTAAATCTCATACCACATGGATCCCATGAATCAGAGCTGCATCTCTTATTAATCCCTATCAAACTGTACAATTGAGCGCAAAATGTTCTTCCACACTATTCCCCTATTGCTGAATTACAAAAAACTCCCTGAGTAATGATTTACAATTACAATAAATAAGTTGAAATGTAGGAACACAGATCCACAGAAAAAGGGAGTTGTTCTGATAGCTCAAAAACTAAAGTGCAATCATAGAAAAGTAATACAACAATCTGCCCCTGAAAATGAGGGATAGCGATACTTTTTGACCTCTTGAAAATTCATTGAAGAAAAAAAATAGGGAATCCGATCCTATTTCTTTGCTGTTGTAGATATCTTCGTTTTAATTTAAGCTCTCGTCCAGCTGACTGTTTTCTTTGCTTTTCCATTTTCCGTCTGAATAAAACTGACATGTTGTGAAATGAAATAATGTTTTCGGTGAAGGGGAAAATTTTATTTTGAATGGGAAAGGGACGGGAAGAAGGTAGAGCCCACATTATAATCGCAATCGGAATTGACGAAGCAGAGGGGATATGATATAATAAAAAATTTGTGATATTTGTGTGATGGTATTATCATAATTAGGATCGGGGTTGAATGTTGTAGAAACAAAGCCCCCCAAAAGTTCCGATGCGATTAGCCTATGTCTGATGGGGCGATATACAATAGAGATGGGATATCCTTTTAAAAACCAATGAAAACATTTTTTTCATTTTATACGTATAAGGGAAAAATGATTCTATTGAAAGGGCGAAGGGCTTAAGCTGGGACTGGGGTAATCGGCGCAATTGGAATCGGGAGATCAGGAGGGGCGCATCACATAACAAAATTGAGCCGATGCGATTGGGAAGGGGGGAATTGGGAAAACCTTTGTAAAAATGAAATATAACTAAATTCAAATTTACAAAGGGGAAGGCCTTTTATAATGCGTGGGCGGAGATATAAGGTGGTAGGCCCAGGGTATATGAATCGCAATCAGCATCGGGGATCAGAGGAGGGCGGAGCAAAAATGCCGATTGGAAAGGTCTGATGGGCTGTGGGTCGTCGGATCGGGTTAATGAATCGATGGCGGGGATATACATCAGAGGGGTTCCATAGAAGAGTAATCACATCGGAGACTTTGGCGTGGGGCAGTCGGAACACATTTGTTAAATGTTGCGATGTGATCAATCAGAGCAATTTAATCGGGGGTGCGATCGGCGGGATAATACCATCAGAAGTGTTAATTAAATCGCATCGGAAGTTTGGCAAAGAGCCAATCGGGACATGAAGTGAAAATGTTGCGATTGCGATAGAAAGGGGAAAGGACTTAAAGTCACCGGTTTTATAATATAAAACTTTGTTGCAAAGTTTTATTATAAAATTTTTCAGTATGGCAGGGAAGTGGTTAGAACGACGGGGATTTATATGATGTGAAACTTTATTATAAATTTCTATGGCAATGGTGGGGAAGTGGTTTATAAAATAAATCGCATATGTATTAAAATGATTTATAATGCGATTTTGTAAATCGGGAGGGGAAAATGGGTCTTTATAAGGAAAATATTAAAACTTTAAACATAAATTTTTAAGGGAAAAATGGGAAATAGGGAGTGTATGAGGATATAGGGGACTTTTACTTCACTTAAGCATAAATTTCAATCCAGAAGTCAGTTTTAAGAGTGTGATATACCATTGGAAAGCTCTTTCCAGGCTCTTTTTGATGGATCTTTTTGGAAGTTGATTTGGCGCTGAACATGTTGTGAAAAACTTCTCTGAAGGCAGGATGATGACTTTGTGGAGATGGCAGCTTTTGAATTGTGACTTATTACATATGATGATATAAAATTACATATTGAATTATAATAAAGGAAAAATATCATGTTTTCACCTCAATACATGGTTTTGAGGTGACAATTACATCAAGCTGAATAAAATATATCTTTGATCTTCCAGGTGCTGTGACTTTGAATTTATTGACTTCCTCATAACCTTGCTGATATTTATTGACATTTGACCCATTAATTTGACCATGGTGAGACCCTAGAAACTAATGAGACCCATCCTATGACCTATTGACATGATTTTGAAAGTGAAAGTGACTCATGACCAAAGACCATAGGGAGGAGAATCATCAAGTATTTCAAGAGGGAAAACTGATAAAAAATTACTACCATCCATGACCTAGCGGAATGGTGAAATTTATTCGGTATGAAACTCCTAATATGCAAATGCAAAAGAGCAGCTTTGATCACTGATGGCAGTATGACTAGAATGACACTAACAAATACCATGGGTGGATGAATACCGTGGGTCGATGCCATTTACAATACTATGGGTAAATTCCATGGGTGGGTGGATAACATGGGTGGATGAATACCATAGGTGGATGCCACTTTCCATTCGGATCACTCAAGGAATAGTGCGATGGTATGGGACTATGGTTCCTCATCAGTGAGATCGACAACCTGAGTAGAGGTAATCATGATCATTTTCTTGGAAATTGATGGTGGTCAAGAAGTAATCGACAGAGTATCCTAGATGGTGGGTTCAGTATAAGAGTGGGGGCCCATGGAGGGAATTGAGGCAATGATTGGGCTGAACGATAGAGTATTAATGAGACTAGAATTAATAAATTCAAAGAATAAGGGCAAGGGACTTACCGATGACTCGAGATATTCTAGACTATTGAAAACTGACATCATTTTTGTCTCATGTTTCTTCAAAACTGGATTGAGTGTCTCCTCTACCACTCTCTTTGAGGAGGCGAAGGGGATCTCACCAATAAGTGGCCTAGGTAGCATCCCTTCGAATAAAAATGTCGTATTTTTGTCCCAAGCCTCTCCAACAACTCTGGGCCAAGACGTGACTTTAGTATGGAACGCTTCTTCTGAGAGAATGTAAGGTTGAGCTCACATCTGGAATGTGTCCAGATCAATGCATTTAGGATGATTCTAGGTGTTGCCATGTCAAATTCCAAACCATATTTCATTCGAATATTCATCTAGAAGTAGCAGTGGGATTTTGGGTTTTGGATTTGGTGACAATTACCATCTTTTCATACCACCCTGTGAAGGAGGCCTCATTGATTTCCTTGTTGTTGGGGTCCCCTAAATTCCACCATTATAAGTATCTAAGTGCCAGGGGATGATCCTCAGCAACAGGCGCTAGCTCTCTTCCTTCTAGTGGGAACCACTTCATCAGAATTAAGGAAACGACAAGATATCCATATATGAAATATGTTTCCTTTTTGTATACATATTTACAATATTCGAAGAGTTCATTCAAGAGATAGATACACCAATTTAATTGTGCGCCTTTCTCACAAGCTTCTGCCATTGAAATGGAGTTTAGGGTGCACTCACCCTTTGAGTAATGGCACATTATTTTTCCAACAATTATATAGCAGACGAGCTTGATGGTAGGAGCGTTAAATGGCTCAATAGTTCCTCCCTTGCCACCGCGTTGAGTTTCATACTTGTTGTAGTAATTACTGTCACCCATCTTCTTTCCCTGCTTGGAAATAATCTGGAATGTGAATGACACTGTGGCCCCTAAAACGGATAATCCTTTCAATTTCTTAATGTCATTGGCATGTATGGGGTATTCTTTGTCAATCCAGAGGGAACCCTCATGCATTCGGTTGATAAGGAATTTAGTACACTGCATTGTTGCTCCTGATGTGCCGAACACTAGTAAACTTCGTAAATTCAACAAAATGGACCTATGTATACCTCTGAAATCTACTTTTATCCTGGATGAATGGCTTCCATCTAGTTTGGTGATGGCGTATATAAAAACTTCATCCTTGAGTGCGGGAAATGGAAGGAATTAGATAGATCGTTATCCACAAGCATGGCCTTCTCATATTTTTCATAAATATTCTCAATTTTAGTGACTCAGGAATCGAATGAAGGGGTGGGAATAGAGATTTTGGAGACCTTGGTCATGGCTGCAATTCTGCAACTATACAAAACAGAAACAGGAGGCTTGGATTTGGGTTGAGGACCATGAGAATTCGACACAGAAGCTAGACTGAGTAATTTGACCACCTATGCTTTGAAAATGAAGAACTTGTTGTTTTTATGAAAACTAAATAGGAACGATCAACACAATGTTTTTAATTAGACTATTTAACTAATTAATACGACAAATTTGTATACTCGATTCAAATTGTGGGATTAAGGCGACTGTGACCTGGACCTGGCCCAGATGGTGTGAAAACTGAAAAGATGGGTGATCATGATGGTTAATTATGACGAGATGGTGGTAGATTCCAAAAATATACTAACCAAATCATGCCAGAGATATTACGGAGAGATTTAACCCAAATTAGAAATGACATAGGAAATTATTACTAATTATTATGGATAAAACAATTTCCACGTGCGACTCCCCAACCACAATCGGTTGTGGAGGGAGGCACTGGAATAACTAATAGAACTACCTAAGGTAACTTTATTCACGACTGACACAACTAAAATAACTTATGCAACTAAAGTGACTGGCTCAACTGGAACGATCAATGCAACTAAAATAACTAACGTGACTAAAATAACTAACTGACTATACTTAAACCTAACTATAATCCCCTTTCAAAGACCAAATCAATTTGATGAAGAATTGGTTGTGCCATGGAAAGGCTTGAGGCATGTGTTGTTCACCCAGCCAGGAAATAGGTCTTCATCCAGTTGCACAAGTTTGAAAACTCTGTATTCTTCCACTTTCACAATAATGAATGGTCCTAGCCAATGCATTCTCAAATTTCCGAGATGTTTTAGAAACTTACTATCATATAAGAGAACTTGTTCTTTGAATGCAAAGGACTTATGTTTTATGTGCCAATTGTTGGGTGCAAGTTTTGTACTTATATCCTACATCTGTTTCCCCCATTTTACCTTGTGACTACAACCATTGGGACTATCTTCGCCTCTTTTTCCTACCTTTCTATCTTAAATAGTGTTGTTTCACCTTATTTTCATTATCTTTCCATTTCATCGATTATTATGATGTATTGTGTCTTTTTTATGACTAACTGGGGATGAATGTTTGGAGAAGTTCCCTGGACTTTTTTTGTCCTTCCGGATGCTATTCTTAGCACAAAATATCTAGAGCATGAGGCGTACAGGAGAATTTAAAGGTGTGTTGTTACAGTGAGCTATTACACCGCAATGCTTTTACATCATGGTGTTGTTACAGACCCGCTAGATAAATTGTTGCTACAGTTGTACTATTGATTGGATATCGTCAACTTCTGATGCCAACCTGTCCTCTATTTGTTGTTACGCTATAGCTGTGATTTTCCACAACAGTTGTAGAAGTCATTACATATTGTATTTTAGGATAACAAATTTTAGGTGGTTTTGATTGTAATCTATATTATTCCAATCAGAATTTTTTTTAAGAAGTGGTTGTAACTATATGTATATTATTTTGATTAGCATGATAATCATAAGATTCTCATGACTGATCCATCCCTCATTTTTCTTAACATGTAACCACTATATAATTCTCAACCCTTGAGGTCGAAAGGTGAGCAGAGAATAGTATTAATTTGGCTCTGTAATTTGGGTCGCATTAATGCAAGTTATCCTCTTGTTATTCTTACATGCATTGTCTGGTTTAGTTTCCGTTTAAGTTCTTTCTCTCCCTGTGCCCTCCTAGGGAGGAAGGGCCCTCCTCTTTAGTAGGGATTGCAGTAGTTAAGGTAGTTGTAGGTATTTCTTATTTTCTTTATATATCAGTGGAATTTTTGTTGTTGTTGTTCTAGCTGTGAATAGATCTACTTCAATTCCAATATTATATATGTTGTTACACATGTGTGATTAGAGATATCAACTGGGTAATTTTTGTGTCGCGTGCTAGGTACAGATTAATTGAGGCATGATCACAGTCCTGTAGATCGTTTTATTTATGCATGAGTGATTTCTTCCAACATTTAATTTAGCAACGATTTCCTTTATTTGGATTTTCTTCTGGTTTGATGTATCGGCACAGACAGTGCGATTTCCATTGAAATAAAAGACGTCCCTGGATTGATAATTTATGTGTACCGTTTTAGTCATTTAACATTGATTAATATAGTCCAACATTTTGGCGTTGTTGTCGGGGATGGAAGTGACGATCCAATCAACCAAATTTGTTTGTTAGATGATAGAGTGTACCTAGTCTGCAACTGCTGGGCAGTAAGATGAGAGGTAAGAACCTGCGCATCGCTCTAACATACCCGGGCGGGCTCACCATTGCTACACTAAGGCACTTAGAGGTCCAATTTCTGGGTGTTTTTTTTAGTGTGTCTTCAACGACACAATTGTCGGGCAGTAAGACAAGAGGTAAGAACCTGCGCATCGCTTTAAAATACCTAGGATGGCTCACCAATGTCTCGCTGGGACACTTAGAAGTGTGAATTTTTTAGTGTTTTATTTAGTGTGTCTTCAGCTATACATTTTTTGGGTGGTAAGACGAGTGGTAAGAACCTGTGCATCGCTCTAACATACTTGGGCGAGCTCACCGATATAGAAACTGAAGCACTTGTAGGATGAATTGATACACATAGGGTCCAATGTGCCAGTAGGAAAATATAAAATTCCAAAAACACCCCCCACTCTACTAATTACAGGAAATAAGGGTCATAAAAAGGAAAAGAAGAGTGCAGACTTGGGAAGAAATACATTGGATATATGATCTCAAAATCAGAAAAGGAATAGTCTACTTCATACAGAGACAATAGGAAGATGGGACCACAGAAAGCCACTACTACATCGAAGCCTGACGCATCGGTGCCTTCCATGTCTAGGCCTCACCACCCTTCAAATAGCATATCCACTCCTGATATCAAGACTCCATATCTAAAACAGCAGCGGAAAATCATTAATCAAGATCTGAAAATTGAAGGACAAGGGGAGACTAGTGGGGAGCATCAGGGACCTGAGGAATAGCATTTAGTTGATCGTCATTTGGATGATGATAGTGTAGTGAAATAACTGGTCCTGGAAAATCCTTATCCTTTATTTATTTGTCAATATCCTGCATATTCTGAGGTCAGTTCATCCCATCAGGAAGGATCAGCCATGGGGACGAGAATGTCAAGACAGATAGTTATTTTACTTTTTAATTCCCAATAGTGGCAACACAAGATGAAGCTCATATGAAAAACATTCCTTTATCATACCTACCATCCTTTCAAGGGATGGTTGTTGAAGATCTTGATAAATTTTTGTTCGAATTTGATGTGTTGTTTAGAGGTTATGACTATACTTCAGATACCCAGAAGCTGAAATTGTTTCCTGCTACTATGAAAGGGGCAACATTAAGATGGTTCATGAGACTGGGAGCTGGCACAATTTGAACTTGGAATAACATGAGGGAGGCCTTTCTCTTTAAGAATCAGGATTACTCACGAACCAGGGATTTGAAGGAAGAAATCTTCAGAATTGTACAGAAGGAGGACGAGAGCTTGGAAGACTATATGGAATAGTTCCATTATAATTTAAAAAGGTCTAAGTTTAGTAACTTAGCCCCGGAAATTATGAAACCAATATTCTTAAGAGGTATAAGAGATGATTGTCTGGAGCATTTGAATGTGTTGGAAAAAGGAGACGTATCACAAGAATCGCTTGAAGAAATAATGAAGCTCTGTCTGCGGAGTTCAAGAGGAGCAGTCAAGGGGAGAAGTTCAGTTCGGGACCCTTCAGTTCAGATACAAAATTCCACAAGTGGAGGAGTAACCAGAGCAGAGATCAGAAATCTATTTGAGAATTTTAAAACCGACCTCCTTAGCACTCTTTTGGCCCAGATCACTACAATACAAGTTAAGAAAGCACAAGCAAAAGCTGAAGCAGCCTTAGCGATATTTTGTCCTTGATGCAAAAAGAAACATTTAGAAAGAGAATGTGGATTGAATAGCATAAACCTGTGTAACATATGTGAGTTGAAACATTCTACGAATCAATGTCCTGAACTACCCAGATTGAAGGTTGTACTTCAAGAATGAAGCGAGGATGTCCAGTCTTCCTACTTTATCGGATCAAAGAGACCATGGCAGCCACGACCTTCAGGTATGCCTTTGGATTTTTCCTCTTTCAATCCTAGGAATAATGTTTATAATAGTCAGCAATTTTCATGGCAGTATCCTACTCCTTCCTCAACACAATTTCCTTCACTATGGAACCAGTGGCCTTCCCCTCCACCAATGCAATATCCTCCATCGCAATCTCATCCTTGGGGCCAGAATTGGAGAGGTAATGGCCAAGGTCCAATACCCCCTGCACTACCAATGCAATAGTAGTTACAACTGCCTTCTCTCCAAACTCCTACACCTCATGTCCAACCCCAATTACCTGTGAAACCTAACCCCAATCCGAATAATAAGGCTGTTCAGAGCATAGACGCCCTAGTTACCTTCCATACTTACCTTATTACTCCTATTAGGCTTAACAAGATTCAGCCTCGACCAAGAAAATTAATCATAACTGAACATACTCCCATTATTACCAAAGAAGAATGTGAGTCACCTAGAAAGGATATAGTTGATTCTAAGACAGCTTTTACACATGTAATAGCTGAAATAACACCTGTTGTTACACCTATAGTAGCCAGCTCAAGAAGGCTTGTTGTTTCTACATCACCCAACCCGAGCAAGGTTGGTGCATCTGCGACAGCTGACTCAACTATTAAGGTTCAGGATCCTCCATACCCTTAACGATTAATTGAAACTGGGCCAGCCTCACAAATTGAATCGGAGTTCCTCAAGGAATTGCAAAATTTTTATGTGCGGATTTCATTGTTACAAGATCTTAAAGAAGTACCTATCTATGCCAAAACAGCGAGAGATTTGTGTGTCAAAAATCCTGGAAGAAAAACGAAAGACCCTTCTACTATCCATGTTATGGGGAAACTGTCTAAAATTATGATTAATCATCATTTGTTGACTAAATATAATGGCCCAGGGAATCCTACAATGACTTTCCATATTGATGACCAACCCATAACCAACACTTTGATTGATTTGGGGGCAGCCATTAATGTAATGACCAAAGATATCTTTATCTCCCTAGGACTTCATGGACTTAGACCTACACCCACAGTTCTTGACTTAACATATACATCCCATGTCAAGCCCAAGGGAATGATAGAAGATGTGGTTATCACTGTGGCTTCTTGGAATTATCCAGATGATTTTCTCATTTTACAAACAAAATCCAACCTGGGGGGTCATCCTTTAATCCTAGGAAGACCATGGCTAGCCACTGCAAATGCATATATCATATGTAGGTCCGGATATATGGTGATCTTAGATGGGTTGGCCACTCATAACTTTAACCTTTACCCCCCAGAAAAACCTCATATGGATTTTAATAGCCCCTAGTGGGATGAATTTGAACCTGAATCTAATCTTTCCCTACCTCTCCTCACACTTGGAAAAGAAGAATATTTTAAGGATGAAACAAAGGATGATATCATTAATGGTTTTATTAGCAATTCACAAAATTTTTAATCCATTAGAGATCTGAGGGAAGAAGATGAGGTAGATGATGCAATTATTGAACATTTGAAAACTACTCCACATACTGCCATTAGTCCTGTTGAAATTGAGCCTAGGAAATATTTAAACATTAATCATAACTTGACTACTGAAAAAAACATATTTTTGATACAGTTGTTACAGAAATATAAAAAGGCATTTTCATGGGATTATATTGATATGAAAGGAATCCACCCTGGCCTATGCACTCACTGCATTTACCTTAAAGAGGACTGCAAACAATTTAGACAACCGCAACGCCGAATGAATCCCACACTTAAGGAGATAGTTAAAGAGGAATTGCAAAAACTCTTTAATGCTAATTTCATCTACCCCATTTCTAACAGCCAGTGGGTGTCTCTTCTTGTCATAGTTCTGAAAAATAACGTCGAGTGGAGAGTCTATGTATACTATAGAGAGCTTAACAAGGCCACCCAAAAGGACCATTTCCCTTTACCATTCATTGACCAGGTCCTGGATACTCTCTCTGGGAAAAAAAATATTTCATTCCTGGATGGGTTCAGTGGCTATAATCAAATACAAATTTCTCTGAAAGACTAAGACAAGACAACCTTCACTTTCCTGTGGGGTACTTTTTCATACAGAGTCCTTCCTTTTGGCCTCTGCATTGTGCCAAAAAAAATTTAGAGGGAAATATTGGGTATCTTTTCTAATGTCTTGAATGAATGTCTTGAAATATTTATGGATGATTTTACACCCTACGAGGATGCCTTTGAAACAACATTAGTTAATTTTGAAAAGATGTTGGAACGTTGTGAACAAACTAATGTTTCTTTGAGCACGGAGAAATGCCACATGATGATGACCGAGGGAATTGTGCTGGGACATTTCATTTTGGCAGATGGAATCAAGGTATACCCTGTAAAATTTGAGGTAATCTTGAAAATCCCAACTCCTAGAACTCCAAAATAGGTATGTAGTTTTTTGGGACATGCATGGTACTACAGGAGATTTATAGAAAAAATTTCAAAGATTGCATCTCCTCTGTTTTCATTGCTCATGAAAGATGTGAAATTTGTGTGGATAGGAAAGTGTGAGAAAGCCTTTCTGAAGTTAAAAAACTGTGTAACAGCAACACCTATTTTACGAGGACCAAATTGGATATTGCCATTACATATCGCTACAGATGCATCTGACATAGTTGTGGGTGTTGTTTTGGGGCAGCTGGAGGAAAAGAAACCTTATGCCATTTATTACATCAGAAAGAATTTAACTCTAGCTGAACTCAACTATATAGTGATTGAGAAGGAATTACTAGCAGTAGTGCATGCTATCAACAAATTTCGGCATTACATCACTGGGTATCAAGTATTTGTACACATTGACCATGCTGCAATTCAATTTTTAATGAATAAACTTGTTACTAATGGTAGAGTTACATGTTGGTTATTGTTGTTACAGGAATTTGATATCACTATTTTAGATCAACTCGGAATAGATAATGTGGTTGTTGATTTTATTTCTAGACTAATTATAAGTGATGACTGCACTCCTACTAAGGATTCTTTTCTAGATGACTATCTTTTTTCCATATCTACTCACTCAACATGGTATGCAGATATAGCCAATTATCTTGCTGTAGGAAAATTCCCACACCACTTATCTTCCAAGGAAAAGAGAAAGATCATACAACAGAGTGCTACCTACTCCTAGATAGAGGGAAATCTCTATCAGATTGGGCCATACTTTCATATTAGGCAATGTGTTAGAGAAGATCAGGTTTTTGAGATCTTGAAAGCTTGTCGTGAGGAACCTTGTGGAGGGAACTTCGCTAACAAAAGGATGGGATATAAAGTACTCTCAATAGGGTACTACTGGCAAACTATATTCCAGGATTCCAAGAAGTTTGTGAAGGGATGTGATAGCTGCCAAAGGATGGGCCAGCCTCTGAGATCATATGAGATGTCGTTGCGGCCTCGGATAGTGATAGAACCATTTGAGAAATAGGCCCTTGACTTTGTAGGGCATGTTGTTTGGTTAACCCTCACGCTAAGAGAAAAGAGAGAAGCCTTAATAAATAAAGGAAAAAGGGTCTCTATAGATAGCAGGGTGAGTGAGTTAAAAATCCCTTTGGGATAGGAATTCCTTAAGGCGCGGGCACGGATGGGAGAAGGTGAACTGCAAGACAATTGAATGGGAAGGCTGTGTTTCATATGGCGGAAAGTCGAAAGGAAGGAACCACACACACGGCATTCTGAGGGTACTAAGGGAGAGCGGAGGGACATGAAGACTTACCCCCCGGAGTAGGTGATGTCACACGGTGTTGCAACTCTCACAAATGTTCTGCGGGGCAGTGGAGTATAACAGGAGATCCTCATGAACCCCCGCTAGAAACATAAGTGGGCCCATAGAGATAAACATCTGGCGTCGCATGAATAAAAGGTAAGGTAATTTTATGGAAGCTGGTACAAGCCCAGTACAGGAATTAACCCGACGCATGGCTTGCACCTACCTGGCTCTTGGTAGCCAACAACCTATCGCCACGTGTCCCATTGTCAACGTCCTTATGACGTCAGCCCTATAGTTGTCATCCTAGCCTCACGTTCTGTACACCTTGGTCTGTTTTGATCTTGTTTTACTCCCAGACTTAGTAAAACTCTTGTTTTCATGAATCTGTAGTGCAGCGAAGCTTGAACTCCAGTACCAAGTCATTTTCAATCTCCACGTCGCTTTCCCCTCAGGATTTCTCACTGTTTGCAAGTATTTAGTCATTCCTCTGCTTCATTGTTTTCCTTTTGTTTTAATTTTCAAAATGGTCATAGGTAAAGAAAATTCCAGAAAGTCAGAGCCTGAAACCCCACAAGTTCGCGAGGTCAAGGCTATCCCTAGACCTGAACCCCTTATTGATGCCCAAGCATGAATCCATGACCCGTTCTACCCCTTCAGCGTATTTCGTGTTAGACCCAAATTGTTCGAACGTCATTTCAAGGGCCAAGATAGGTTCAGAGTTGTTGAGTTAGGTCTATACTACCAGATTGCTCCGACCACATTCCTAGTTCCCAAGTTTATTAGTTGGATCTATGAAGCTTATGATGAGCGCAGGGAGTTATTCTTATCTGCTCAGGGTAATAAGATTTTCCGCATATCCCCCGATCTCATAAATAATTCTCTTTGTTTCCCTCATAGTCAAAGTTATGTCGAGTTCACTGAGTTATCCCTCTCCTATCAGTTCTCAAAGTTGCCCTAGAAGCAACAAAGCAAATCTCTCAGCTTTCTTTTAGACTCTCGTCTCACAGCTCTCCCACCCTCAGATGTCATTCCCTTGTCCACTTTTAGAGACAATGTTCAGCCGATTCTTGCTTTCATTTCAGGGTTATTAGGTCTTAAGGAGGTCGATCAAGTGTTAAAAGAATGTATAGCTCTTCTGTGGCTCATGACTCAAAAGGGTACGCTTTTGGATATCCCCACCTTCCTAGCTTCGGCTATTCAAACTCAGTTCCAAGAGCTACCTTCAACTAGGTCTTTCTGGTTTTGTTGCTTGGTGTTTTATCTATTCCTATTTGAACATGCTGACAAGTTTGAGAGTCTAGGCCTCAAGAAACTTTCGAGAAAAAACACCCAACCAAGCACTGTTTTTGAGTGGAACATCTCAGTTCGTCAACAGCCTAACGAGAGGGGGTATACGAGGTTCTTAAATGAATTCATGTCTATAGCCTATACCATAATACATGATAACCCTCCACCCAGAATATTTCCTGAGTAGAAGGACTGGCTGCAGTTCGATGAGGAAGATAGCACAGGGGACTGGTACCTGTATGATGACTACACTGAAATCAGAGTCTATGGCGCGGAAGTGCCCCCTTACTGTTTGCCAGTGTTTCCACCTATGGGAATTTTTTCCCTTGAGTTCATCCGTCAAACCTTGAAGGCCGACCAGATCCACTTCGTTCCTGCGAAGAAAGGATACATTCACAAGCTCCCAACTTCTGTTGGCCCCTTCACCGTAAATTCGAGGCACGCCCTCTCCACAATGGAAACGTTGCTTCAAGGGATGGACTTGCTACAAGGAAAAGTTTGGCCTTATGACCTGAAGGGGATCCTTTCCAATAGGAAAAGGAAAATAAAGTTGACTGCTCATGTACATGAGACTAGGCCCTTCATTGAGTGGAGAGTTAACCTTGATACATGGCCTTTGGATGCACAGATGGAGGCTGAGTCTTCAGTCGCAGAAGGAAGGGGCAACACTGCTTCCGCAGAGATAAAAAGGAAGGGACAAGCAGATGAGGCAGGTGCTTCAAGAGAGCAAACGGGTAGGAGCATAGACGAGGGAGCTTATCCCTCTAAGAAACAGAGGACTGAAGAACTAGAGATTGTGTGGCAAAAGCCACCACAGGAAGAGTTTTCCTTATATGGACTGCCTGACGGAAACAAGGCTTCTTTCACGATTAATTTCTACGGTGCCTTTTTGTCTGAACTTTCTGGGCTTTCACAGGCCATTTCAGTTAATAGAGTAGAGGTGAGGGAAGAAATAAGCATCTAAAATAGAACTACATGAGACAGGCTGAGGGCTGAATTGGCCAGATTCGTGGACAAGTACCATACCCGACTTACCACTGAGTTAGATATGGACAAAGAAGAGGTCATAATTGCTATTACAAAGGCAGTGCTACAGCCTAGAGATGAGGGGACTAGTTACCGAGCCCTAGAGCTCACTTTGAATCTGGCTAACATCCCTATAACGAATAAGCTTGGTTTACATCAGTGTGTCGGAGATATGTTGAGAGATGAGGTGGTGAAGATTGCACTCTCTCTGAGGAAACTTGAAGACAAGTGTAGCTCAGTATTGGAAAATCAGAAGAGAGAGAGAGCGAGCTAGTGCTAGGGCAATAAACAACAACCTGGAAACTCTCAGTAAAGTAGTAAGGGACAAAGGGGCCGACAAGGATGCGGTTTGGAGGAAGCTCATCACTGATATAGAGGTGGAAAACTCTGAGCTAAAGAATAGACTAAATATTCCCTGTAGAGAGCATGTTCAAACAGACGAATTGGTCCAGATGGAGGGGGAGAAATCAGTTCTCACTGATTCACTAGTTAAGGAACAAGAGGGAAACACCAAAATGACTGCGGAGATTGTAGGATTAAAGCAGGGATTTTCTTATCTACAGGGAAAATGGGACCAGCATGTATGCGTGGACCTGACTTCTTACGAGCTTAGAACTACCCCAGAGCATCTGACCAAAGCCTTATCAAATTTAAAGGTTTCATAGAATGAAGCCCGAACAGCTCGCCAGAGACTACAAGAGATGGAAGCTAAACTAGTGACAAATGAGAAGGTGGTAATGGCTTTGCAGGCTGAAGTCGAGAAAACGAAAAGGGAGAAGCAGGTACAAGATAAGACCATCAAATATTTGACTACTCGGATGAATGGCAATGTGACGCTCTTGGAATCCAGGCTCCTCATCTGGACGGACATCATATCAGAGGTTAGAAAGCATTGGAAATGCCTCACTCTTATGGATGACAAGAAAATTGCAGTCCATTTATTTAGATTAAAGTTGCAAGAAGGGCACGAGGAAGGAGAGGTGAAGGTGGAAATGGCTAAAAGGTACATCAAATACCTGAATGAGTTGGACCCTGAGGAGTTACTTGCCCAAGGGATCACAGACCATTTCAGAGGAGTGATTGAAGTCAGGAGAGCAATCGAAAAGGACACTGCACGCGTAAATTCGCTAAGTTGCTTAGAGTAGGTTACAAAGGGAGTGGAGCAATTCTATCAAGAGTGGGATAAACTGGTGGAGGTAGGCCTCCCATCATACTGGGATCCTGAAATGGCTGCATTTTCGGGGCTAATGGTTTATGAACAGAAGTTAATAGAAATTATTAACCAGGCTGATTTACCTTTGGAGAAAACTGCCTGCCTGAAGGCAAAAACAATAATCGCCGCTTTGAGTAAGGAGTTCTATCTCCTCTTCCAAATCAAACAGTGTTTATCCATCCAAGTAGATTACATGGAGCTTACAAATATCCAAGCTTTAGTCGAAACTTTTGTCACCATGCCATCCCCAAGGGAGAGTGCATGGAAAAAATGCAACGAATATGCCAACACTCCGGTATTACTATCTTCTCACCAACTACTGCCTCCTCTTAGTTGCAAAGCTAGTTCGTCCTCATCATCAACACGTCCTAATCAGCAGCCATCTGGCACTCCTCTCTACTCTAGAAAATTAAACTCATGTTCTGGACCAGGTGGCCTTTTTTTTTTTTTCCTTTCTATATATTGTAAAATCGGGTGAAATCTCTGTTACACCCTATGCACTTTTATTTTTTATTTACTATTATGCTTTCAGTTAGTGCCTTCCTTAGGCCATGATGTAGGTAATGAGTGGTTGTTTTCCTCATCATAATTTTTGGTTCTTGATTGAGACCCCAAACTGAAAAACATCTTCAGGGGAATATTTTGTCTGAAAAATATCTTTTCGCAATAGCTCAACTGGAAAGCTATAAAAGATGTAATCAGAAACTAAGAAAGGGTTCCAGATTTTTCATAGAATAACTTGTGAATTGTGAATTTTCTCTTTTGTAAAGTTTTAAAATCCTCCTATAGTGTATGCTAGAAGACCCCTTTGGGGAAAGGAATGAAGCTTTTTCCTGTTGTGTAATGGATTCCAAATGAGATGAGTAACAATATGTATTTTCTCAGTGTTGTTTAAATATAAGTGTTCACTGTGTTCTTCATCATTTTCCTGTTATCGTAGCTTTCAGAATGCGAGTGTTCTAATTTGGGTAGATGTGAATTTATCTTGTATGATACTCATATATTCTCACCTGTAACACTTTAAATATGGCTCGATGCATGGTTTATGTTCCAATTTTCATCTACATACCATAGTTCTTCTTGTATTAGTGAGGGGTAGAATCTTATGTTAGCATGAGCCTAATCTGCTTTGATATTTCTTTCATGTTCTTTCACATTTTGTCATACTCATTTACTATGATCATTGTTTACTGGTTTTATGTTCGGCCCACTTCACAATAGTTATTTTTCATGTCTGCCTCTGATTCATGCCTATAGACCCTTATGCTGCACAACTAGATGTCATTATTAGCCAATACTCTATCTCTGATATCTTCGTCCCATCTCAAAACCTAAAATCATTGTTACATACCAAGAGGTTCCATCCTATCTGCTTGTAAAAACCCTTCTGAATCCTCTTGACTTAAGATGTCCTAGGAACTGGTCCTTAACAACTCAAGGTTGTCTCTAGGAGTTACAACATCTTTTTGGCATTGTTGCCAGGGATCAAAGTTGAATATCTTTTCCCCGGGATACGACAAATCAAATTCACCCTTCAAAATCAGGTGAGAAAGAAGGGTTGAGAGTTGTAGATCCCTCACCTTGGCGACTCCATTGGCCCTTAAGGTATAAAATCCTCGCAATCCTGGCTTATCAAAAGCCACAACTAAGGTCGGATACCTCCCAATTGAGAACACCCTCCGTGTCTAACCTCGAAAAAATATTATTCAAGAGAATTTGGAAAGAGAAACAGCCAACTCAGACTGATCTACCCAAATTCTCACTAGAAGACTCTTCATCCTCTTCTCAGCAAGCTCAAGTCCTAGGGCCCAGTTCCACTGCTCGAGTGCTTGAGTACCCCCCCTGATAACCTTGCTATGAAAAGTTCTGAGATAAAGGACGAAGTTGAGTCAGTAAATACATCTGAACTCCCTTTGCACCCTACCCCTGAAGCCAAAGAAGTAAAACAAGTTACCATTCCCCAGCTCCTCTTCGCTCAGATAAATTTATAAACCACCACCCAGCATATACTTGTCACTATTCATCAAAACCCACCACATCCCATGGTTTTTCCCAAGCTTCTACTCAAGTAGTGTTGCCCAAATTCTAAATGATATGCCACAAGATTATATGAAACTCTTACCCCGGTTATTAGGGAAGACAGTAGTGCTGCCCAAAAACATATTGAATATTTTTGTGCCTTTACTGAGAATTTCAATGTCAAACACCTGGATGTAGTCTTGAGGCTGTTCATGCAATCTCTGGATGGGGAAGCCTGAAAATGGTTAAAAACTCTTGATGATCGCACCATCATCACCTGGGAGGAGTTGGGGACTGCTTTCACCCGTAAGTGGGGAGATAAGAGAGACCATGGCTACTGTCTTACAGAGTTCAATGCTCTAAAGAAAATACATAGTGAGGATGTGTCAAAGTTTATCAAAAGATTCAATAAGTTATATAATAACCTGCCTGCTGATAAGAAACCCCCTCATACAGAGGAAAAGGTAGTATTTGTGGGAGCTTTTGAATCATAGTTTGGTTTCACTCTAAGGGAAAGAAAATCTGCATCATTGGATCAGGCCCAGACTAATGCATTAGAGGTAGAAGCAAACTTTTCTTCTACGGGGAAATCAAAAGGGAGAATAGACCATGATTTCAGACAAAAAGGAAAAGAAGAGGCCTCTTCTTTGAATCAGGAAAGAGAAGTCGTTGATTATAAGATTGAAGAAATGAACAAGATGATAAAGAATCTCTCAAATAAGTTGGTGAAACTAGAACTGGAGGCTAAGAATGCTTCCTCCTGGCCATCTCAGACCGCCCCTAACAGGGGGTATAACCCGCAATACTGGAAGTCGCCCTTACAGATATTACAAAGATAAAGGAAGGAATAGCAAGATCATATATAGCCTCCTCTATATTTGAAAGGACAAATGGAAGGTCCTAATGAAGATGTTCTTGATGGACAGGATGATTAGTATCTTGCCTATTCGGAAGGAGAAGAGGTAGAGCTTACTCTAAGGGAAGAAGAAGAAGAGAAAGTGACCTCCACTAAAGACCCTAACATTGATTATTATTGCATACAATTTGTGGACTTCATGCAAGCTCAGTTCCATAAGAAGTACAATCTTTGGTCTTCTAGGAAGATAAATCATAGACCAATATGAAGAGTCATCTCCCAAAGAGTCAGTTCCTCGAAAAACTAATAGAAAATGGAAGAAGCATGTGGAAGAGCCCTTGCATCAGAAGGTTTCCTCTCCCTCATCATCTAAGTCAATCCTCGAACCTCTTGCCAAGACTAGAGAAGATTATGCTGACATAAAGCCCTCAGTCCCTCCTAACGAGCCTAAAGAAGTCATCCCAAAAAAATGCCTTGTTGTTTTTAATCTCCAGAAGGAATTAGAAAAAGTAAAAATCCCAGTCCCTCTAGTCGATATTTTGAAGAAACATTCTTATAAAGCTCATGTGTCCCAGTTCATGCTTCCTCATGGAGTAGCTCCTCCCCTGGATAGTCTCCACCTTCAGGAAGAAAGACCTATGGTGGTTTTGGGCCCACATGTTGAAGAGTTGGACTCAGCAACCCCACCTTTTTATGTATCCTTAGTCATTCATGATTTACTGTTATAAAATTTTATGTTAGACTCAGCGGCTTCACAAAACCTGTTACCTCTGTTAGTCATGGAGCAACTAGGGTTGCAAATCACTTGCCCGTACAAGGACCTTTACTCTTTCGACTCCAAAAGGGTCAAACGTCTAGGAATGATTAAAGATCTGGTGGTGAACTTGGCTCATATCCCCGTTAAAAGTGTTGTCATGGACATAGTGGTCGCTGACATTCCAGCTCGGTTTGGGATGTTGTTGTCTAGGTCATGGGGCACTAAAATAGGTGGGTCAATTAAACTGACCTCACTTATGCTATTATCCCAATGTTTGGTGGGCAAGAAAGGAGGTTATATCAAGAATCTAGATTTGTGAAGATGGTGACTAGAGCTGATGGCTCAGTCAATTCCCCCGTTTATAACAAGGAGGGTGAGTTTTCATGTCTGATGCTCGAGGAGGATCAAGATTTTTTACAAGAGCCAGCATTTAATCTTTTGAGACTGGAACAGTCTGCAAATAATGAAGAAAGGGGCATGTGGACCCTGCATTTTGATGGGGCAAATTCAAGGGAAGGAAACGGAGTAGGGGTCCTCCTAATCTCCCCTACCAGACAATTGGTCCCCTTTTCTTTTAAGTTGGAGTATGAAGCCACCACTAATGTGGAAAAGTATGAGGCACTACTCTTGGGGCTACAAACTGCCAAAAACATGAATATTCAGAGTCTCAAAGTTTTCGGAGATTTGGAGCTGGTGGTGAGGCAAATCAAGAATCAGTGCCAAGCCAAGCATCCTCGGTTAAGAGCTTACAGAAATGAAGTATGGGACCTAGTGGAGAACTTCTTCCTAGATTTTAACATACAATTCATGCCGAGAGATCAGAACAGGATGGCTGACTCCCTTGCTATGGCAACAAGTAATTGTTGTCCACCACAGAATCCGCTCCTGAGATATGAATTTGAGGTGCGATACCGTCCTTCTATCCCAGATAACGTCAAACACTGGCAGGTGTTTGAAGATGAGGAGCAAGTGAAGTGTTTCATGGAGACTATTGGGGGGTTCTCTAACTTAGTCATAGATGCCCGAGGAGAGGAGATTGAAGAGCAGCCCCAAAACAAATGGGAAGAGACAGTGGTTGGGCATAGAGTGTTGCAATTGAAAGGGAACGTGATCCCCAAGGGTCTCGTCCCTTTGGAAAGACTGTTCTATAAAAATGATTTCCCTATCAGCCCTAACAATTCGACCGATGAAGGTCAGGTAGATGATGTAAATTGGGACAGAAGGAGATCCTAAAATTTTAAAATTGTTTAAAGGAGTCCCCGAAGTGTACAAAGACCAATACTTTTGATTGTTTCAATCCTACAGATATGTTTTCGCTTGGTCATACCAAGATCTGAAAAAGTTTGATATTGACGTCATACAACATAAGATCCAACTCAAAGGGGATGGTAAGCCACATAATCAAAAGTTGAGGCAGATCAATCCTTTCCTACTCCCCTCCATAGAAAAAGAAATCAAAAATTTGTTGAAGGCTAAGATTATAGTCCCTCTAAGGTACTCAGAGTGGGTGGCCAACCTGGTCCCGGTGAGAAAAAAGAATGGAGAAATAAGGCTATGTGCATACTTCTGGAACCTGAACAGAGTATCCCTTAAAGACAACTACCCTCTCCCCAAGATGGATCACATACTGCAGAACGTGGTTGGATCCTCCCGAATGTCTATGATGGATGGTTTCTCTAGGTATAATCAGGTGGTGGCCCTTCCCGAGGACAAAAAGAAAACGACATTCTCTACGCCATGGGGTACATTCATGTATGCTCGAAAGCCCTTCTGCCTGATCAATGCGGGAGCCACTTTCCAGCGGGTGATGGACATTACTTTCGTAGGAGAGCAAGACAAATTTTTCGTGATATATCTGGATGATATCACTATTTTTTCGAAGAATGATGCTGAACATATTGAGCATATGCGACAGAATTTCGACAAATGTCGCAGGTATGTTCTGTCCCTAAATCCTCAAAATTCCATGTTTTCTTTAGAAGAAGGAAAGTTATTAGGGCATATTGTAACGAAAGCAGGAGTGAAGATTGATCCAAAGAGAGTGGAGATAATCAACAACATCTCACTACCTTGAAATAAGAAGGAGGTCCTGGTATTCCTGGGACGCATAAATTTTTTGAGGTGATTTATCCCGAACTATGCTGAAATATTTCGGCACATCAATCATATGCTTAGAAAAAACAACGCAGTAAAGTGGACGCCAGAATCAAGAGAAGCTTTTAACAGAATAAAAAGTGCTTTCGCAGAGACCCCGGTACTAGCAGGGCCCGATTATGGTAAGCCATTTATGATATTTTCATTTGCGTCCCCACATACTATAGCTACAATATTATTACAGAAAAATGAAAATGGGTATGATCAACCCATAGCCTTTTTCAGTTAGGTACTTAGAGACGCAGAGTTAAAATATAACATCTTGGAGAAACAGGCATACACCCTGGTAAAGTCCCTGAAAGCGTTTCAAATGTATGTACTGTAGTCATTCATAACCACTTTCATGCCAATGGCCGCGGTGAAAGACATCTTGATTCAAGGGGATAGTAAAGACAAGAGAGGTAAATGGATCACTAAGATTCAAGAATATGAGTTGGACATTCTCCCCACGAAGCTTATCAAAGGACAGGGACTAGGAAGAATCTTTTCCGAGTCAAATTTCAAGGCGTTGGGCATAAATATAACTATGGAAGGAGGAGAATTACTTGAAGGTACAGATGAACAGCCCGGGATAGAAATCACTATGGAAAAATGCACATGAAGTACCTGCTCAGTACTTGGTATAAAGTTATTGTAGAGTACCTTTTAACTCTCAGGTGTCCTCTAAAATTTGATAAGACTAAATATCGAACTCTGAGATTGAGATCCCAGAAATACATTATTGCAAATGGTTGTTTATATTGGAAGGATCCTTCAGGAATCCTTCTTTTATGTCTAACAGAGTCAGAACTGGAGGAAATCATGATTGAATTCCATGAAGGCATCTGCGGAGGTCACTACAGTTAGCGGGCCATAGCCCACAAAATATTGAAAGAAGGTTTCTTTTGGCCTAAATTGTTCGAAAATGTGCATGCTCAAGTCAGGGTGTGTGAGAAATGTCAAAGGTTTTCTAAAAAACAAAAAATTTCTCCCTTGCCCATGATCCTAGTACATATAGAAGAGCCTTTTCAACAATGTGGTATTGACTTCATCGGGTAAATTCACCCAGCATCAAGTGGTTAGCACAAGTGGATTCTCACTGCCACTGACTACTTCACCAAATGGGTATAGGAGATACTAGCGAGAAATGCTACTGATGCAGTTGTGATCAAGTTCATGGAGGAGAATATCATATCCCGATTTGGCTGCCCAGTTAAGGCCATGACAGATAATGCTCAAGCTTTCAAATCTGCCAAATTTATTAATTTCTATCAGCAGTACAATATCACCCTGGGGCACTCTACAGCCTATTATCCCTAGTGAAATGGGCTGGGAGAATCTTCAAATAAAACTTTGGTAAGAGCATTAAATAAGGCTATAAACGAAAATCAGAAAAATTGGGACTCCTAGCTCAAGTTCGCACTCTGGGCAACTGAATCACTAGTAAAAGGGCAATAGGTACATCACCCTATGAACTGGTTTATGGTCGAGCGACAGTTTTTCCAATTCAACTCGCCCTGCCTGTGGCTAGGTTCCTATAGGATAGCCAAGAAGAGCCTAACGACCTCATCAGAAGAATGAACCACTTTTTTGAGTTGAAAGAGACTCAGAACCAAGTGAATAACATATTAGCATAATATTAGGAAAAGATGAAGGGCTTGTTTGATCAACATGCAAAAGATAAGGAAATGTAGTTCGGGGACCTTGTACTGAGATGGGACATCAGGAGGGCAGATAAGAGTAAGTATGGAAAGTTCGACCCCTTGTGGTTTGGGCCATTCAAGATTTCCGAAGTGAGAGGTAACAACACCTTCATATTGGAAAACCTGGAAGATGACTTAATCGAGGCGCCCGTGAACAAGCAGTTCTTGAAACCATATTTTCAATACTGACGAAGGTATTAGAGGCTTTCTGTATATAGTGCATATATTTTTCGTGTTTACATTCACGTTTGCTGTTTTTTTTACCATAGGAGTGCTTAAAATTTTTGAAAGGGCCCTTGCTCTAAATGAATATTATGCAAAGGGTCTGTGAAGTTCTCGACACGCTCGAGGATGAACGTGTCGTCCCCAGGTGGAGCCAATGTTTTTTGGTTAACCCTCACACTAATAGAAAAGAGAGCGGCCTAAATAAACAAAGGAAAAAGGGTCTCCGAAGATAGCAGGGTGAGTGAGTTAAAAAGCGCTTTGGGATAGGAATTCCTTAAGGCGTGGGTGCGGATGGGAGAAGTTGAACCGCAAGACAGTTGAATGGGAAGGCCGTGTTTCATATGGCGGAAAGTCGAAAGGAAGGAACCACACACAGGGCATTCCGAGGGTACTAAGGGAGAGCGTAGGGATGTGAAGACTTACCCCTTGGAGTAGGTGACGTCACACGGCGTCGCAACTCTCACAAACATTCCACGAGGTAGTGGAGAATAACAAGAGATCCTCATGAACCCCCATCAAAAACATAAGTGGGCCCATAGAGATGGAAATCTGGCGCCGCGTGAATAAAACGTAAGGTAAGTTTAGGGAAGTCGGTACAAGACTAGTATAGGAATTAACCCAACGTGTGGCTTGCACCTACCCGGCTCCAGGTAGACAACAACCTATCGCTATGTGTCCCATTGTCAACATCCTTATGACGTCAGCCCTACAGTTCTCATCCTAGCCTCGCGTTCCGCACACCTCAAACTATTTTGATCTTGTTTTACTCCCAGACTTAGTAAAATACTTGTTTTTATGAATCTGTCATGCAGCGAAGCTTGAACTCCAGTACCAGGTCATTTTCAATCCTCGTGTTGCTTTCCCCTCAGGCTTTCTCACTGTTCGCAGGTATTTATTCATTCCTCTGCTTCATTGTTTTCCTTCTATTTTAATTTTCAAAATGGTCATAGGTAAAGCAAAGTGCAGAAAGTCAGAGCCTGAAACCCCACAAGCCCACGAGTTTGGGGTTGTCCCTGGACCTGAACCCCCTATTGACGCCCAAGCGTGAATCCACGACACGTTCTACCCCTTCAGCGTACCCCGTGTTAGACCCGAATTGTTCGGATGTCATTTGAAGGGCCAAGATAGGTTCAAAGTTGTTGAGTTAGGTCTATACTACCAGATTTCTTTGACCACATTCTCAGTTCCTGAGTTTATTAGTTGGCTCTGTGAAGCTTATGATGAGTACAGGGAGTTATTCCTATATGCTCATGGTAATAATATTTCCCACATATCCCCCAAGCTCATAAATAATTCCCTTCGCTTCCCTCACAGTCAAAGTTATGTCGAGTTCACTGAGTTATCCCTCTCCTATCAGTTCTCAAAGTTGCCCTAAAATCAAAAAAGTGAATTTCTCAGCTTTCTTTCAAACTCTCATCTCACAGCTCTCCCACCCTCGGATGTCGTTCCCTTGTCCACTTTTAGAGATAATGTTCAGCCAATCCTTGCTTTCATTTCAGGGTTATTGGGTCTTAAGGAGGTCGAGCGAGTGTCAAAAGAATGTATAGCTCTTCTGTGGCTCATGACTCAAAAGGGTATGCTTTTGGATATCCCCACCTTTCTAGCTTTAGCTATTCAAACTCAGTTCCAAGAGCTACCTTCAACTGAGTCTTTCCAGTTTTGTTCGTTAGTGTTTTATCTATTCCTATTTGAACATGCTGACAAGTTTGAGAGTCTAGGCCTCGAGAAACTTTCGAGAACAAATTCCCAGCCAAGAACTATTTTTGAGTGGAACATCTTAGTTCGTCAACAACCTAATGGGAGGGGGTATACGAGGTTCTTAAATGAATTAATGTCTATAGCCTATACCATAATACATGATAACCCTCCACACAGAATATTTCCTGAGTATAAGGACTGGTTGCAGTTCGATGAGGAAGATAGAAAAAGGGACTGGTACTTGTATGATGACTACACTGAAATCAAATTCTATGGCATAGAAGTGCCCCCTTACCGTTTGTCGGTGTTTCCAGCTATGCGAATTTTCGCCCTTGAGTTCATTCGTCAAACCCTGAAGGCTGACCAGATCCACTTTGTGCCTATGAAGAAAGGATATATTCTCAACCTCCCAACTTCTGTTGGCCCCTTCACCATAAATTCGAGGCACGCCCTCTCCACAGTGGAAACGTTGCTTCAAGGGATGGACTTGCTATAAGGAAACGTTTGGCCTTATGGGCTGAAGGGGATCCTTTCCAATAGGAAAGGAAAATAAAGTCGACTACTTATGTACATGAGACTAGGCCCTTCATTAAGTGGAGATCTAAACTTGATACATGGCCTCTGGATGCACAGATGGAGGCCAAGTCTTCAGCCACAAAAGGAAGGGGCGACACTGCTTCCGCAGAGACAGAAAGGAAGGGATAAGCAGATGAGGCAAGTGATTTAGGAGAGAAATCTGGCAGGAGCATAGATGAGGGAGCTCATCCCTCTAAGAAACAAATGACTAAAGAACCGAAGATTGTGTGGGAAGAGCCACCACAGGAAGTGTTTTCCCGATATGGACTGCTTGACAGAAACAAGGCGGGTTTCATGATTAATTTCGACGGTGCCTCTTCGTCTGAACCTTCTAGGTTGTCACAGGCCATTTCAGTTAACAAAGCAGAGGTGGGGGAAGAAATAAGTATCAGAAACAGAACTACACAAGACAGGCTAAGGGCTAAATTGGCCAAATTCGTGGACAAGTAGCATACCCGACTTACCACTGAGTTAGGTATGGAAAAAGAACAACTCATAAGTGATATTACAATGGCAGTGCTATAGCCTACAGCTGAGGGGACTAGTTACCAAGCCCTAGAGCTTGCTTTGAATCTGACTAACATCCCTATAACAGATAATCTTGGTTTACATCAATGTGTCGGAGATATGTTGAGATATGAGGTGGTGAAGCTTGCACTCTCTTCGAGGAAACTTGAAGACAAGTACAACTCGGTATTGGAAAATCAGAAGAGAGAGGGAGAGCTAGTGCTATGGTGATAAACAACAACCTGGAAACTCTCAGGAAAGTAATAAGGGACAAAGGGGCCGACAAGGATGCAGTTCGGACGAAGCTCATCACTGATCTGGAGGCGGAAAACTCTGAGCTGAAGAAGAGACTAAATATTCCCCGTAGAGATCATGTTCAAACAGATGAATTGGTCTAGATGGAGAGGGATAAATCAGTTCTCACTGATTCACTAGTTAAGGAACAAGAGGGAAACACCAAAATGACTGTAGAGATTGTAGACTTAAAGCAGAGATTGTCTGATCTACAGGGAAAATAGGATTAGCATGTATGCGTGGTCCTAACTTCTGATGAGCCTGGAACTACCCCAAAGAAGTTGATGAAATCCTTATCATATTTAAATGTTTCATAGAATGAAGCCCAAACAGCTTGCCATATATTACAAGAGATGAAAGCTAAACTAGTGGCAAATGAGAAGGTGGTAACAACTTTGCAAGCTGAAGTCGAGAAAATGAAAAGGGAGAAGCAGGTACAAGATAATACCATCAAATATCTGACTACTCGGATGAAGGTAAATGTGACGCTCTTGGAAGCCAGGTGCCTCATCTGGATGGACATCATATCAGAGGTTAGAAAGCATTGGAAATACCTCACTTTGATGGACGACAAGAAAACCGCAGTCCGTTTATTCAGAGTAAAGTTGCAAGAAGGGCACGAGGAAGGAGAGGAGAAGGTGGAAATGGCTAAAAGGTACATCAAATACCTGAATGAGTTGGACCCCGAGGAGTTACTTGCGCAAGGGATCACAGACCATTTTAGAGGAGTGATTGAAGTCAGGAGAGCGATCGAAAAGGAGACTGCATGCGCAAATGCGCTGAGTTGCTTAGAGCAGGTTGCAAAGGGAGTGGAGCAGTTCGATCGAGAGTGGGATAAACTGGTGGAGGCAGGCCTCCTATCATGCTGGGATCTTGAAATGACTGCATTTTCGGGGCTAACGGTTTATGAACAGAAGTTTACAAAAATTATGAACCAGGTTGATTCACCTTTGGAGAAAACTGCCCGCCTGAAGGCAGAAACAATAATCGCTCCTCTGAGTAAGGAGTTCTCTCTCCTATACCAAATCAAACAGTGTCTGAGTAGATTACATGGAGCTTACAGATATCCAATCTTTAGTCGATATTTTTGTCACCATGCCACCCCTGGGGGAGAGTGTGTGGAAAAAATGCAACGAATATGCTAACACTCCAGAATCAGTTTCTTCTCACCTGTTGCTGCCTCCTCTCAGTCGCAAAACTAGTTCGTCCTCATCATCAGCACGTCCTAATCAGTAGCCATCCGGCTCTCCTCTCCATTCCAGAAAATGAAACTCACGTTCTGTTCCAGGTGGCCTATTTACTTTTTATTATCCTTTCTATATATTGTAAAATCAGGTGAAATTTCTATTACACCCTATGCACTTTTATTTTTTATTTACTATTATGCTTTCAGTTAGTGCCTTCCTTAGGCCATGATGTAGGTGATGAGAGGTCATTTTCCTCATCATCATTTTTGGTTCTTGATTGAGACCCCAAACTGAAAAACAACTTCAGGGGAATATTTTGTCTGAAAAATATATTTTCGCAACAGCTCAACTGGAAAGCTATAAAAGATGTAATCAGAAACTAAGAAAGGGTTCTAGATTTTTGAGAGAAGAACTTGCGAATTGTGAATTTTCTCTTTTGTAAAGTTTTAAGATCCTCCTATAGTGTATGCCAGAAGACCCCTTTGGGGAAAGGAATAAAGCTTTTTCCTGTTGTGTAATGGATTCCAAATGAGATGAGTAACAGTATGTATTTTCTCGGTGTTGTTTAAAGATAAGTGTTCACTGTGTTCTTCATCATTTTCCTATTATCGTATCTTTTAGAATGCGAGTGTTCTAATTTGGTTAGATGTGAATTTATCTTGTATGATACTCATATCTGCTCACCTGTAACACTTTAAATATGGCTCGAGGCATGGTTTCTATTCCAAGTTTTATCTACATACCATAGTTCTTCTTGTATTAGTGAGGGCTAGAATCTTATGTTAGCATAAGCCTACTCTGCTTAGATATTTCCTTCATTTTCTTTCACAGTTTTTCATACTCATTTACTCTGATAACTGTTTACTGGTTTTATGTTCAGCCCACTTCACAACAGTTAGTTTTCATGTTTGCCTATGATTCATGCCTATAGACCCTTATGCTGCATAACTAGATGTCATTATTAACCAATACTCTATCTCTGATATCTTGGTCCCATCTCGAAAACTCAAATCATTGTTACATACCAAGAGGTTCCATCCTATCTTCTTGTAAAAACCCTTTTGAATCCTCTTGAATTAAGATGTCCTAGACACTGGTCCTTAACAACTCAGGGCTGTCTCTAGGAGTTACAACATCTTTTTGGCGTCGTTGCAGGGGATCGAAGTTGAAGATATTTTCCCCGGGATACGACAAAGCAAATTCACCCTTCAAAATTAGGTGAGCAAGAAGGGTTGAGAGTTGTAGATCCCTCACCTTGGCGACTGCATTGGCCTTTAAGGTATAAAATCCTCGCAATCCTGGCTTATCACAAGCCACATCCAAGGTCAGATACCTCTCAGTTGAGAACACCCTCTGTGTTTGACCCCGAAAAAATCTTATTCAAGAGAATTTGGAAATAGAAATAGCCAGCTCAGACTTATCTACCTAGATTCTCACTAGAAGACTCTTCGTCCTCTTCTTAGCAAGCTCAAGTCCTAGGGCCTAGTTCAACTGCCCGAGTGCTCGAGTACCCCCCTGATAACCTTGCTGCGAGTCATTCCAAGATAAAGGACAAAGCTGATTCATTAAATATGTCTGAACTCCCTTTGAAACCTACGCCTGAAGCCAAAGAAGTCAAACAAGTTACCATTCCCCAGCTCCTCTTCACTCAGATAAATTCGCAAACCACCACCCAGCATATACCTGTCACTATTCACCAAAACCCTCCACAAAACCCACCACCTCCCATGGTTGTTCCCGAGTTTCTGCTCAATAAATATACCCCCTGGCATTACCCCAAATTCTATATGATATGCCACAATATTATATGAAACTCTTACCCCGATTTATAGGGGAAGACAATAGTGCTGCCCAAAAGCACATTGAAGATTTTTGTGCCTTTGCTGAGAATTTCAATGTCGAACGCCTGGATGTAGTCTTGAGGTTTTTCGTGCAATCTCTGAATGGGGAAGCCCGAAAATGGTTCAAAACTCTTGATAATCGCACCATCACCACTTGGGAGGAGTTGGAGACTGCTTTCACACGTAAGTGGGGAGAGAAGAGAGACCATGGCTACTGTCTTACAGAGTTCAATGCTCTAAAGAAAAGACATAATGAGGATGTGTCGGAGTTTATCAAAAGATTCAATAAGCTATATAATAACCTGCCTGCTGATATGTAACCCCCTTAGACAGTGGCAAAGGTAGTATTTGTGGGAGCTTTTGAATCAGAGTTTGGTTTCACTCTGAGGGAAAGAAAATCTACATCGTTGGATCAAGCCTAGACTGATGCATTAGAGGTAGAAGCAAACTTTGCTTCTACGGGGAAATCAAAAGGGAGAATAGACCATGATTTCAAATGAAAAGGAAAAGAAGAGGACTCTTCTTCGAATCAAGAAAGACAAGTCGTTGATTATAATATTGAATAAATGAACAAGATGATAAATAATCTCTCAAATAAGTTGGTGAAACTAGAACTGGAGGCTAAGAATGCTTCTCTCGGCCGTCTCAGACTACCCCTAACAGGGGGTATAACCTGCATTACCGGAAGCCGCCCTTACAGATATTACAAAGAGAAAGGAAGGAATAGCAAGATCATATATAGCCTCCTCTGTATTTGGAAGGACAAATGGAAGGTCCTAATGAAGATGTTCTTGATGAATAGGACGATCAGTATCTTGCCTATTCGGAAGGAGAAGAGGTAGAGCTTACTCTAAGAGAAGAAGAAGAAGAGAAAGGGACCTTCATTGAAGACCCTAACATTGATGATTATTGCAGACAGTTTGTGGACTTCATGCAAGCTCAGTTCCACAAGAAGTACGATCTTCGGTCTTCTAGGAAGAGAACTCGTACTTAAGACCAAGATGAAGAGTCATCTCCCAAAGAGTTGGTTCCTCAAAAATTTGATAGCCAAGGGAAGAAGCATGTGGAAGAGCCCATGCATCTTAAGGTTTCCTCTTCCTCATCATCTAAGTCAATCCCCAAACTTCTTGCCAATACTAGAGAAGCTTTTGCTGACATAAAGCCCTCAGTCCCTCCTAACGAGCCTAAAGTGTAGAAAATTGAATAATAGATCACTTATTCACTGAGATTATCCTGATCACACACTATTTGAGCTTCATGCATAATACATAATCTCTTCTACCATTGATCATCAATTTTGGGAATTAAAAACAATCGCATGCGCACATTAAAACCATAAACAATCACACATATAAACACAGGATTTATGGGAAAGCTTAAAGCTGAAAACCCCCAACTATCTGTATATTATAATGATAGAGAACATGTAACAATCATAGTACAAACTCCTCACAAGCTCTCAGCACTATCTCCAATTGTTACACACAAAACAAGCTCAGATCATACATATCACATGCTCCAATCTGCACCACCTATCTGCCTGCCTCTACTGCACAATCCAAGATGGATAATTATGAGATCCAAGTTCGAATCCCACCAAGATGTACTATGCAATCCTCATTGGAAATCTCAATCAATGTGTGTGCAAATCTCATGCACCAGTATAGTCACAACTAATAGTCACACTGCTCTTTCACCTAACCTCTCCACTGGTCTTCACTGAACTGTCCATGTGCTTGAGTTAACTGATGTATTCTTTAGTTGATTTATGAGTTAATAATTAGTGAATTAATTAGTAATTAATTCACACCACTCATCACTAGTGTATTAATCAATTAGACTAATCACAACTAGTTCAACTAAGTTAAACTGAACATAACTCCATTAACTCCTCAATCAACTCCACCAAACTCAATCACCTGAGTTCTAACTGAAGTCCATCATGCAATAGCTCAACTAAACCCTAGGAATAGCATAATTCCTTCTGTCAGCTGCATGTGCCACATCCGTAGCTCAAACTGAAGTGCTCCAAGAGGATAAGATAATGTTTATAGTCCAAATATTATTAAGAGCTAATAATATTCGACATATCTATTTTTAGGCTGGCAATCTAAAAATAGATTCCGCCCAGTATGTCTAAAAATAGAAGTCCATCTATTTTTCCCGACTTGACCAACCATCCACAAATAGCATCCTGCAACTCATAGAACATGATCCACATGTCTAAAAATAGACATAGTCTAAAAATAGACTTTGCGCCAAAAATACCCTGCGGGCCCACTTAGTGAAGGCGACTTCTTTCCACTAAGCTCCATCATCTTGTTGCATTCTCAACACTCCCTCTCAACAAGATATGGATTATCTGCAACCCCTATCCTACCTCTGTGGTATTCGAATTTGCTCCTGGTGAGTGCCTTCGTCAAGATATCAGCATCTTGATCCTCTGTAGGAATGTCTGAAAGTAACATGATTCTCCGCTGCACACAATCTCCGATATGATGATACCGGATGTCAATGTGTTTGGATCTATCATGAAACACTGGATTAGCCGAGAGTTTGATGCAACTCTAGTTATCAAAATAAATCACAGTAGGCTCCAAGTGTGAACCGAACAACCCGACCAGGATCTTCCTCACCCATATAGCCTCGCATGCAGCCAAACTCGCTGCCATATGCTCGGCCTATTTGACCAGGTGCCTGAATCTACGCTACTGCTGTACCAAAAAAGGCACTTTCTCCGGCCAGATCTTTGAAAATCCCTCTATATGTGCTCTTTACTGTGCAATTGGGCTCCACCTTGTCTGCGTCCATGAAGCCACATAGCCTCACCTCATCCTCCTGTCTGTACCACAATCCATATCACGATGTGCCTCTAAGATAACGCAATACATGCTTTCCCGCCTTCCAGAAGAGCTTGGTAGGCTTAACCATAGCTTGTGAAAGCTGGTTAACTGCATAGCATATATCGGGCCGTGTATTGACCGGATACATAAGCGACCCCACCAACTATCGATAAACAGTGGCATCCACTACCTCCGCTGAAGTAGCATCCTCCTTCCTCCAACCACCAGGAAGAGGAGTATCAACAGGCTTGCAGCCATGTATGTTGAACTTCTCCAGTATCTCGGAGCATACTACCTGAGAAACAAACGAGTCCATCTTCTGTACTTAGGTGCAAATCCCCGGGAAATAATGAAGAGGCCCAAGTCCTTTCATCTCAAACTCTTTACCAACCTCCTCTTTGTGAGTATCGATAGCTCATCTCATCAAAATCAAATCATCTACATAAGAATTACAATGATTCAACAGCTTCCACTCCACCACAATCTGGTACAGGTTTGGATCTGCCTCACTCTTGGAGAATCCAAGCCCGGTGAAGTAGCTGTCTATCCGAGTGTACCAAGCACGAGGTGCTTGCTTCAGCCCGTACAGTGCTCTCTTGAGTCGGCACACATGCGACTCACTTCTGAAGATCTCAAAACCTTCAAGCTGCTCTATGTACACCTCTTCCTCAATAACTCCATTGAGGAACGCAGTCTTCACATCCATCCGATGAATGTGCCACCCCATCTGCGCTGAGAGAGCAAGGATCGTCCGTATGGAAGAGTACCTTGCGACAGGTGCAAAAGTCTCCTCATAGTCAATCCCCTCGATCTGTGAGAAGCCACGGGCGACAAATCTCGCCTTGTACTTCTCCACACTCCGTCAAGCTGCACAGCCAGCACAAGTCCATCTCGAACCCTGCCGATTTCCCCTCGGCCTCGGAAAATCTCCCATGCAACGTTTCCGACATTGAATCATACTCTTCCACCATGGCATCTACCCATGCGGGGTCCTCCACAGCTTCCTCGAAAGAGGATGGCTCTGTCATGACACATTTTCTCACAAGAGCCATGTATCCAGTGTACCGGTCCGGTGACTGTCTCTGTCTGCGTTGTGTTGTAGGTGGTCCTACAACCTTCTCTGCATCTTGAGCCAGTCGCTCAGCTTCTGTAGTGCGCTTCCGCCCTCTGATGGTTGGCGCTACATGAGTGGTCTCTTCCACTCCATGAACCTCATCTTGTGGCTGATCCACATCCCGAGACTCATCCTTAGGAACTAATAGCTCCTCATCTGCATGCAAGTGTGGCTCCCTCTCAAGCGAACACTTCATGGCTTTCTCCTCCTGAAATTTGATATCCCGTCGCACAACAGTCTTGCGACTATCTGGAAAATACACACGATAGTTGTGGGGCGTATCAGTGTACCCCACAAATATCCCAACCTCTGCGATCGGCTCCAGCTTCTTCCTGGCATCCTTCGTCACATGAATGTAAACAGGTGAACCAAAAATCCTCAAATGGGAAATATCAGGCCTCTTACCGGAAAATGCCTCCTTGGGTGTACTCATGCCAAGTATCCTGTGAGGACAACGGTTCTACACATATACTGCAATATTGCATGCCTCCGCCCACAAGTGAATGGGTAGGCCCTGATCATGCAACATCGCCCGTGTAGCACCCACGATTGTTCTTTTCTTCCGCTCAGCAACCCCATTCTGCTGTGGGTTATGAGGTGCTATGAGCTCTCTTTGAATTCCTTCTGTGCTGCAAAAGTCCTTGAATTCACCAGAGATGAATTCACCACAGAACTTTGAGTATGTCTCGCTCTTCTTCTGCATGAAGAAGATCCAGCACTTACGAGAAAAATCATCAACAAAGATCACATAGTACCTGTGCTTTGCTTTCGAAGCTACTGAGAAAGGTCCGCACACGTCTATGTGAATTCTCTCAAGGATCGTCGTGGTGTGACTATCCTTCTCATGAAAGGTGGCTTTCACAAATTTTCCTAAGGTACACCCCTTGCACTGATCTGACTGCACAAGAGTGCCTTTAGGAAGCCCAGTAGAAATCTGCTGCAGTATCTTCAAAGCTCCATGGTGAAGGTGGCCCAATCTCCGGTGCCACAACTCGCCATCATCCTGGCTCACCACTCCTTCTGCCTTGCCTACCATTGTTGCACAGCCATCTACCTGCAATTGATAAAGGTTCTTAACTCGAACCCCTATCCTCCGGGTCTCACCAGTTGCCTTACTGCGCAGGAAAGCCTTTCCCTCGCTAAAGACAACATCATATCCCTTGTCTTCTAACATCGCCACATAGATAAGATTCTTCTTCAATCCTGGAACATGCATCACTTCCTTCAATACAAAGGGTTTACCAGACTCCCTCTCAAAGGAAATGGTACCGATACCGGTCGCACTGTATCTACCATCATCGCCCATCTCGATGTGCACTCCAAGATCTTTCTCATCCAGATCAGTAAACAAATCTCGATCTCCTGTCATGTGAAAAGACGCACCACTATCCAGAAACCATACTGATCCCACCACACTTAACACCAAGCATGCGATCAGCAAAAAATCCAGCTCAAAATGCGAGGCTAAGGCCTCTCCAGCTGCAGATCCAGTCGCTCGCTTATTTTTCTTCTTCTGTGGACAATTTGTGGCATAATGTTCATGTTGGTGAAAGTGAAAGCACTTCACCTTGGACATGTCCCGCTTCTTGCCTTTCGCACCAGAATGAGAAGCTTTCTTGCTCTTCCCCTTCTTTGCTTTGGTAGCCAAAGCGCAATTCTCTTCATCAGATGCCTTTGATGAAGATCCGTCCCTGGTACTTCGCTTTATCTCCTCTTGCACAAGATCCGACCAAAGTCGCTCCCATCCTGGCAATTTCTCCCGACCATTGATAGAGTCCTGATAGGAATGCCAACTCTTCAGAAGCCCAAGGAGAGCCAAGCTCACCAAGTCCTCATCATCTACAGTCACCCCCACACTTCCCAGCTCATCCATGCATTGGGTGAACTTCGTGAGGTACTTGGGCATACTGTCGCCTTTCTCCATCTTTATGTTTCTGAGTTTATCCTTGAGCGCCAACTTCCTCTGGTCGCTCTTGCTTTGGAATAAATCTGTCAACGCTTTCCACATCAAGTATGGAGAAGCTTTACCATGCAGGCTGGACACTATGTGATCCTTCATGCCCTCCAACAGAATCCTTCGACACTTTGCTGTCTTCTTTTGCCAAGCCTCAACTAAGGCAGCATCGCTAGAAGTAGGCTTTGGAACTTCAGCATCTATGAACTCCTTCAGCCCATTGTCATTTAACACCGCCACCATCCTGTCGTTCCATGAAATATAATTCGAGCTGCCCTCAAGGGCATACTCCAATCGCAATCCGTTGAAAGACATCTCAACTTTGACACCAAGAAAACACTGCTGCGAATTCGAATTCCACCAGCACAAAACTCAACTGCTTCAATGTTCTGCAATTGCTCCAATGATCAATATCGCTCTGATACCATGTAGAAATTTGAATAATAGATAACTTATTCACCGAGATTATCCTGATCACACACTATTTGAGCTTCATGCATAATACATAACCTCTTCTACTATTGATCATCAATTTGCGGAATTAAAAACAATCGCATGCGCACATTAAAACATAAACAATCACACATATAAACACAAGATTTATGAGAAAGCTTAAAGCTGAAAACCCCCAACTATATGTATATTATAATGATAGAGAACATGTAACAATCATAGTACAAAATCCTCACAAGCTCTCAGCACTATCTCCAATTGTTACACACAAAACAAGCTCAGATCATACATATCACATGCTCCAATCTGCTCCACCTGTCTGCCTGCCTCTACTATGCAATCCAATATGGAAAAGCATGAGATCCAAGTTCGAATCCCACCAAGATGTACTACGCAATCCTCATTGGCAATCTCAATCAATGTGTCTGCAAATCTCATGCACCAGTATAGTCACAACTGATAGTCACACTGCTCTTTCACCTAACCTCTCCACTGGTCTTCACTGAACTGTCCATGCACTTGAGTTAACTGATGTATTCTTTAGTTGATTTATGAGTTAATAATTAGTGAATTAATTAATAATTAATTCACACCACTCATCACTAGTGTATTAATCAGTTAGACTAATCACAACTAGTTCAACTAAGTAAAATTGAACACAACTCCATTAACTCCCCAATCAACTCCACCAAACTCAATCACCTGAGTTCTAACTGAAGTCCATCATGCAATAGCTCAACTAAACCCTAGGAATAGCGTAATTCCTTCTGTCAGCTGCATGTGCCATATCCGTAGCTCAAACTGAAGTGCTCCAAGAGGATAAGATAATGTTTATAGTCCAAATATTATTAAGAGCTAATAATATTCGACATATCTATTTTTAGACTGGCAATCTAAAAATAGATTCCGCCCAGTATGTCTAAAAATAGAAGTCCATCTATTTTTCCCAACTTGACCAACCATCCACAAATAGCATCCTGCAACTCATAGACCATGATCCATATGTCTAAAAATAGACTTTGCGCCAAAAATAGCCTACGGGCCCACTTAGTGAAGGCGACTTCTTTCCACTAAGCTCCATCATCTTGTTGCATTCTCAACATAAAGAAGTCATCCCAGAAAAATGCCCTGCTGTTTTTAATCTCTAGAAGGAATTAGAGAAAAATCTCAGTCCCTCTAGTCGAGCTTTTGAAGCAACGTTCTTATGAAGCTCAAGTGTCCCAGTTCATGCTCCCTCATGGAGCAGCTCCTCCCCCGGATAGTCTCAACCTTCAGGAAGAAAGACCTATGGTGGTTTTTGGCCCACATGTTGAAGAGTTGGACTTAGCAACCCCACCTTTTTATGTATCCTTAGTCATTCATGATTTATTGTTGCACAATTGTATGTTGGACTCAGGGGCTTCACACAACTTGTTACCTCTATCAGTCATGGAGTAGCTAGGGTTGAAAATCACTTTTCCATACAAGGACCTTTACTCTTTCGACTCCAAAAGGGTCAAATTTATGGGAATGATTAAAGATCTTGTGGTGAACTTGGCTCAGATCCCGGCTAAAAGTGTTTTCATGGACACAGTGGTCATTAACATTCCAACTCGGTTTGGGATGTTGTTGTCTAGGTCATGGGGCACTAAAATAGGTGGGTCAATTAAACTTGACCTCACTTATGCTACTATCCCAGTGTTTGGTGGGCAAGAAAGGAGGTTGTATCAAGAATCTAGATTTGTGAAGATGGTGACTAGAGCTGATGGCTCAATCAATTCCCCCATTTATAAAAAGGAGGGTGAGTTTTCATGTCTAATTCTCGAGGAGGATCAAGATTTTTTACAAGAGCCAGCATTCAATATTTTGAGACTGGAACAGTCTGCAAACAATGAAGAAAGGGGCATGTGGACCCTGCATTTTGATCGGGCAAATTCAATGGAAGGAAATGGAGCAGGGGTCCTCCTATTCTTCCCTACTGGAAAATTGGTCCCCTTTTCTTTTAAGTTGGAGTATGAAGCCACCAATAATGTGGCGGAGTATTAGGCATTACACTTGGTGCTGCAAACTGCCAAAAACATGAATATTCAGAGTCTCAAAGTTTTCGGAGATTCGGAGCTGGTGGTGAGGCAAATCAAGAATCAGTGTCAAGCCAAGCATTCTCGGTTAAGAGCTTACAGAAACGAAGTATGGCACCTAGTGGAGAACTTCTTCCTAGCTTTTAACATACAATTCATGTCGAGAGATCAGAATAGGATGGCTGGCTCCCTTGTTGTGGTAGAAAGTAATTTTCGTCCACCACAGAATCCGCTCCTGAGATATGAAGTTGAGGTGTGATACCGTCCTTCTATCCTGGATAACATCAAACACTGGCAGGTGTTTGAAGATGAGGAACAAGTGAAGCGTTTCATGGAGACTATTGGGGAGTTCTCTAACTTGGTCATAGATGTCGAAGGAGAGGAGATCGAAGAGCAGCCCCAAAACAAATGGGAAGAGACAGTGGCTAGGCATAGGGTGCTGCAATTAAAAGGGAACATGATCCCCAGGGGTCTCATCCCTTTGGAAATACTGTTCGATAAAAATGATGTCCCTATCAGCCCTAACAAATCGATCGATGAAGGTCAAGTAGATGATGTAAATATTGGGACAGAAGGAGATCCTAAAAGTGTAAAACTGTTTAAAGGAGTCCTCAAAGAGTACAAAGACCAATACTTTGCATGCTCGAATGGGCTACATTCATGTATGATTGAATGCCCTTCGGCCTAATAAATGCGAGAGCCACTTTCCAATGGGTGATGGACATTGCTTTCGTAGGAGAGCAAGACAAATTTGTCGTGATATATCTAGACGATATCACCATTTTTTCGAAGAATGATGCTGAACATATTGAGCATCTGCGATGGACTTTCGACAAATATCGCAGGTATGGTCTATCCCTAAATCCTCAAAATTCCATTTTTTCTTTAGAAGAAGGAAAATTATTAGGGCATATTGTAACGAAAGCAAGAGTGAAGATTGATCCAAAGAGAGTGGAGGTAATCAACGGCATCTCACTACCTCGAAATAAGAAGGAGGTCCAGGTATTCCTGGGACGCATAAATTTTTTGAGGCAATTTATCCTGAACTATGCTGAAATAGTTCGGCACATCACTGAGATGCTTAGAAAAAACAACGAAGTAAAGTAGACGCCAGAATCAAGAGAAGCTTTTAACAAAATAAAAAGTGTTTTCTAAGAGGCCCCGGTACTAGCAGGGCCCGACTATGGTAATCCATTTATGATCTTTTCATTTGCGTCCCCACATACTATAGCTGCAGTATTATTACAGAAGAATGAAAATGCATTAGGGAAATTTTGAGGTCTAAAATGGACCTCCTAAGGAAAATGTACAATCAAAATTCATTTTATGAGAACCAATCACATTTTAGGAGATGACATCATCCCCAATGGTTGAGGTGTCATTTCTTGAGTTAAAGGTACTTACTTATCACATTCTCAATGGTGGATAAAAACTAATGGTTAACCATGGTAGTGTTCGAAGTATTTTTAAAGTCATAAAGTAAAGTACTAATAATAAATGTCATTTCACACTTTTTGAATAAAATATTATTATTGTCATTTCATAGTTTTTGAAATAAACAATGCATATCCTTATATAATCTTCGTGTCTTTACACATTTTTCAACAAATATTATATTTATATATTTTCATATATTTATTTTTAAATTATATATTCATCTCATTTTATTTAATATTATAATTTAAAATTAATTATAATTTAATAACTATACATATATATTATACTTATGAAATCAAAATAAATAATAATGTAGCATTGTAATTTTAGGATAAATAAAATCTATGAATAGTATTATTATAATATTAATAACAATACAAACATATTAAAATTAAAAAGAAAAAAAGTAGATTAGTTTTGTATGATGAAAAAATGTACATTAGTTTTGTATGTTAAAAAAATGTATATTAGGCTCAACATATTTTGGGGCAAAAAAAGTCTAAAATTTCAATGTATATAAATATTATATTATACTTATAAATATAAATTAAATCTATTTCAATAGATTTTTTTTTAATTTTAAATACAAATCAATTAATTTCATTATGATTATATTAATATTATATATTATTATACATAATATTATGAAAAATAATCTAGAATATATATTATATTCATTTTTATATTATATATTATTTTTTCGTATGTTATAAATCAATACAATTCAATATGCAATATAAAAAATACATAAAATAATATATTACATTTATTATATTATATTATTTGATCTTTATATAGTATATTAATTACATATTACTATATAATTTAAATAATACAAATTTTAATTAATAGTATATTATACAATTAATAATTTATGAATTTATATTTATAATTTATTTTAAGCTATTTAAGTACAAAGAACAAATGCATTAGTTGTTGAATGATAATGACATTTTCTTGAAAATCTCATTCTTATTTAGAGTCACATCAATACAATTTTTTTATTAATTTTATTTTGGTACACATTTTCAATTGAATTTAACCATGGTTACATAGATTGTGGTGCAAAAAGTAAAATGCAAATTCATAAATATTATTTTATTAGTTTAACTATTATTTTATTATTTTCTTAGGAGGCTCATTTTAGACCTCAAAATTCCCCTAATGGGGTATGAGCAACCCATAGCCTTTTTCAGTCAGGTACTTAGAGACGCAGAGTTACTATATAACATCTTGGATAAACAGGCATATGCCCTGGTAATGTCCCTGAAAACGTTTTGAATGTATGTACTACATTCATCCATAACCGCTTTCATGCCAATGGCCGTGGTGAAAGACATCTTGATTCAGGGGGACAGTGAAGGCAAGAGAGGTAAATGGATTGCTAAGATTCGATAATATGAGTTGGACATTCGCCCCACAAAGCTTATCAAAGGATAGGGACTAGCAAGAATCTTGTCCAAGTCAAATTTCCAGGCGTTGGGCATAAATCTATCTATGGAAGGAGGAGAATTACCTGAAGGTACAGATGAACAGCCCGGGATAGAAACCACTGTGCAAAAACGCACATGAAGTACCCGCTCAGTAATTGGGATAAAGATATTGTAGAGTACCTTTTAACTCTCAAGTGTTCTCTAAACTTTGATAAGACTAAATATCGAACTCTGAGATTGAGATCCCAGAAATACATTGTTGCAAATGGCCGATTATATTGGAAGGATCCTTCAGGAATCCTTCTTTTATGTCTAACAGAGTCAGAAGTGGAGGAAATCATGGCTAAATTCCATGAAGGCATCTACAGAGGTCACTACAGTTGGAAGGCCACAGCCCACAAAATATTGAAAGCAGGTTTCTTTTAGCCTAAATTGTTCGGATATGTGCATGCTCGGGTCAGGGCGTGTGAGAAATGTCAAAGCTTTGCTAAAAAACAGAAATTTTCTCCATTACCCATGATCCCAATACATATAGAAGAGCCTTTTGAACAATGGGGTATTGACTTCATCGGGGAAATTCACCCAGCATCAAGTGGTCAGCACAGGTGGATTCTCACTGCCACTGACTATTTCACCAAATAGGTAGAGGTGATACTAGTGAGAAATGCTATTGATGCAGTTGTGGTCAAGTTCATAGAGGAGAATATCATATCCCGATTTGGCTGCCCAGTTAAGTTCGTGACAGATAATGCTCAAGCTTTCAAATCTTCCAAATTTATTAATTTTTGTCAGTAGTACAATATCACCCTGGGGCACTCTATAGCTTATTATCCCTAGGGAAACGGGCTGGGAGAGTCTTCAAATAAAACTTTGGTAAGAGCATTAAAGAAGGATATAAATGAAAATCAGAAAAACTGGGACTCCTAGCTCAAGTTCACACTCTGGGAAAATCAAATCACTAGTAAAAGGTCAACAGGTAAATCACCCTATGAACTGGTTTATGGCCAAGCGACAATTTTTCCAATTCAGCTCGCCCTGCCTGTGGCTAGGTTCCTCCAGGATAGCCAAGAAGAGCCTAACGACCTCATCAGAAGAATGAACCAGTTGGTTGAGTTGGAAGAGACTCGGAACCAAGTGAATAACAGATTAGCAGAATATCAGGAAAAGATGAAGGGCTTGTTTGATCAGCATGCAAAAGATAAGGGAATGCAGTTTGGGGACCTGGTATTGAGATGGGACATCAGGAGGGAAGATAAGGGTAAGCATGGAAAGTTTGATCCCTTGTGGTTTGGGCCATTCAAGGTTGCCGAAGTGAGAGGTAACAACACCTTCATATTGGAAAACCTGGAAGGTGACTTGATCGAGGCGCTCGTGAACAGGCAGTTCTTGAAATCATATTTTCAATACTGACGAAGGTCTTAGAGCCTTTCTATATATAGTTTGTATACTTTTCGTGTTTACATTCACGATTTTTGTTAGTTTTACCATAGGAGTGCTTGAAAATTTTGAAGGGGCCCTTGCTCTTAAGGAATATTATGCAAAGGGTCTGCGAAGTTCTCGACATGCTCGAGGACGAACGTGCTGTCCCCGGGAGGAGCCAATTTTGTTTGGCTAACCCTCACACTAAGAGAAAAGAGAGCGACCTAAATAAACAAAGGAAAAAGGGTCTCTGAAGATAGTAGGGTGAGTGAGTTAAAAAGCGTTTTGGGATAGGAATTCCTTAAGGCACGGGCACGGATGGGAGAAGTTGAACCGCAAGATAGTTGAATGGGAAGGCCCCGTTTTATATGGCGGAAAGTTGAAAGGAAGGAACGACATACAGGGCATTCTGAGGGTACTAAGGGAGAGTGGAGGGACGTGAAGACTTACCCCCCGGAGTAGGTGACGTCACACAGCATCGCAACTCTAACAAACATTCCGCGAGGTAGTGGAGTATAATAGGAGATCCTCATGAACCCCCGCTGCAAACATAAGTGGGCCCATAGAGATGGAAATTTGGCGCTGTGTGAATAAAAGGTAAGGTAAGTTTAGGGAAGCCGGTACAAGACCAATACAGGCATTAACCTGACGCGTGGCTTGCACCTACCCGGCTCCTGGTAACCAACAACCTATTGCCACGCATCCCATTGTCAATGTCCTTATGACATCAGCCCTACATTTTTCATCCTAGCCTCACGTTCCGCACAGAAGATAAGGAGCCTCCATAATGATAGAAGGCAGAAGGTTTTAAAGGGATGTTGAAGGTGACTTCTATGGTTTGCCAAGATAACAATGCTTCACTGCCTCAAAGGGAAAAAATGCAAAGAGTATCAGTGTGAGGGAGATCAAGCCTTCAAGTACAATCAATTGCCCCGAAATGGTCAAAGGAATATAGGCATAGGTTTGAGTTACAAGGTGAAAAACCAACATGATCATGAGGTTGTTGCTATGTGACTAAAGTTGTCAAACTCCAAGAATGACAAAGGGGACAAAAATCAGTGTGTCATGGCACCTGCAACAAATCAGAAGTGGCCAAAGAGATTTAGCATACAGGATGGTGAAGTTGTGATGCTTTTCAAAGATAGACTTAGCATGCCTAAGGATTAAGTGAGGAAGATAAAAAATAGGTTTCTCAGTCACCCATTAAGCAAAGGGAAGTTTGATCTCCAAGGCAAGGAAAAAGAGGTCTTAAAGAGGTTGGCACCATTGCAAGTGTTTAAGGTTGTTAAAAAATTTTAAACATGTCCCAAAGGATCAGAGGAAAAAGAGTTATTTCAAGGTTTTCATGGCACTCATTGACTGAAAAGTGATTGGAAAGCATGGAAAGCATGGACAAGCCAAAACACAATGAATCATATGACTCAAACAGCCATCTGTAAAACAAGTTCTAAAATAATCAATGGGTCAAGGGAAATCAAAATTCACCATGTCAGCTGCCTAAAGAGTAACAAAATAAAATGATCAGGAGGGAAAAGGCACCATTTTTATGTTTTTAAGTCACCCACTGATCTAAAATGTGAGAACTTCTTATTTCTAATACAGAGATGGACTATAAGGGAATTTACAGGATATGTCACCTTCAAAGAAAGGATGAGCTCCCGAAGCTACCTAGCCCTTTATAGACTTTGCCTAAAGAAATAATAGAAGTAATCACTAATGATCTAGAAATTAAACTACTTGTTTGCTAGTGCAAGGTATTCATTATCCATTAACATATGTATGCAAGCTTTTTAATGTGTTTTGCAATTGGAACAAAGTGACTTTGATGAGTTTATGAGTCTTTTTGTATGTAGGAGGATTCTTTTTATTTACTATTTAACATATTTAACTCTGGAAATAAGCAACAAATAAATCACAGAATATAACTCAGTATATGATAAGGCAGTTCACCCCTCCTGGGCTACATCTGCCAGGTCCAAGGCCCCCAAATGGGCATGTCCTTGCTCTTATTATGCTCAGAAAATGGTTATACAATGTGTAGAAAGCCTAAACAGGAGAAAATAGCTGCATTATTGAGTTCAGAGTGCAGAAAAAGTAATAAATGACTATATTTTCACCTCCAATGGATAACTATAATCCAATACAGCTCTCCAATCCCCAAGCCCTAGTGGCTCTTCAAGCTCTCTCGCTGATAAATCACCTGAAGAAATTCTCTAATGGCTCTAAAACCTGCTCGAGTGGCTCTAGAATGCTCCAATTACCCAAAATAAAAATTAAAAAATCGCTCCAAATGGACTCTCCTAGCCCAAGCTATGACCAAAACATCTTTTTTCCTAATTAGAGCTAGAAAAACTCCTCCAAATCTGGGAGGACTGCCAGTTAAGCCCGCTAGTTTAGGCTCCACGCCAAATAGGGCGGAGTCTGCTAGAATCTCCACCAGAAAAGGTGTTATATTAACTGTTAGTGTGACTGGTCACATGGACCTCTGCATTAAAAGTCGGGTTAAAAACTGCCGACCAACGGTTTACAAAACAAAGTGGCATTACGATGCACTAACCATGCCGCCATAGCATGTGAACACGACTGCAATCAACCGTAACAGTAAGTTTTAAATGCCCTATCCGCCAGTTTGGAAGGCTTTAAGCCCAAGGTTTAGCACTTGCGGTCATATGAATGCGAGGGGGGGGGGGTTGGCAGCTAGCCCTTCGGGCTAACCCCTTTTAACTTCCACTCCACCAATCGTAATTGCTCGTGACCTTTGACCTTTTAAAACCATACCACGTAACCTTAACTTTTGACATTTGAAACATATGATTTAAACTTTGATCATTTGGATTTTAAAATACTTTGCATTAATTTAAATGTTGTGGAATTTAATTAATAAATAAAGTTTTAATATTTAATATATATAAAAACATTAATATAATAAATGATTTTTTTTTAAATAAAATAAAATATTAAATATTTATATATATAAAACATTAATTAAACTTTAAATATATTAAAAATATTTCTCCACATTAACATTATGAACCCATACTCAATATTGAAGAACATTGGGCGATTTCCAAATGCAATAACTTCTTTATACAGTAACGGATTTGAGTGTCGTTCACGGAGTTGGGATCGTATCACTGAGGCCTATCCGGTCGCTCAGGTTCCAACCAATTCTAAATAAATAAATTTTGAGCATTTTCTCCAATAGGACATGATCACCTGATCACCCACTGCAGAAAATTAAAAGAATATCAGTGAAATGACAAAAGGTTAAAAAACATTACAAAGTAGGTTTGGAAAAGATAAATTTGTTTTCCTAAAGACTATAAAGGGTCAATTTAGTTATCACTTAGCTCATTATGCATTTGAGGAGAGCAAAAAACCCTTCAAGGAAGAAATTTCTGAGCTTCACTAAAATTTCTGGGCAAGGTTACCGGTGCTACGCTCAGGACCCGGGGATGCGCTCACAGGACCCAGCACTGCGCGAATAGAGGTTCCCAAAGTGAATTTTTTACACTGCGCTGCGCGTATAGCTACACGCGCTACGCGTACAGCTCAGCGCTGCGCCCAGGCAGACCCCACACACCCGGGGCTCGTCACTACGTTCAGAGGTCAACCCGACAGGACAGGCACTGCGCATAGATGCCCGATTCTCCCAGTTTCTGCCCGACGCTATGCACACAGGACACGACTCACCCAGTTTCTGCCTGGCGCTATGCACACGGGACCCAAATCGCCCAATTTTTGCCCAGCGTTGCGCACACAAGACCCGACTCACCCAGATTCTTCCAAGAGCTACGCTTGTGCTAAAAACCCTCCAAACTGCAGAAAAGTTCCAAAAAATCAAGGGAGAACCCTTCAAATTGCCTTAAATAACCTAAAAAGGAGTCAAAGGTGGTAAATATTGCAAGGGTAGACTTCAAACTATCAGCAGATGCCATCTCTAATGCAATAGGTATACCTATTGTTGGTGAAAATTTAGTGAGGAGGACCTATTCCTAGCAAATGCATAGTTTATTCCACCACTCCTTGATCAAGATGGTGGTCCTACATCAGCTGGAACAAATGGGCATACCTTGGGAGGTGTTCATAGCCCATGAAGTATTCACAAGCCCACAACCCCATCATCAACCAAACTTGCCCTCATCATCTCATCCTCCTCCCTCTACTCCTCCATCACCTCCTACTGACCATACCTCATCCTCTACACATATATCACCTCCTCAAGGAAACCTCTCGTCCTCCCCTTCTCTTGATGCATCAGATGAAGAAGGAAGTGGCAATGAAGAATCAAGTGAAAATGAGGGAAATGGTGAGTTAAGCCAACAAGAGGCAATGAACATGGAGGCAGAGCAGGGTAATGATAGTGAAGAAAATGAAAGGGATGACAGTGAAAATGAATTGATAAGTGATGAAGAGGGAAACCAAGATGAAGATGAAAACAGTGAGGAAAATGTAGAGGCTAAAGGTAGCAGTGACACCCAAGAAGCAAGCCTTAGTGATGGACTAGACAACAAAGAGGAAAATAGTCGTGACAGTCATGACAGTCATGAAGACAGTGAAAAGAGTGGAGAGAGTAATAATGAAAATAAATACCACAGCCATGAAGAGGTAAGCAAAGGACAAAATGACAATGCAGAAATCAGTGAAGAGAATGAGAGTGGTGATGATGTTGAGAACAAAAAGGACAATGATGAAGCAGAAAATATGATGACTGATGATACTAATAATGAAAATGAAGAGTTTGATGACAACAACAAGGATCACAGCCATGATAAAGACACCAACAAGACCACAATCACACCTATTTCATTCACATATCAGAGAGGGCCAAGGCTTGTGTTTGCTGCCTCCAGAAGGCAAGGGACCATGCCATCCACCTCAGCTCAGCCACTAGACAAAGGCAAATAAAAGGTGAAGAGAGGTAGGAAAGGTAAGAAGGAGCTTAAACAAGGACTTGGCATCATTGACCTAGAAATTGAAAATGAAGACAAGGAGAGGGCCAATAGCATACTACTTCAAAGAAGGAATGCAGAGATTAAAGACCTAAAAAGGAGCCTTGGAATGGCACAATACATCATTGACTATTACAAGGATGATCACAAACATATGAAGAAGATGAAAAGATACCTTGGCCTACAGAAAAAGATGGCCAAACACTATGCCTTGAAAAACAAGCTCACTAGTGCCAAGCTCAAAGAGGCCCTCATTGAAATTCAAGCACTAAAAGGAGGAAAATGCCAAGAAAACCTTGGATTCTTGGCTCAAGCTTCTCTATAGGTCTCCCAAACCCCATGAAGGATACATCCACCAATTTTGAAGAAATTTTGACAAATTTTGGTTTTTTGTGAATTTGGAGGCCTATAAGCGCAGCACCCCTGGCACTATGATTTTTCCTTAGGAACTTTCAGAGGGATAACTTTGCATTTTTGGAATCCTCATGACTAGTACAGTATGCTCACCAAATTGCAGAGCATTTAGAGCATTTTTTACCCCTTAAAAGGATAAAAAAAACCTCATTTTCTACCTTTCTGCCTCATTTTCAGGCTTGGCGTTGTGCTCAGAGAAGTTTGGGGAATTCGGATTTTTGAAAAATTTATAGGAGCTCAATAAAAAAACCAAATATGGATTTGGAAAGTAGACTCAACAAGCTTTCCAACAGGCCATCACAGAGCAAATCTGACATCAGGAAGGTCACCAAAACTTGGTTGCAAGTGGACCTATTTTTCCTGTGCATGTGCTATGCATACAACTGCCACTTTGGCCAAAAATTCAACAAAACACACTCATTGATGGAAAATTGATATTTCAAGTTTTTTGGGGAAAATCACTCCCAAGTTATGTTTTAGAAGTTATGTTGCATTTATTTCATTAGATATTATGTGTCTTGGGCCTTGCATGGTCTTCAAGCACATAAATGACATTTATGATATATTTATTCTTTCTAGAAGCCTCTTATGGTTTCCACCTCCTACTTTGCTAGATAAATAGAGCAAGGAGGTCCTATGTATTGGGTTGGCATTTGATGAATTTTGAGAGCAATACATAGTTTTTTTAGACTAAAAAATAAATTAGTGTTGTGGAATTTTTGAATGGCTTGTTCTGATTAATGATGGAGAAGGCTTGCTTGCAGGATCCCTGAGCATGGTTAATGGTGATGTTTCTCTATTTTAGTCCTTGTCTTCTCATGTTTATCATTATGTTCATCTTTCTATGTTGCAGTAGAACATAAACGTTTAGGCTAATAAATGTTGATTGAGGCACCTTAGTCCTTCATGTTTTCTTTTGCCTTCATGTTTTCCTCTGCTAGGTCAGTTTAAGGAATTCTTAGTTGCTCTTTAGACCCACATATGCTTGTTTATTTCATGAATGGTTCAATACAGTAGATGTCAAGCATGTTTTATGGTTAACCCTACTTTTTTTATGCTATTTAAACATTTTTCTTGAGATATTTCTTTAAAGTACTACTTGTTAGGTTTAGCCAAAGAGTTCATGTTTTGATCATGCCCTTTGTCCATGATTGAAAAGTTGCCTTGAAGGTATTTTAGCTTGATCAATGATGTTTAGGAATTCCCTCCTCCTTGATTTAAGTTATAAGTTATCTTAAATGTTTTCTAAACCTTGAAGGTGAAATCACTAGAAGTTAGACAAGTTATTACCTTCTATAATTCACTGAATTGTTGGTTTCAAATGCTTACTTGCTTGAGTTTAATCCATGAGTTAATGGTTTTCCCTTTCTTATGATTATTTCCTTATGTTGAGTAGTGCTTAAGACTCTTCTTGTTTAAAGGCATTCTATTCAAGGATTCTTAACTACCCTTTTACACCTACCATGTTCACAAACTTGATGTTCATTTCATCTCATACAAACTTTGAAGATCCACTTGACCATGTTAGATTGGCCCTGTGATGCACCCTGATTCATTGTTGAACACTCCATGACCTTTATAGACTCCATATCCCATGACTTGAATATTTCCTCACTCTATCTATTCTAATTGATCATCTTACCCAACCAAAACAAGCAAACAAACCCTACACTTAACAACTAGCCTAAAATCAAACCCAAAAAGCAAACAAGTTCACATCCTTTGTACGAAATAGAGAGAGCCCTCTCTAAGTCCAGGAAGGCTAGGTCCTACGACTCTAAAGACTGGTTTGATGTTACCCTGTGCATTTTATCTCACCAATCTAACAAATCACGAGAACCTAACATAATGGTGATCACGGTGGGACCTTCTGAGTCAATAACCATATAATTATTCCTTAGGACTTCAGAAACCCTTATTACACAACATCTATTGATTTATCACCAACTCATATCCTAACACAATTGGCAATCAAGGTGAGAGGCTTTCTAAGATTAATGACAATCTAAGCACTCCTTAGAACTTCAAAAACCCTTATCAAATCATAGAAGACTCAAACTATTATTCAAGAGTAGAGTCTAATTGCCTCACCATCCTATCAAAATGATGACTCAACTAGAAGACACTCATAGAAACCTTAGGGATACATAAAGGAACTCAGAAAACCCCAAAAACATCCCTAGATTGGTTTTTTGTCTGTTATTGGTGGTGGACCATAAACACATACCCTTAAAACAACTAAAAACATCCACCTGGCGACTCCAATGGCCTCCAGTAGGCCTACTAACCCCACTAGTCCTCTAAGACTCCCCTAGGAATGCATTAATCATGTTGATGCTAGAAAACAAAGTTGAAATCATCCACTTGGAAACTCCACAACTCTCAGTAGACCTAGAGACCCCACTGGTGGAAGACTCTAGACTGGTTGTAAAAATGTAGTGACCCTTTTTCGGACTGATTGAACAAAATGACAAGGTTTGTGTCATACCTTCTATATAATGAAATTTCAAATCAGTTATCAGAGCTTCAGCTTGATGATGACCTCCCAAAAGTTGTCTTCCTCATTTTAAGGTCAAGAAAAATTAACCCTAAAGTTAAGAAAAATTTTCTAGAGATAGTGGTTGAAAAATATGAAACTGACATTGAACTTTTAAATTCTCAAGATCAATCATACAATTTCCGAGATAATAAAAAAATCTTGGAAAGTCTCCCTTCCCCTAAGAAAGAGGAAATTGTACTACCTTTTGACTTGCAGGCAGAAGAGGATTGTGCTTTCAAGAACCAGACTAAAGATGAGGTTTTCAAAGCTAATGTTTGGGATATAGATAACTAGCCAGTCATGAAAGGCTTGAAAGAAGAAATTTTACATCCTGCTTTTTTTGATCCTGTAGCATATTACATGAAGGTCTTGATTGGCTGAAGTTTCCAGACATGCATTCTTTATAAGGATCAAATACATCAGAAGTTGCCACTACCTATGATAGCCTTGGCTATGAAGATACATAATCAAGGTATATTGTTGTTCCCTTTGAAAAGCAGTCAGGTTGTCTACCTATTTTTGTTGCTGCTCAACTGGTTGCATTTGCACTATTTCATCACCTAGAACAGTGGAAATTTCCATGTTAGATTAGGGTAGATAGGTATGCAAATAAGCTCAGTACTATGAGCATCTTTCTAGCTTTAGTTTGAGATTGTTTTGACAAAAAAACAAAAACACGAAAACAAAAAAGAAGAAGAAAAAGAGGGCAGGAAAAAGAATAGGTATAGCCCCATACCCAAAAAAGAGTATTTCTGAAAGTGAGCAAACCTAAATGCCACTACTTGTTAAGAAAAGAGTCTTGTTCAGTCATCTAGCCTAATCATGGATGCGCATGTTTTCAATTTGTTGCTAATAGGTTAGTGGAAGAGAACTTGTTAAAACATCTAAACGCGAGTTATTAGTAGGAATAGATTAGGAAGAAAAGATATTGGTTCTCCATGCTCAAATCTGAACCAAAGAGAAAGATGGGGAGGCTTAACAAATGATCAATCACAACCCTCATGATTTCTAGTTTTGTTTGTACAAAAATAATGTTTGTGTGCAGCTTGTTCCAATGCCACAGCCCATGGTAAATCAAATAGCTTAATCCTGGTTCAAATCATGTTTCCAATTTCATGTCAATAGCTTAGAGAATGAAGTCTGTCATACAACTTAATCTTGACAGTCAGTTAGTCTAGGTAGAGAATAAAAAGTGTTCACTAGCATAATATGAACTCTTGGAAGTGACAAGAGTAGAAGTAGATAGTTTGTTTTTTCTTTCAAATTAAAAGAATGTCAAGGTTTTGCCAGTTTAAGTGCACCCAAGGAAGAAAAAATGCTAGACAATGTAGGCTAGGTAAGTAGAGATGGGGTTGAAGTAATCAAGTTTTCCAGATTCCTAAGATCATAACTTCAAAGAGAAACATCAGCAAATGAAAGAAGGAAGATCTGTCCAATGGATGAGGCACTGGTCTTCATAAACTCAGAGATTTTATATCTGAGGTTCTGGACACCTCCTGAAAAGGAGTTGCCCTCCCCAAGTGGAGCCACTGTTAGTCATCGGTATTTTTTTCTATTTTGTAGATGACTAAATGCTTATCCTATATTTCTAAAAAAAAAAATTATGAATATTGTAAGTTTTAGAAATCTCACTACCTTCATTATCCTTAGGATAAATTTTTCACTATCTCACTACTCTGTCGTTCCCTAGTTAGCCTACCGCTCCAAGAATACCCATCATGGGATCATGCCACTCATCTTCATCATTGTTTTTCCACCTATGACCTCAACACTCTGTTTTACCTTTGCCTCACCCCTCCACTTGCCACCTAAGATCACCAACTAGCCTACTCTTTCCCATATTCACCAAATGCCTCAAGCATTGATGGTCTCCACACTATCTCTGTAGGCTCTTAGATAAATCAAGTACATTGGATTTTGGATCTTTAATACATCAAATTATCAAAAACTATGTTTTTCATACTTGAGGACCGTAAGCCAAGCTTTCAGTCAAAGGACAGGTCTAAAGAGCCTCCCACTAGGTCACTAGGTTTCATAGGTTGTAGGATTGTCTTTGATGTTCTAAATTAATGTTTTTCATGTGCCAAGAAGGTGAATCAAATGGAAAAGAAGGTCAACATCTTCTGTTCCAAGACAGATCAGGAAAACCTTCAAAGAAGACCTCCTTGTCAAGTACAAATTCTGCAAAGGATAGCTGTTCATTTTTACATTTCTGTAGGAGTGTCAAGGTGGCTATCAGCGGAAAATTAGGTAAGATAAGAGGCCAGCTCCTTACTAAAGGGCATACACAACAAAGAAGGAGGAAGCAGCCTATGTTCAATGAAAATCAGGTTTTCTAGGACTGATTAGACTAGCAATGTGCCAAGCAAGGAGCCAATGTAGAAAACCACAAGAACAGAGGCATGTCAACACAATCGTGCTTTCGATTTTGACGAACAAGTCCTGTTGTGTGATTTATTATTGCACAATATCATTTGAGAGCACATCAGTATGCAAATGGTAGTGACTATATTCTCCTACATGGGGGATTTGCAGCTACGAGCCTTTGTGTCATTCATGAAGAATCAGATTGAGTGGCATTTGTCCACTAAATCTATGGATGCCAAAGAAGAAAAGACAAAATTATGGATCCGGGAAAAACTAGGATGGGCCATCGAGTTAAGGCGAGAATTTAGTAGAATTTTGAGCAATCTTGGGATAAGGGAACCTACTGCCACTTACCGAAGAAGAATTGTGAACTTTTTCCTTAATCATTTCTCAGTAATGAGGAGTTGAGCCCTGACTGGGTGCTCGAAATGCACAAAAGCCATCATTGTTGAGTTGTTGAAGGGGGACCCATTTTCATTTCTGAACTTTGTGGTAGATGTTACACATGTACCAGCATATGCACAGATAATACAGACCCTTGGTGCTTCCTAGCTTGGGTTAAGGTTCAAGTTCCCTTTAATCTAGCTGCCAATAGAGGATTACCAGATTCATTATGAATGGAGCAAGTATGAATCAGAGTCTTGGGTATGATAGCTAATGGCTACTCAAGGGTACAGGTCTGCAGATGAACATAAAGCCGACGCTTATGACCTCACTGACTTGCACTAGATATATTCTCATGGGAGATGAGATTTTGCATGAGGACATGCAAGTGCTTCATCTGGGGGAAGATGTTGGGTGCCATTTTTGTACTTATTTCCTACATTTGTTTCCACAATTTTACCTTATGAATTCAACCATTGGGACTATCTTTGACTCTTTTTTCCTACCTTTCTATATTAAATAGTGTTGTTTCACCTTATTTTCATTATCTTTCCATTTCATTGATTATTATTATGTATCGTGTATTTTTTATGACTAACTGGGGATTAATGTTTGGAGAAGTTCTCTGGTCTTTTGTTTTCCTTCCAGATGTTATTCTTAACACAAAATATCTAGAGCATGAGGTGTACGGGAGCAGTTAAAGGTGTGTTGTCACAACGAGTTGTTACACCACGACATTGTTACATCATGGTGTTGTTACAGATCCACTAGATAAACTGTTGTTATAGCTATACTACTAACTGGATATCGTCAATTGCTGATGCCAACCTATCCTCTATTTGTTGTTACACTATAGCTGTGATTTTCCACAACAGTGGTAGAAGTCATTACATATTGTATTTTAGGATAACATCTTTTAGGCGGTTTTGATTGTAATCTATATTCTTCTAGTCAAACTTTTTCTTAAGAAGTGGTTGTAACGATACGTATCTTATTTTGATTAGCATGAGAATCATAATATTCTCATGACTGATCCATCCCTCATTTTTTTGAACATGTAACCACTATATAATTCTCGACCCTTGAGGTCGAAAGGTGAGCGGAGAACAATATTATTTTGGCTCTGTAATTTTGGTCACATTAATACAAGTTATCTCGTTGATGTTGTTACATGCATTGTCTGGTTTAGTTTTCATTTAAGTTCTTTCTCTCCCTGTGCCTTGCTAGGGAGGAAGGGCCCTCCTCTTTATCAAGGATTGCAATAGTTAAGGTAGTTGTACATATTTCTTGTTTTCTTTATATATCAGTGGAAGTGTTGTTGTTGTTGTTCTAGCTATGAATAGATCTGCTTCAATTCCAATATTATTTATGTTGTAACACATGTGATTAGAGATACCAGTTGGGTAATTGTTGTGTGGCGCGCTAGGTACAGATTAATTGAGGCATGATCACAGTTCTGTAGATCGTTTTATTTATGCATGAGTGATTTCTTCCAGCATTTAATTCAGTAACGATTTCCTTTATTTGGATTTGCTTCTAGTTTGATGTATCAGCACAGACAGTGCAACTGTCATTGAATTAAAATACGTCCCTAGATTGATAATTTATGTGTACCATTTTAGTCATTTAATAGTGATTAATATAGTCCAACACCAGTCATTCCATGCTTTTTGCCTCTCCTTCTTGACAGTTTGGTGGAAATATTCCAAAAATTAGGCCTCGTTAAACTCCCAGAGCTCATCCAACCGCTTCGTAGTTTATTCATCCTCTGACATGTGAGTGGCCCGCGCAATGAAAAGGTTAGAGATAATGAACTCTAGAGGTACTAAGGCTCCTAGGCCATAAAAAATTTGGAACGATGGATATGTGTGCAAGCGCTTGATAGTTGTATGGTAGGACCATAAAGTAGTTGGCAACCTCTCATCCCAATCATCTTGGTTAGCTAAACATATCTTGGTGAGGCCTCTCTCTAGAATTTTGTTAAAAGTTTCCAGAATGTTATTTTCTTATAGATAGTATAGGTTTCTCTTATGGTGCTAGATCATGAATTTCTGTAGCAGTGAAGTGACTATTCATTAATGAAGTGGGTCCCTAGATCACTTGTGAGGCTTCGAGGGTACCTAATCCAAGTGATAATATTTTCGAAGATGAACCTGATGGTGGTGTCTGTAGTGCAATATTTGACTGGATCATATTCAACTCATATGGTAAGGTAATTTGTGGTGAGGATAATCTATCTAGCATGGGATTGTCGTGTCAATGGATTAATGGGGCCTACAAATTCTATCGTCCATTTCTCAAATTCTTGGAGTGCTCGTACTCACTGCAAAGGAAGTTCATCCCAGTGTGATGGCCTTCCCACACATTAGAAAACATCACATTTATTGGCGTATTCATTTGCATCTCAGAAAATTGTGGGCCACCCGAGTCCTTCCTGCGTCACTTTTCTCGCGGTGGCTTTCCTGTCCACATGTCCACCCACAGCTTTGGAATGGAATTCCCATAGCACATCCTGCTTCTCATGAATGAGGACACACTGTCACAATATATGATCAAGGCCCATATTGTATAATTTTCTTGTGATTAATTGGTAATCTACAACTCAAACTACCATGTGCCTCCATTGTGTCTTCGTGTATGGCTCCAAAAATTTTCTTGTAGTTAAGAACGGTGTAATGTCTTCTAAGTATTTTGGTATGGCCTCAACCCGAAAAAATTCATCATCTGACAATTGATCATCTATTCACCCCCGAATTCACTCGAATATATCCAGGAAATATGATCAAGACCCACATTCATCCTTCCTGGGTTGAAGATTACTTCAAATGTGAACTCCTAGAACAATAGAAGCCATCTACAAATCCTTCCTTCGAGCACAGACTTGTTCACTAGGTACTTCAAGGCACAGTGATCAGTAAATAACTTGAACAACCCCCCCTAGAAGATAGTGTCAGAAATTCTGTAGCGAGTACACCATTACGAGAGATTCACGCTCGGTTGTGGTATAGCTCTTTTTCGTCATGAAAAGTTTTATGCTAGTAAAGTAGATCGAGTGATGAAGGTTATCATCTCTAGGTTGAGCTAAAACAACTCCCAGAGTGATTATCGATGCATCAATATGGACATGTAACTACTATTTGGGTAAACCGGGATTGGTGCACTTGCTAGCTTCTATTTTATCACATTGAAGGCAACTTCGCATTCATCGAACCAGGTAAACCTTTCAGATTTTTTCAACAACTTCTCTAGAGGCGCGGTGATCTAGGAATATTTGTGGATGAATCTGTGGTATATCTTGTGTGGCCAAGAGTTGATCTCAATTTATTAACAGTTATCGATAGAGGCATATTCAGGATTACTGCAACTTTAGTAGGGTAGATACATAGCCCTTCCTTTCAAACTATATGCCCCAAAAGTGTTCCAAAGGGGATGGAAAAAATGCTCTTTTTCAAGTTCAAGGAAATATTCAACTACCTACAACGATCAAACTTCACTCAGAGAAAACAATAGTGGCTTTTTAATAAATTGCAGATCGTTTAATCATCCATGTAGACCTCTAGAAATTTGTGAGAATAGTCCCAAAAGGAAGTGATTACGATCCTCGAAAACATTGTTGCCGCATTCTTCAGTCCAAAGGGCATGATGTGGTATGCATATGACCCCCATTTGGTCGTGAATGTGTTTTTATTCTTATCCTCCTCTGCAATATGGACTTGGTGGTAACCAGAGAATCCATATGTGAAAGAGTAGGTTTAATTACCTGCAACATTATCTAGGACTTCACACATTATTTAGGAATTCATCGTTGAATGGAGTAGGGAAGGGGTCATGAACAAAAACATTGTTCAGACTCTTATAATCCACACAGACCTAGATTTCTTCAGAGTCATTTTTATTTTATACGACAATTGGACTGACCCACTCAACCTCATCAACTGGGAAGCCTTGATACCAACATTTTTTCAATCTCCCTTTTCACCTTCTCCTTGACCCTCAGGTTCAATATATATGGTCTGATCTGAAAGGAGTGTATTAGTTTTGTTGTGCTAAGTGTCCTTTCAGTAATATAAACATGTACAATTTGTCTCCATAAGTTTGCTTAAGGATTTAGTGTTTTGACCATGAAACATAGATGAATTAGTGAACTTTAAGCATGAAAATAAGCCTTAAAAACATTAAATAACAGTGTATAACAGAGAAAAACAATAACACATAAGTTTTACACAGTAAGCATGATGAAGCAGTTCACCCCTCCTCGGCTACATCTGCTGGTCCAGCTCCCAATGGCATGTCCCTCTTTTTCATTATGCTCAAAATTGTAAATTACATGTGTTTACAGGCCTCTAATGGTTGTTTTCTCTGCACCAATGGCTCCAGAATTCTCAAATTAGTCTAGCTAGACTGTTGTTTCACCAAAATTGGTCAAAAATTGACCTCCCAATTCATTTTTCCCAATGACAGCTAGAAAAGCTCCACTAAAAGTGGAGATAGGCACTTAACTGCAGTTAAATTTAGCGGAAACACTAAAAATTAGGGGTGCGCTACTATTCCCTCCATATGATCCGTTAACATTTAAATCAAGGTTTGGGCAGGGTGGTCACATGCTGACCCCCCACTATAAACACTGCTTTGAACCGTTGTAATCTTCGCATATAAGGTAGGCGGAACCTAGAGTCACGGTTCCGGTAACTGTTTTCATAAACCATTAATTAAAACCATGTGAAAAAACCTTAAAGAATCCACCGTTTAACCCGCCGAGAATATGGTTTATCAACCATCGCACTAAATGTTATCTAGTCGCACATGTAACCACATCTGAAGCTGTCGGTTAGTGGTTTCGTTATCCGCTGGGTTTTCAAAGTTTTATGCTGCGGTTGACATATGCCATGTGACTAGTCTACGTAACCTCCACCCTTAACTTTTGCGGTGAGGCTTAGCCCTAGGTCATGGGGTCTTTGTCATATGGGATGTTGGCCCTTCGGGGTTGGCTTCCCAATTCCCCAACGTCAAAACCATATCACGATAAAACAATGCAAAGTTCATTACTTGGTAAGAACTAACGGATAGGCAAGACGGTAAGAGCTTTGGTGTGTAGGCCAGTGGTCAAAGAGTCGACCCCCCTCCCCCGCCCCGCTCCCCCCCCGACTCCATAAAATTTTGACACTGCATCATGAGGACACATGGCAGCCTTTGGGTTTGCCACGTGTCACTCATCCAATGGTTCACACAAAACCATCCAACGGCCAGAACAAACCTTCGTACCACCAAAAATCAACGGCCCTCATCATGTCACATGGCACAATCTGGTTGGTTGGAGAAAAATGGAATATTCCCCAAAATATACCTGTTGACTGTACCTGCATGCTAACTAGGCATCCAGTCACAAATTTTTTGTTGTATGGGAAAACGGACAGAACGCGATATCTTCCCCATATGACATCGGTTTTTCGAACCGTTCATGGCGCTAGAATCGCAACGACGAGACCTTTCTGGTCGCTCAGGTTTGGACTTGTTTCAATCACTTTCAATTTTGAGCATAACACATGATCTCCTGATCACACCTCCCCATTGGGAAGCTTTTGGACCCCAAAATACTTTAATCACCTGTTCAAAAAATGAAGGTACATCTCCCTCACCTTTTCCACTTCCATCCATATTGCCTTACTTGGTTCGCTGCCCTTGAGCCCAATTCAAAGATAATCGACACTTCCCCTCTTAGAAGTGTGTGTCCTCCTATCAAGGATGGAATCCTCCTTGAGCTCATCCATAAATTCTGGTGAGAAATATTCTATTGATGGCACCTAAATATCACTCCCTTGATCATTAATAAAAGGAGGCTCATAGAAACGTATTCTTCACATTGACAATGGAATACATTTGCATATATGAAGGCAAGTCAAGTTGAAATGCATTATTACCAACTTGTTTAATAATCTTGAATGGACCATAACGAATAGGCTTGAGCTTTTTACCTTCTCCTTGCATCCTTTATTTTCTTATGTGCAACCATACTTCATCTCCTTCTTGAAACTTGTGATCAACTCTATGTTTTTCATGCCTCTCCCTGTACTTTCTTTGACTCTTATCAAGCTATTCTTGAACTTGTTAATGAATAATCTAAATTTTCTCAATGAAATTTCGAGCCTTGTCAATATCACTATGCCCATCAATTGCAACATCCTTCTCAAAGATGAATTCTAATGGCGATTTCGGCAAATACCCAAAGCAGGCTTCAAAAGGTCAAGTATTTGTAGAAGAGTGCTTGGCCCGGTTGTAAGCGTGTTTAATGTAATGCAGTTGTTCATCCCACAACTTGGGATGTTTGCTGCAATACCCTCTCAATAGATGCACAATGGTTCTATTCACCACCTCGGTTTGGCCATCAGTTTGCGGATGAAAAGCAGTACTCTTTTTCATCTTTGTGTCCATCATCTTCCAAAGATTAGACCAAAAATTCCCAACTACTACAAGGAAAATACCCTCTAGCGGAGGTTATAAAGGAGGTTTTTAGTTTTATAAAATTGGCCAAAATTTTCAAAAAAACAATTGCTACAACATTCGTTTATGGATACGGAGGTTTTGGTGGAGCTTTTAACAGAAATTCAACACAACTAAAAAAAAAATGGGTAGCCAGAGGTTATTACGAATGTTTTTTCATCGATGCGCTACTCTAGATTTAACGCACCATTGTGTACATGAAGACGGCGCCCCGGGGTTGTCTCAGTCGAACGAACGCACCGGGACGTTTAGGTGTAAAACAACACCAGGCGTAGTATTGGTCATACAACGCACGGGGCTGTTCTACTTGGTCTTGGGACTTGTTCGGTGCCCGTAGGTTGTATCAAAGCACCGGTGCGTATACCTTTATGATGCACCGGTTTGTCATATCACAGAAAGGTACTGAGATTTATAATTGGTATCGGTATTCGAGTGGTGCCCATTGATCGTAAAAATGCACTAGTGCTTATAGATACACAATGCCTTTATTTTTATGACAAACACCTTCAGCAATGCAGTGCAGCACTGCAGCCAAGGTGGCTCATAGATCGTATAACGGCACCTGGTAAGGATAGATTGACATAAATCGTGATTTCCTGCCTGTTAGCTACCCAGAAAACAAAGTCATTTTTTAGAAACACCACCAAGAGAGTCCAATTATTGTGATTGTTTTAAATTCATTATTCATCAAAAGTCGACACATCTTATAACATTATTCATATTAATTACATTTTTATTAATGCATTTGACTGTGTTGTTTGGATTAATTTGTTATATCATATCAGAATTATTGTGGTTTTTTAAAATTCATTATTCATCAAAATTCGACACATATATATCTTATAACAATATTCATATGAATTCAATTTTTATTAGTGCATTTGAGAACGACAATGGAGAACGCAATAGAATAAATTAAAACATATTTTATGATTATATATATATATATATATATATATATATATACACAAATATCACACAAAATGGGACAATTATTGGTATCCCTTTGTCTTTCAACTGGGACACTATGTCCATTACATTAAACAAAATGTCTAATTTCATAGACATATATATTTCAAAAAATAAAATGCCTTGCTTTGATATTGAAACATAGTGATCATCATTCTTCGCTTGAACTGTTGTCACTGCTAGAGCTACTTCCATGACTTGGGTTATTTTCAAGAATGTTTTGTTCATGGCGTTAATTGTTTTCTTCTTCTTCACCTTCCATCTACAAACATAAAAATAAATTGAAATGAGTGTATATACATTGGTGAGAATAATGAAAATTTCAATATTAAAGCACATATAATGTAAATCAAAAGAAAGCGGCACAATACAGCAAACATGAATCAATCTAGTAACCATACACATTCTCAAAACCATACCATGCCATCTTTCAAAATTTTATCCACAGCCCCATATTTTGTTTCTCTTTTATACGTGAAATATACCCCATAACAGTTCGACATATTAACTGTAAAATATGTTTTTGTTCATTAATTATAAGATTCTATTTAAAAAAGATCGATAGATGCTTATAAACTCCACAATTAAATTATGATATGCTAACATATACTCACAACCCAAATTTAACCCAATTTCAATCAATTCGTCTGATGGTTCTTCTTTGTATGTTAGCACCTGTTTGAAGACATTCAATGATGATTTTTGTAAAACAACTTAAAAAATACAAAAATGAAATCTAGTTAAGTTTTTATAAGGAAGTAACAATTACTCACAAACTTAGAGATCAACCATTTTCTTCCTTGTCGTCCTGTTTTATGTGCTGAATGGGTTCCATTTTCTTTTCTTTTCTGCAAGAAAATTCTTGAAAATTAATATTTAATGCTAAATTGTTTATTTATTGTACCTAATGATCGAAAAATTCAATGATTACATATTACATTTGAAGCACGTTGTTGTTGATATGGCTCCTCCTGCGATGCAATTTTTTCCATTTCTTTGACCATCTCCTTGTACACCTTTTTGGACATTTCTACTGGCATATTTCTGATATTAGCTCGTTCATCTTTTGAGATTTTCATAATCTTCCTGAAAATGTAACATGACAATAAACTATTTAATTTTTATATTGATATATGAAAAGTAAATATAACAAAAGTGATATTTATAAATAATTCTAGACAAACATTTAAAGAAATATTACTTTTTCATTCATTCTTTTTTGTTGTTGTACGTTTTTGCTATTAAAAGTCTGACATGTCTCATTGACCAATTCTCTGGAAACTCTTCTTGTAGTTTAGATAAAATTTGGTTCTTGGAATCATTGGAGATATTTTTGTATTGTAAGTGGAAATAACGTCTATACATTCATTCCACTAGATCCCTCAAACTTTTGTAAAAGTTTTCCCCCCTTTCATTAACTTCTAGCACCACTCCAGATGAGCTAAGGAGCAATTCATTTTCATTTATGCATTTTTTCTTTTCTTAGAACAACATTCCTTTTCTGAGTTGTTAGTCCCTGTAGAACATTAAACAGATGTGAATTAGTAGACTGTTTGACACATGTTACCTAATAATTTTAAGTATATTATTAATGAAAATTAAAAAAAGAAACTCATATTGGATCGATAGAATTTTTTCATTCACCTAATTCAACCTTTTGCAATTTTTCCATTAAACTTTTAGGCTCTTCTGGTCCTAGATCAGAAATAATCATATCGAGCTTCGTAATTTTGTGGCTCCGCATGATACATAATAAACAATACATATTAGTTAAACTTACATATAGTTCAAAAATAATATTTTTTTAAAGAAATTACAAATAACTTTCCTTTTTTGCTTTTCTTGATGTGTTAATAATATTTTTGTTACTTGATCTCTTGTCAGTCATTTCTTTATCAATCTGAAACCTATACCATATCATTCATTAATATATTTATAAATAAATTCTCAACTTTTCAAGTATAAAATAAATCTCAAGACACCGGTGCGCCTTTCATGAGGTACACACCACAGCCGGTGTGTGGGGATATTAAAAACGCACCGCAAAACAGTATAATAGGCCGTACGGTGCGTTGGGTATTATAAACACACCACAAAAACAGTCTAATAGATTGTATGGTGCGTGGGGTATTATAAACGCACCGCAAAAATGGTGTAATACACCGTACGGTGCTATCCTCATTAAAAGGAGCATCGGTGCTCTATTTCAGATATGGCACACGGATTTAGAAAAAAAAAAATCATTTTTTTTACTACACAGTACTTGCGCAGTGCGCTGTATAATACAGGGCACTAGTGCGGTAGCGTACGCAGTGCACACCAATAAAGAAAAATCTATTTTTTCCAAAAATTCACGCAATGGCCGAATGGATTGGGATTCGATTATGCAAGTCGTCCCCTGGGTTGGACGTCAATCTAAAATAAAAAACCCTAATTCTGAAATCACAGAAACAGGGAGAAGAAAGGGAAAAAACAAAAAAATGTAGGGTTTAGGGTAAAAATGGACAAAACTGCAGAAAAAGTAAAAAAAATGCAGAAAAAAAAAAAAGTAAAAAAAAAAATTAAATTTAATCTCGAGATGGTTTGAAATTCTATGATACAGGGTTTGAATCACCAGAGCTTTGGTTTATGATTGTCTGAATACTTCTGTTCGAACGTATTTCGCTGCTTCACAGTGCCCTCGTGCTCTCTTGCTCCAAGTTTGTCTCCTACAAATATCTGGCTAAAATTTTTAGCAAAAATAGTGAAATAATGAAAAGTGTTTAGTATTTAAAGAATTATTTTATGAAATTAAATTTTTGAAAATATTTTGCCGCCCATTTTTCAAATTGCCATTTTTTTTTTTCATTTAAAGAAAATAGGGTTGCGTTTTTTTTATTTGCGTTTATTCGTTACCAGTGCGGAAGAGTTGTGAAACACCGGTGTGTCTTCATAATACAATGCACTGGTGCGTGTTATGATGATAAGCGCACCAGACTATATAAAGTTCTTTTTTTTGTATGTAAGATCATAATAAAATAATGATAATTCTAAAGCACATGAGTTTATTTTCATTATTTTCTAAACTTTATTATGTTACAAAAAATCGTATTATTCTAGATTTGTTATTTTACAATTATTTGCAAATTTAAAAATTTAAATATTTTAATAAAATAATTTCACATTAATACAATCAAAATTTTCACATTAATAGAATTAAAATTTTACAAATATTTTACAGACAATTACAATTTTACATTAATTTCACATACATGAATTACCATTAGAATTACAATTACAATTTTAATTTTACATACAATTACATTTACAATTTTACATATATTTACATTTACAATTACAATTACAATTTTACAAATATTTTACATACAATTCAATTAAAATTACATTTACAAATACAAATACAATTTTAGAATTTTACATACAATTACATTTACAATTTTACATAGAATTACATTTACAATTACAATTACAATTTTACAAATATTTTACATACAATTCAATTAAAATTACAATTACAATTTTAGAATTTTACATACAATTACAATTTAACAATTTTTCATATATACAATTACAATCATTTCACAATAAATAAAATATTACAATTACAATTAAAATTTTACATTAATAAATATTTTACATACAATTACAGTTAAAATTACAAATACAATTTTACAATTTTCCATACAATTAAAATTTAAATTTAAATTACAATCACGACATAATATTTAATAAATATCATGGTCATTTAATATTAAATTAATTAATAAACATCATCTCGATCATGATAACCATGGTACAAACATCATATTCGACTAAAAAAAACAATCAAACATCAAATTAAAATTATATATTAACATCATCACAACAAAAATATCAAATATACATCTCATGTCAAATAACTCATGCTATCACATTTACACATCTATCTGCAAGCTAAACATTAAATGAACATATCTAACATGACCTAACAATATGCGCCACATCATGATGATCACCAACATGTAAATTAAGTACAACTGCAACATGAACATAAAATACATGGACCATATATATATATATATATATATATATATATAACTGAATAATGTTAAAAATATACAACTGTAATATAAATGTCATGGATCAGCTAGTGGTAGTATAACAACATCAATAGCAGTACAAGTGGAGGCCTGCTCAGTAAAGGGTGCAGCCCCGATGGTCGATGGTCGAGCCTGCTCATGAGCATGATCAATAGTATTGATGGATGCATCAGCTGGTGGTAGTGCAACATCAATATAAGTAGTAGTAGTGGAGGCCTACTCAGCCAATAGTGCAGCCTCGACGGTCGATGGTCCAGGCACCTGCTCATGATCATGACTAGTACTGATAGATGCTACAGGCTACTGACTGGACGTGGCCAATGGTCCAACCTCATCTCCATGATGACTTCTAGATGCTGCTAGTGGAGCCTCATGCTCATCAGGCACGGCACGAGGTGAACGATCATGAGATGCATGTGAGCCGCTGCTCGCGGACTATCCATTACGTGTCGTGGCTCGACTACGCCTATAGCTACGGACGGTCCTCCTCAGTTGCGTAACATCTATCGTAGCTCCTACGACATGCCGCATCAGGAAGTACATGTCATGTGGCATGCCTCTCCACTTCCGTAACAGCCTATCATTGGCCTGTATGTCTCTGTAATGAGAGGGCCTGATGCCCGCATCAAAAATCAATGCACATAGTTGGTTTCCAAACTCCATCTTATATCTAGTCTCAGGTCAACTGCACCTAGAAAAAGGCAGTATCGGTGCACCATGAGCAGGAGAATATCTCTCTGTTGCATCAGCCTCATCCTGATCATGATCATCCTCAGCATCGGCCATGTCCTAATCGTCATCAGGATCCACACTTGGATCATGTGGTGGATCTGACATATCCTTGCCATCAAAAGAGCCAATTTCTGCAAAATATATACAAGTACACAAAAATAATTAGACAATTTCATTACACAATTTAATAAAAACAAGTTAAAAAACATGCTAGAATAAATATAAATAAAACAATAATATTACCTCTATCATTTGGCAGCTCGTCATTTGTGAAGAGGATGTTGGGACACCCTCGCCAATCTAATCCAGCATAAGGACATGGGACCATAATGAAGGGATGCAACCCGTCAACACTAGCTAGTAAGTCCAGTGCATCATGTGATATTCTGGTTGGAAACATAGTCTCCCCTCTTGGGCATCATCTGCCCCCACATGTGCATCCGGGCCTCAAACATCGGCCTACGAGGCTGTTGAACAAAAATAGGTCTCATCTCTAGAGTCCTCTCAAAAAATAAACAAAACAACTCTAAATCAAAAGGGAAGTTGACCCTCCCTTGTGAATGAGCACGACATCTATCTAAGGTCGTACAAAACTACCGCAAAAAAATGGCAGACCACCTGACAAGTCGTGGCTGCTGTACTAAAGAATCAACATAATATAAAAGCGAGAAACAAAACCATTGCCCGTCACTGGTGTTGTGCAAAATGGTCGAAATGATAAGTGAGAAGCATTGCACATCCTGTCTACCAAATACACCTATACGTAACTGACCTCCAGGTACCTGAAACTCTTAAGTAGACAATACATGTGCTCCAATGTATCTCTGGGAGTAAACTAACTGACTCCATAATACACAACCAGCTGGCATGTCTGGGAATGAGGGAAAATCCACCCCTCTCCTCGATAGTCCTATAATAAAATAAATATCTTCCTCAGTGAGTGTGTACCACTAGTCAGGACCAACCTAGAAAGCCTGTCGGTGGGCATTCCACCTGCAGATAAGATATCTCAAAAACACACTATGGACCTTTAGGGAAGTAGCCTCCTCATAGAACTTGAGGAGGCCTACCTGCCTAAGGATCCCCTGGGTATCTGATGTAATAGGGCAAGGGTATGCATCTCTCTCCCTCTCTCAGGCCTCCCATTGGCGAATCATGTCATACTATTCATCTTGTTGTTGTTGTTGTTCCTCCTCTTCTCTCTGAATCATTGACATATTAAACATTTTTTTTTATTAAAACAGACATGTATTTAGGTATATATATATATTTTTTGAAAAAAAAAACAAACAGACCATTCGGTGCACCACAAAAACAATCACGCATCGGTGGCGGTGCGGCTTAAGTTTGTAGCGCACCGGTGCAAGTGATCCTAATGAAATACAACGCACCAACCTCGGTGTAGCTATTTATTTTTCAAGCACCGTTGACTATATCTAAGTTCATAATAGCGGTGCGCTGACTGAAATATAAACCCTAGAGCGTATAGTCATGTCAGCGCACCGACTTCATGATAATTACATAGTCGACGGTGTGGTCTTTTACTTGGCTGCACCGTTGACCCTCTCGGAATGCAGAATGCGGTGCGCTGACATACATCGAGGCGGATAATTATGTCAACGCACCACACTGGGATTCCCAAGGTCAACGATGGGCCTAGCTAAATGAGTGCACCACATTTTATTTCTTTTAATTTAAAATTATACGAGGCGCCTTTTGGTACCACCTTGGAAACGGTGGGAATACTGTTAGCACCGGTGGCGGTGTAGCCTGTAAATTTTACAGACAGCACCACTATCTGGTGCGAGCTGAACAGCTCAGGTGCACCGTGCGACAATTTTTTTTTCTTTTTATTTTTTAATGGTTATTTTAAAGGTTATTTCAAATTCTAATCCGCCAAAAGACTTAATTACGGAAAAACTAGAAAAATACTTGTACATTTCGCGGTCGAGGAGGCATATTGGTTGTAAAATTTGCAAAAGAAAATTTTCCCACCATTTTTCAAAATGCAAGCTGGAGATTGCTGGCTAATGCAGAGCAGAAGTGCGTGCAATGGGTGTAATGAGAGCACTGATGTCAAGGTGGATTAGAGAAGGGGAAATGGCACTAGTGCTTGAGAGCTCTGGAGCACTGAGGAAAGTGAAAAATGCGGTTTTTTGGCCATAATTTTTTAATTTTATTTTATTTAACCCTGTTCTGGTGCGCGGGGTTTTATAGGCACACCGGTACGCTTGCTTAAAACCGCACCGTGCGGTGTCATATTTGGCGCGTTGTTTATAATGCACCAGGGCGCTTCCCTAACACCACACCAGGATGTTTTAGTTTTGGCGCAATGTTTTGATGATGCATCAGGGCAGAATATTCGTAAAGCACTGGTGCGGAATAGTCGTAAAGCACCGGTTTTTTGGCCTTAATTTTTTTTTTTATTTAACACTATTCCAGTGCGTGAGTTTTATAGGCGCACTGGTGCTCTTGGATAAGAATGCACCGGCACGTTTCTGTTTTGGCGCGGTGTTTTATGATGCACTGGCGCAGAAGAGTACTGAAGTGCTGGTACGTGACCGTAATAGGATGCCTCGAGCGGGTGTGTACGTCGCGCACGCTGTCTGGTGTGCCAATGTTTTGTGCGCACCGGTGTGTTCTATGGTAGAGCGTGCACCAGTAATTGAGAGCTCAAGAGCACTGGAAAATGAAAATTATAGGTTTTTTGCCGTAATTTTTTTTAATTTAACCCTTTACTGATGCGCGTGGTTTATAGGCGCACCGGTTCTGTTTCTTACAAACGCACCGATCGGTTTGTGTTTTGGCACATTGTTTTATGATGCACCAGTGCGGTTTCTTTCTATCGCACCAGGTGGTTTTGGTGCGGTGCGGTGTTTTATAATGCACCGGCACAGAAGAGTTGTGACGCACCGATGTTATAGAATAATACGATGCATCGGGCGGGTGTGTACGGAGTGCACGGTGTCTGGTGTGTCAATGTTTTTTTTGCGCACTGGTGCTTTTGGTATTCCAGAGCACCGGGGCAACATTTAATGATAAGCGCACCGAGCGGAAAACATCCGCAAAACCCTTCGCCTGCCAAGCTCCTCTGGTAACCTCTGCGAGAAACGGATGTATGGGGTATTTTTTTGTGGGGTTCCTCAAAAACATTCGCTAGAGGGTCTTTTCCTTGTAATGAACGAACCTAGAATCCCTGTCACTAACAATAGAAGTTTTAAAACCAAAATGAACCCATACATGTTGAAAATAAAGTTCGGCAGTTTGTTTAGCAGTAATGGTTTTCTTACATGGCATAAGTATACACATTTTACTGAATCTATCCACAACTACATAAATATAATCATGTTGTTTTCTTGACATAAGTATACCTCCAACAAAGTCCATGGAGACACTCTCCCATGGATTTGATGGTATCGGTAGTGGCGCGTACAACCCAAGCTTCCTATTGCTTAGCTTGCTTGTTGCACACATAGAACATCCTCTTATAAAATGTGACACACTATCTATCATGCGAGGCCAATAACAATACCTCTGTATATGCGCCACTGTTTTTCTTACTCCAAAGTGTCTAGCAATAAGAGACGAATGAGCCTCTCTCATGATACTAAGTCTCTCTCCCTGTGGTATACACAGCTTGCCCAAATGAAACAACAAATTGTTATGCATGTGATAATCATTTTCCTCAACTTGATTCCCTTCACTCAAACTAACATACACATCTTTAAAATCAACATCAGATGCATACTGTTCTATGTAACTCTCATGTACAATAGAATCATTTTTAAGCACGGTAGAAGCACTTATAATTGGCCTTGAAATCATATTAGCAACTTTATTGAAAATACCTTTCTTGTACCTTATACCCATGTAAAACTATTGAAGAAATCCCATCCACCTGAAATGTCGTGATTGTTGCAATTTTTTTTGTGTCTGCAAGTATTGTAACGGTATGTATAATCGTCTCTTTACCCATCAAGTAGTGTTTCCACTTCTTGAATCTTTGTGCCAATGCATACAACTCTTTCTCATATGTTGTATTATTGATTACAACACCATTGAATGTTTCAAAATGAAAAATGATAGCCTTACCATGCTGCAAAAGTACTACGCCCATGGCATAATCACTAGCATCGGTTTGTATCTCGAATGGCTTTCTCAAATCCGGTAATTCAAGGACCAGAGCTGAACTGATCTTGTCTTTTAAAGCTTCAAAATCTTGCTGTTGTTTGCCTCCCCATTGGAAGCTGTTCTTCACACTTGTCACTGCATGTATAGGAGCTACTATGGCAGAAAATTTAGCAATAAATTTTCTCCAATACTGAGTTTCCCCTAAGAAAATTCTTACCTCAGTTACTAATTTGGGAGTGGGCCAATTCACAATGGCTTCCACTTTAGAAGGAACAATTCTCAATGCGCCTCCTCCTACAATGTGTCCCAAATAAACTAGAGAAGTCTTTCCAAATTCACACTTAGACATCTTAAGAAATAATTGCTCTTTCTTCAAAACATCAAGTACCCTTTTAACATACAAGACATGCTCTTATCTTGTTTTGCTAAAAATGAGTATATCATCTAAATACATAATCACAAAGTCATCAAGAAATGGACACGAAACATTATCCATAACACGCATGAAAGTCGTCAGTGCATTACACAAACCAAACGGCATAACCAACCACTCAAGTAGTCCTTGTTTGGTTTTGAATGAAGTTTTCCATATATCACTTTCTGCAATTCTTACTTGATGATATCCACTTCGTAAATATAACTTAGTGAAAAACTTGCTTCTTTCAGCTGATCTAATAAATCATCTATCCTTGGGAGTGGGTATCGATTCTTTACTGTTATCTTGTTCAAAGCTCTGAAGTCGAAACACATGTTCCAAGTCCCATCTTTCTTCAGAATCAGGAATATGGGTGACCCGCGTGGCAAAGTGCTTGGCCTTATGAGTCCCTTGTCCAACAAGTCTTTGATTTGCCTCTTTATTTCAACATTCTCTATTATCAACATGCGATACATGTCGATGTTTGGAAGAGGACAATCTTGTTGAAACTTAATCTCATGTTGAATCTCCCTTTTAGGAGGCAATCTTGTTGGCTCCTGAAACATCTCATGATGTGCATCAACTACATCATATAAATCTGATTTCAACTTAGGATCAAAATCTTCAAACGACTCATGATTAACATCAAGTTTAGGCTTAATCATTAGAAGAAAAAAATTCTTACTTGAATTCACCAGCCTTTTTACCTATCTAGCATTTACCATTGCAATATTTGTCTTCTTGCAATGTGCTCTAACAATGCACTCCTTGCCATCTTTGAATAAATGGTATTTTTTCTCATGGCGATGGAAGACAACTTTCCTGTCATAAAAGTAAGGACTTCCCAACACAACACCTGTAATATCAAGCGAAAACACATATAATTCAACTATGTCAACAAAATGTGCAGTTATTGCAAAGCGCAATATGCACTTCTTTGAAACCTATAAATTTGCATCCTTACAAATCCACCCAAGTGGATATGGTTTTGAATGTGGAATGGTCTCAAGATTAAGTTTCTTGACCAAGTCTTCAAAGATTAAGTTTTCTTGTGACCCACTTTCAAACAATGTATCAATCTTGGTATGTTTGGATGTGACCCTCACATGAAACAGATCAATTCTCTCTTCTTCATTTGGACCTTCTATGTGACAGTTTGAAGTACTAGTATTGGGTTTTGTTTCAATTTCTTTCCCCTTCGTGTTCTTCAATCCCATGGATGTAATTTTAGTTTCATCACTTGAATCCTCTCCTAAGTCATGTTGAGTTGTAGTTGCAGTTTTCTGCTTCCCTTTGTTATTATTAAAATTGGGTCTCTTTTCTAGATGTAATTTCCAACAATTTTTCTCTTCATGGCCTTCTCTTGAACAATGTTTACAAACCACTTTCCCTCCCTCTTTCTTGACATATGCATTATTTTTTCCTTTTCCTTTTGAGGTCTTCTCTTTGTTTTTCCCCTTAAAAGGTTTGTTTCTACCCCCTTCAAAACTATTTTTCCCTCTTGCTTCTAGATGTGTGGCTTGAACACATACCTCATCTAGAATTGTAGGATTAAACATGAGTATAGTATGTCTAAGGTAGCTATGTAAGCCCCCTATGTACTTGATCAAAGTATCTTGACTCTGCAAATCTACCCCTAATAAGAGAGCTCTTCTCCTAAATTCTTGGGTGTAGTCTTGTACATTTTGTCCATTCAATTGTCTAAAATTTTTCCAATTCATTATTGCTTTCTGCATGTCAGCTAATGGATAAAACTATTGTTTTATTGCAGTAATGAAATAAATCCATGATAGAATAATCTTACCATGTTTTTTCATCTCCTCCTTTGTCTTGGCTTCCCACCAAACAAGAGTTGCACCTTCCATCCTCAATGAAGCTTGTTGGATTTTGGTGTCATCATCATGAAGGTTCTGAATTTTCAAATAAACCTCCAATTTCCTAATCCAATTATCAAGCTTTTCTGCATTGAATTCACCATTAAACATTGGCAATTCAAACTTAACATCAAGTTTTAGAAAAGGACTTTTACTAGTGTTCTTTGTCTTGTGTGACTGGTGTACTGAAGATGAAGTAGAGGATGATGATGATGAGGGTGAGGATGGTGACTTTCCATTGCCTCCATTTCCTCTATTTCCCTTCTTTGATTTATCTTCATCATTGTGGCCTCCTGATGATCCATGACCTTCCTTGTGAAGTTTGGATCCTTATCCTTCTAGTCTTTCATTACTTTCTTGATAAAGGAATCTCACCATTTCAGTCATGTCAAGGAATGCTTTCTTGAACACTCTTTCTTCTTCTTTGGGATCCACCTCTTCATGGGTTTCTTCTTCTCCTGGAGGCATGCTTGATGTTGCTTCTGCTTCTCTTGGAGGTGAACTAGGTGGTGGATAATGTGGCAATCTTGCCCTTCTTTATTGTGGCTCGCTTTGAGAACCTCTTGCTTCCACCACTTTGCCTTCTCCTCTCTTAAGTTTGAGCTTAGTAAGCATGAAAACCCTTGTAAACAGTTAACAAATATTTGCACATAAAAACACCAGAGATTAAACTCTAGCTCTGATACCAACTTGATCTGAAAGGAGTGTATTAGTTTTTATGTGCTAAGTGTCCTTTCAGTAATATAAACATGTACAATTTGTCTCCATGAGTTTGCTTAAGGATTGAGTGTTTTAACCATGAAACATAGATGAATTAGTGAACTTTAAGCATGAAAATATGCCTTAAAAACACTGAACAACAGTTTATAACAAAGAAAAAAATCACACATAAGTTTTACACAATAGGCATGATGAAGCAGTTCACCCCTCCTGGGCTACATCTGCTGGTCCAACTCCCAATGGCATGTCCCTCTTTGTCATTATGCTAAAAATTGTAAATTACATGTGTTTACAGGCCTCTAATGGTTTTTTTCTCTACACCAATGGCTCCAGAATGCTCAAATTAGTCTAGGTAGACTCTTGTTTCACCAAAATTGGTCGAAATTTGACCTCCCAATGCATTTTTCCCAATGACAGCCAGAAAATGTCCACTAAAAGTGGAGACAAGCACTTAACTGCAGTTAAATTTAGTGGAAACCATAAAAATTAGGGGTGCGCTACTGTTCTCGCCATATAAGCCGTTAACATTTAAATCAAGGTTTAGGCGGGGTGGTCACATGCTGACCCCCCGCCATAAACACCACTTTGAACCGTTATAATCTCTGCATATAAGGTAGGCGGAACCTGGAGTCGTGGTTTCGATAACTATTTGCATAAACCGTTAATTAAAACCATGTGAACAAGTCTTAAAGACTTCACTATTTAACCCATCAAGAATATGTTTTATAAACCATCGCACTAAATGATATCTAGCTGCACATGTAACCACATCCAAAGCCGTCGGTTTGTGGTTTGGTTATCTGCCGGGTTTTTGAAGTTTTATGTTGCGGTTGACATATGCCATGTGACCAGTCTACGTAACCTCCACCCTTAATGCTAGCGGCGAGTCTTAGCTCGAGGTCACTGGGTCTTGGTCGTATGGGAGGCTAGCTCTTCGAGGTTGGCCTCCTAATTCCCCAACGTCAAAACCATATCACGATAAAACAATGTGGAGTTCATTACTTGGTAAGAAATAACGAATATGTGAGATGGTAAGAGCTTTATCATGTAGGCTAGTGGTCGCGGGGTCAACCCGCCCCCCGCCCCCCCCCCCCCCTCCACTCCATAAAATTTTGACACTACATCATGAGGACACGTGGCAGCCTCCAGGCTTGCCATGTGTCACTCATCCGACGGTTCAGAAAAAACCATCCAACAGCTAGAACAAACCTCCGTACCACCAAAAATCAATGGCCCTCATCATGCCACGTGGAGAAATGTGGTTGGTTGGAGAAAAATGGAATATTCCCCAGAATATACCTGCTTACTATACCTGCATGCTGACTGGGCATCCTGTCACAAATTTTTTGTTGTTTGGGAAAATGGACAGAATGCAATATCTTCCCCATACGACATATGTTTTTCGAACCATTCGTGGTGCCAAAATCCCAATGACGAGACCTTTCCGGTCGCTCAGGTTTGGACCTATTTCAATCACTTTAAATTTTGAGCATAACACATGATATCCTGATCATGGTCGGTGTTTCACTGTCCTCACATCTGGCTTAAGCACAATCTTCATTTTACCCAACTCCCCCTTTATTCCTTTAAGCTCTAGAATGGATGAAGGTTACAAGTCTTCATACTCCCTTAGGAGATCCAATATTTCCTTAGTAGTCTTCTCATCCAAATAATCTCCAATCGAAGCTAATTTTGGCTTCTCCTCACTACCGATATTGTGCTTCCGCAACTTCAAGATAGTAGCTACAGACCAATATTTACAGGCCCATCTTCAACGTTCCTCTCCCTTTAAGATTCCTTAAATTTCAAGTGCCTTAGCCCCTCTAAAGCATCTCCATCAGGTTCCAGGTTCATCTTTATACAAGCCACAACTTCATGGAATCCATATTCATATATGTGTTCAAGGGCATCCTGGAGACCCATTTGACTACTTTCAGAGAAGTTTCTATCCTCTCATCATAATCAGTGAAGGAAAATTCACTCACAAAATGAGTTGTCATGCGGTCCCATTCACCGGTCTACCTCCTTATTTCTTCCTTCATGTAACATGCATGTCGAAATGTCCTAAAGTGTGGATGAAGATATGCATCCAAAAATTTTCTGGAAATCCTTCTCGGATCCATTTGGCTTTACAAGGCTTGTAGATGTTGGTGAGGGCCAATTTTCCCTCCGTACATAGTGAATTGGACGACTAGTCTTTTGAATACATGAATCTAGCTATTAATGCATACTTAATCGTTTGCCACTATTTGAGATGGTTGTGGTGAGATCCCCACCACCTTGCTAGGATTGCATGGAGGGTGACATCCATCAAAGGGTGATTTATGTACTTCAAAAATGTTTGAATAAACTTTATTGATAAAATAGGTAACAAAACCCATGCCATTAAAAGTAGGAAATTCTCGTACCTCAATACCAACCCAGTGAATACGGTGGATCGTTGCGCATCGCCTAGTGCTGATATCATTTTTTCCTTACTTCCAGTCATCCCACGCAACTTTGGATCCAACTTCAGAGCTTTGAACACTTCTCCAACTGATTGAACCTCCTCCCATAGGATTAATGTAATCTTCCCTTTTTCCTATTGTGAGTCGATACAACTAGTCCAATAACTCAGGTTGTTCACTGTCATTCATTGGCTTAGTGAACCTTGGCCCTTGATAAGGGTATAGGGGCTGGATCACCCTGACTCCCTCTGCTTCAAGGGTCATGATTTCTTTCTTCAATTCAATTACTGCATAGTTTTAAAAGGCCCACTTTATTCCTAGCAATGCCAGATAAGGGTCTTTGTCTCCCATGATTTCTATTATCTCGAAACCCGCATTAGTCTTTACCCCTTCTATGTCAACTTCTACATCTTCCAGACGTCCAACTGGGAGGATATAGTATTGATTCACCATGCATAACTGAATCAACTATAACGCCAACTCAGGCCTTCCCAAGGCTTCCCATGTTTTTAATGGTAAAATATTCACATCTAAACCCAAGTCTATCATTTTATCCTTGATATGGAATCTTGTAATCTGGGAATCAACCCAAAATTCCCTCCCTATCCTTTTCTTGTTCCTCCACACCCGTCTAGAGTGTCTTTTGGGAAAATTGGAAGAAATGAGCCCTTCCCTGAGCTCCCCGTCCTTGACAACATCTTTAATATTTTTTCGCAACTACCCTAACATTTTCTCATCATTCACAATTTGCAAAAATAACTCAAACCATTCTACTATAGGTTGGGAATTATTTTGTGGCAATTTCAGGCTTCTTGCCTTTGAATCTTATTGTTTTTCTCCCTGGGGCTCATCAATTGGAATCAACTTGCTAAAAATATTTGTGACATCTTTGTAGTATTTATTCTATTGAATGGAATTATACAAGCGCTTTGGTGAGGCAGGTTTTATGATCCTTGGTTTTTTCGGCAGCTCCAAAGTTGGCTCCAATATTCTTTGCTCCCCAGGTGACTATGTTAATATTTGAGAGGGGAGCTGGCTCAGGTTCCCTCAGTTCTACATTAATTAAATTTTCTCCCCTTTGGTGGTTGTTCTCTTCCCATCTCTCTATTAGATTTGGGAAATCTTCTATTGCACGCATGTTGACCCTGCACTGAGAGCTCCAGGGCCTTCTAGGTAGCAGAAATTCTCTTGCAACATGTCCCTCTTCATCAAAATTGTAGCAACAGATCGGACCTTTGCCCCCCTTGTTCCTCCACCTCCTCGTCCTCAACGAGCTTCATTAGTTCTATATGCAGAACGATATAATTGATCAAGTAGTGAATCTAATGCTCTACACTAATTAGTGTGGTGAGTCGGTGAACCACATAAGTCACATAAATCATTGTTTGGAACATTTCAATACTTCTGTAAAATTGGACAAAGGCGAGGGATATGTCCATAAGTCTTGCATATTTCACAATATTCATTTGGAGTTGCACCCTGCTGACTAGGAAAGGCGTGGAACTGTGTGTTCCCTATTTATAAACCTTGCGTACCAACCTATACAACTCGGGTAGCTGGAAAATATATGGAGGGACCTGGAGGTATGGAGGGAGTGCTCGAGCCCCTCAATCTTGGGGCACTATGTGGCATGATGCCCCTCGATATGGTAGTTGGTACACCATATGTGTGTTAATGAAGCTCATGTCGGTTGCATGTCCCTCAAATTCTCTGTCAGATCAATAATCTGATGTTGCATTCCTATGAGAATGGGGTCGTGGGAAACCATTCCTCCTTGATGTTCATGTGGGTATCCTACTATGGCCTCAATTTGATTTGCTTATTCCAAGGGTGTCTTGTAGAATATCAATCTTTTGTTAAGTCAACGACGTGCGGGTAAGTGGAAATAAAGCTTTGATGAACCAATCCCACTGACGATTGGGGTCAATAAGGTAGCTTAGCTTTCCAATAGCATCCTTAAATATGTGCATCATCTCCCACACGATTTCTCCTTCTTGCTTCTTGATCTCCCATAGTTCAGATTGCCCTTGTTTATTTGCGGGAGTTTAAACTCTTGAAAAAATTCTCGCTGGACTTCGTCTATCATTGGATTATGTTGTAATGCGGACCACTTGTTGAACCATCTCAGTGTTATGTCTCGAAGAGTGGTATGAAATTCAATAAGCTTCATGGCATCTGGAGTTTGACGAGCCCTCCATAAATCCTTGCATATGTACCAATGTTGTTTGACATCCTCATTCCCTTTTGCGGAGAACTTAGGATATCGAGTAAAGGATATCACCATGTTACCAGTCATACACGGTTGAATTGGCAGAAAAATTATGAATCCTTGGGAATCTGGTTGCGATGATCCTTGGAGACCTGAACTACAATTATTATTTCTACCACTAGAGGTACCAACCTTGTAGGTATTGATATCACAAAATCAAACCTAATAGGCTGCGAATCAAATCAATCTCATGTAACTGTTTCAAAACAATCTTTTGATTGAGGCTTAGCCTCCTCAACCTGAGAGGGCTCTCTCAAGGGTTAATGATTTTTCATAGAAATATAGATGGATAACTCTATGTGGGGTAATAAGCAGATAAATGATAGATATTTGTTATAAATCACATTAGCAAGTGCACATTGGGCTTATGGAGTCAAAATAGCTTCAGTAAAACAAAACAATCTACTTAGCATGGAAGTCAAGGCATATCAGATTTCTCGTCCTGAGATACACATGTGAAACTGTAAAACACACAGTCAGTTTGTCTATGAAGGAAGTTAGAGCATCAATGATGAATTCTAAGTAACATAAGCAAACATCACTGCATTGGGATAGTAAAAATATGCTATTAGAACAAGAACATACTATAAGTCTTCATGAATCTTGAGCTGGCTAAGTAGAAAACTCTATATTAAGCTGAAAACCAGACATTTACAATAAACACAATCTTTTTGCTAAAAATGTCCAACCCGTAGTATTTCGACTTCTTCATATTTTATAGATCATTTACAACATAGGATAACCTTATCATGAGAAAAATACATCGAATTCCTACTTTTTGACACCTTTCCTAACCATATGACATGGTATTTATTACAAAATGACAACTGCAAACCTAGTGAACATTCCTATTACAAATAGGATTCAAACTCCTTAGCTCTACTCATAACAACCTTATCTAAAATAGATTACATCATTTTCCAATTGTATTCCCATAAGGTCGAATCCATATGATAAGCTCCAACACTTTATGACCTCAATGCTGATCTCCATTAAACTAGGAAACTGTCCCCTGTTTTCTAGGCATAGGATTCTTTGTTCTCTTGAGACACTTTGACTGTCATGAACCCATTACTTCGAGCTTATTTGATGTTAGGAACTGAAGTAACACTTGTCAAAAACCTCACCAAGTCCCATCTATCCAAAACCACCATCAAGCTCTTCAAAATAATAGAAGTATACCTGCGTTACAAAAACAACACAGTTTCGTAGCGCTTTTCGTAGCGCAACCTTTTTACCCTTTTACCTTCAAAACTTTGGCTTTTTTCTTCCATATTTATCTTTATATTCACTTAAGACAACTTCCCTAGCAATTTCAGGTCATAATACACATATTTTCCTTTCAAAAATTTATAAGAAACGGTGAAAAAAGTTGCTATAGCAGTTTCGTAGCGTTTTTCACTCTTTTTGCACTGTTTGCGCTACGAAACTGCTGAGTGAGAAGTTTTGTCCAGATTTCTTCAAAATTCAAACCAAAAATGTGCCAAAATTTCATAATACCACTGGTTTCATCAAAACAAACAGTCATATGAACTAAAAACACAATTTTCATGAGGTTTATTCTTCACTTTCCACTTGACTTAGCTTATGACTTTTTAATGATTTGTCATTCTACACCTCTATTTTTTAGCTCATCCTGGGTTAATTTCAGCTGTTGCTCCAAATCCTCCACTTGATCTCTTAGTATTCTATTGCTGGCTCTCAAGTGAGTATTGATTACTCTGACAAACTTTGCTTCCTTGATGGCTGGAACTGTCCATGTGAAAAACTGTTATGCACTAACCTCAATTTCTTCTCAAGATGTTGGCACTCTGTCATTTCTTCCTTTTCCTTCATTATTTTTCTGGTTGCATGCTCCACTATTGGTGATGAGAGGTCAACTACCTCTTTAGGGACTTTGACTATTTCAATAGTTTCTTGGGCCTCCTTACTGCCTTCCTTGAGCTTCTTAGCATGCCTAGTTAAAGGTTTCCTTGCTTGGAAGATAAAGGCTGCATTTTCACCTTCAAATTCAAGTTTCTTTGCTGACTTAGCCTTTTTCTGTTTGTGTTCATCTACTCCAATAAAATCAACTTGCACAATAGGTGGCTCTTCTATATCAATTGCATGAAGGATGTCATCTAAGTTTCCCTTTATCACTAGGTTGTGCTCTGCACCTGAAACAATTGTTTTTCCCATTGATGCTACTGCTTGGCTTCTTGTCACTCTCTTGATTTCTTGCTTGCTGGCAACTTGTTTTTGTTTTTCCTCTTTGACACTTTTTGACCTCTGTTTTGCAGGTGATGGAGTTCCTGCAACAAGAACTCGTGTCTTCTCTGTCCTATTTTTAACTTGTTTCCTTGGTTTCAACTTTACAAATCTCTTTGATTTTGCAACAACAGGTTGACTAGACTCTGCTATTGGTGTTGAAGGAGTTCCTTTAGGTTTAGGGTTTCTAGCTAGGGTTAGGGTTTCTAGTTCAAAACCATTCATAAACAAAAAAGAAGACCAATCCGTGCTTATTTTCTGAAGCTCATTCAACACCAATAACTTTATCAAACGATGGTGAAACAAAGATGTTTCACAACCATCAGACTTGGCTTGTAATTTATCAGCCATTTTGGCAAGGCTCATATGCAAGTAAAAGGGAAAATATAGTGATATCATACCTATGAAATGCAGAAGCAGCTTGAAATGAAAAGTATAAACTTTATGGTACCTTCCTTCACATGTAAAGTATCTTTGAATGTTGAACAACAACTTGGCATAGGTGTCTTTTATACAGCTTCTAGGTATTGCATTATTCAGGTCCATATTTGCATACTCAGGTTTCATGAATTCCTTGCATGGTTCCATGTCAAACTTAAAACCTTTAAACCAAGTCTCTTGCCCCCTTGGTATTTCTGTCACAGAAGCAATAATCTCAGGTGTGACTAACACATTTAACATCCCAATTTTGGTAGTTATTCCACTGAAGTGTAAGGCAAATTATTTAGACACCTGAGCATGGTAACCCTACCTGCTTTGCTAAAAGCCTCCATCACTATTTGATCTTCAATTATAGCCTTCACATTTTCAGGCTCATATCTTAAGCAATGTCCCCCTCTATGGACTTTCTTCTCCTCTGCCATGCTTCTTAGAAAAACTTGTCAGCTTCTCTTGAATCTGTAAAATAGCCTCACTTGATTAGGATATGAAACAACCTCACTTGATTATGAACAGCCTCGCTTGAGAATATGGAACAACCTCGCTTGATTATGGTGAAGATAGCCTTTGTATATAATAACCACAGGCTTAGCTTGACTGCTTCAGAGCTTAGACACTCGTATGGAAGCAAATGAAAACAAGAATGACCAAATTAGGCAAGATTTTGAATTTAAGGTGTCATCTCATAACTAAATGATGCTTCATTCATGCCCTATCATGACAATGATGACTGTGAGACAGGTAATTACATTGAATCTAATCCCTAACTGACTCACCATACCCCTATCCTATCATTCCCCAACGGATTCTGACAGATTTTGGCTTAATTGACAAGACGGTTAAGAAACCGCGCTTTTGTAGCGCCCACAGTGTATTTTTCGCAGTTTGCGCTACGAAAGTATCAGTGCTTTCGTAGCACAGATCCTCTTTTTTGAACTAACAGCGCTACGAAACAGAGGATTCTTGGCTAATTGCAGAAATTTAACCTGAAACCTTATGGAATTACCCATAAAAGGAAAATGTGAGTATTTGATCATGGAATGGACCTTTAAAGACTTTATTTGAATTCAATGGTGACCTTTAAACTTATAAAAACTCTAAAATACCCTTAACAAAAACCTAAAATGACTTTCAAACCCATTTTGAGACCATGATAAAAAACAGAGTTGACACAATGATGATTTGAAAATTGTTGGGTGATAACAGGTATTATGTATTATGTGGACCTTTGTAACTTTAACTAGCTTAGATAAAAATAGACCAAGGTTGTGATAAAGTACTAGGGGAAGGTTAGGGAAGGTGCTACCTAAACTTTTGGGCAATAAGTTGCTATTCGCAAGAGACGCATCATCCTCGGAAAATAATATTCTCATAGTGAATTGCATGTCATCAACCAGGCCCTCCTCAGGGCCTGATCCATCTGGCGTCCCCATCTCTGCTGGTGGAGGGAAATATCTATTGCTTCTCTCAACCTATGTCATTGTGGTGACCCCGACCTCTACTGTTGTACTAGATTTCACTCTATATTCATCCCCATTACTCCACAACTTCAACCAACTTCTTTCTCCTTCTTGTTCTTCTGGATTGCTTAACACCGCTCCTGCTTGGTGTAGCTCCCTTTGTAATCTAGACTTATGAAGGAACACAACAAAATACAAATATAAACATAAACACATAGATGCAACAAAAATAAAACTTCATTCCATTAATATCAAAGAATTGAAATATGCTTACATACAAAATGGAAATAAACTAGCTCGAGCAATGGTAGCTTATATTTGAGAAGAGATGTGGTGGCTACATGCCTATAAATAGTGTTACAATGAGACTTGAAGGCCTATTTATTATTGAGAAACAATGGAAAACCCTAAACATCCAAAACCTAACATAGGAGATGAAGCACCAAAATTGTGATCCCCGTTGTTTTAAATTGGTACATCAACTTCTCAAGGTCATAAATTTGGCATACGATCTATGTTTGACGTGCATGATACCTCATTAGAAATATCTATCAGAGGACTACAACCCAAGTTAGATTCGTATCTAGCCGGTGTAATTAAACAAGGTCAGTATGATTCCATGTATGGGGAGATCTACTTTGGTTGCTAGTATTTTCTTTAATATGTAGCCTTCATAACCAAATAATAAAGGTCCTCTAGGAATTTGAACTAGAATATCTCATATTGGTTGCTTGCAGGCTCTGTGTATGAAATTTATTCCTTCACCCGCTTCACACTTCAGTGATGGAGTTGTGCTTGTTGAGGGGTAAAACAATATACTTGGTCATGCCACCAATCTTACAAATCCTTCTTAAACATTCTCGACACCATATTCCAGATCCCTTTGGGATATTTCAAGTCCCGAAAACAGAACCATTTGTTGGCAAAAAATTATGGGCAGGTTAAGACCCTGGGTTGAGGCACAAGGGCCAACAAAAGTGTCTGTTGTAGTCTAGCGTAACACTGGAATTTTCACTTTACTAAAGAAGAATAAGGCATCTCACCCGATGCGTACCGCGACCTTACTTAGTTAAGAGATTGGAACCATGCATCGAGAGGAATCGTGCAAAGGCTCATAATACTCTTTAACTTAGAAACACTTCATCAGACGCATAACCACTGTGAAAGTTTACAAATAAATCATTCGAAGGAACATAGAATACATAAATACATTCATAATAAAAAATTTAAAGGGTCACATAAAACCAACACATTTAAATCCACAAACATCCCCGCAACTCTCTTTCATTAGTTTCAAATATCAATACATCATTATAGTCAGGATCTGATGCCTTCCCAATAGAACATGAATTGGAACATAGACTAATGCGGGACCAGGTGAATATTGGATCATGTGAAGCTCAATAGGCTCCGTGACAACATTTCGTTAGACCCCCTTCTTCTATTTTTTGTTTTTCCTTTTCCTTCAACTTTTATGCACTCTGCTTGCCTGGATTACTGGTTTATTCCTCAGATGCCCCGCCCTTTCCTTCCCAACTACTTCTATTGCTCGGATGCAACTTCTTTCTCTGTTGTTGATGGTTGTTTCGGCTCAGCTATGACTACATGTGTCCCTATTTTCATGACCAACCTTCCATAACTGCCAGACCTTATTGGATTCCTTCTCTTTCCTCGATTTTTTTCTCTGCGACTCCCCGTTGGTCAAATTTGGTCAAAACATGTCAAAACGTTTTCCCCAAAACGAAGGACCCAACACATATTGCATGCAAGCACATGTCAATTCAAATCCATGACAGAAGGCCCACATCCGTGCCTGGTAAAAATTTTGTGGATTAAGCCATGACTTTGAGAGTTTTCCACCGCACACAAACCTTTCTCTATGAGACGCTCAAAGGAATTGTCCCACTTGCAGCGGGATAGAAGCCCAAGCATACCAAAAAATCCAGGGAGAAAAGTATCCCCTTGTAGAACAACTAAATGAACAATAACTTGACATGGGAATGATGATAGTGTATGTAGTTTGCATGTGCATTACATGGGGAGAGTTGGCCATGCCACCCCCTTCCCCCATCTTAAATGTTGTGGGAGGTAGTAGGGTGGTGGGCTCCCCCCCTTCGACCTCTAATGTCCCATCAACCAACATCCTGATCGAGGGACTCAATATTAATAACTAAAATATGAGATGGCATGAACATATATCTTTTTTATGAACTACTCATATAAGGTTACTCTTCCAAAGATTTAATCTTCCTTTGTATACTTAGTCATATTAAATTTAACAATCCATTATTGTGCCAAGAGGCCCTCTCCAACTCACTCTAGTAGAGATATTGCAATGTAATATTTAACATTTTGACTAAGTCAAATTACATAAAAATAGAAATATTAATGTAATATAATGTAAACATTTTTACTTGGTCAAAATAATATAAAAATTTTATAAATATAAATAACTAAATAAAAATAACCCTATAAAAATAAAATAATACTAAAAATAAACACGAACCCATGTTATTGACTCATGGTATTTATGTGAAATATAACCTATTTAAAGGAGAAATTAAATCAACCTAAATCTATTTTAAAATAGATTAGGCTAATTAACTCTTATTTCATTTCATAAAGATTTACAAATTATTAATTTTAATTTTATAAGTCTTATATCTTAATTTTTGCTTTAATGAAAAAAATAAATAAAATAAACAAAGAGATATTGGTAAAAAACCTTTTCAATGTTTTTTCTTCATATTTGTTTTTTAATGTGAAATTTCATTTAACTAAAAAACCAACCAAAATTACATTAAAGACAACAAACATAATCATCATAACATCGCGCCACTACCAACATTTCGGGTATACCTTTTTCTATTATATTTGTTAATTGGTGAATAGTAAAATTCATTTAAATACCGGGTATATAACTTTTTTTTCTATTATATTTCTTAATTGGTGAATAGTAAAACTCATTTAAATATAGGGGATATACTTTTTCCTATTATATTTGTTAATTGGTGAATAGTAAAATTCATTCTATTATATTTGCTAATCTGTGTTAATGGGTGAATAGTAAAATTTATTTATGTATTTTTTATGGACTAAATTAGCATAACCTAACATTTGGAGCGGAGCTTAACCCTAACGGTGTACAAAAGAATTGATCGAGGATTTCTTATTGACAAAATAGTTTAACGGAAGTACTCAACTAAATGAGTTAAAATTCAAGGCTTTTTATGTACCTTGTATTATGTGATCATTTTCTCTATTAGAAAACTATTAATATGATGATTTTTTAGGCATTATGTATTATTAGCTTCAAAATTTAACAATTTTTTATTTCTAGTTAGATTGTATGTAGATTTTATTATTTTAAATTATGGAAAATTATGTCACAATTTTATTTATCATGTTAATTATGGAAAAATATGTCACAATTTTATTTATCATATTTTTTGTTATTAGTTTATGGCATTGAGAGTTGTTTTTGCTTTCCACAATTTTATTTATCATATGTTTTGCCATTAGGTTATAGCACTATGAGTTGCTCTTGCTCTCCAACCCAGTATGGTAGAGGCGTTGTAATGTCTTTGTCTCTCGTGTAAACATTTTGACTATATCAAATTACAAAAAAATAAAATAAAATAAAAATGGAATTAATAATTAAAATAAATAAAAGTAAAATAGTCAATTTATGTTTGTGGTTTCTTGGTTCTAGGATTTGACAATCCATGGTTTTGCCCATGGTATTCTTATATAAAAATATAAAAAATAAAATAAAAAATAGAATATATAATTAAAATAAAATAGTGGTAAAATAGTCAATTTACCATTCATGGTTTCTTGGCTATCATTTTTGGCAACCCATGGTTTTTCCCATTGAATAATAAAAAAATTAGTTAAAATAAAAATAACTTCATAGTATTGACCCATAGTATGAGAACCCATGGTATTGACATGGTATTCATGTGGAATATCGCCTACTGAAAAGGGGAAATTAAACCAACCTAGAAATTTCTTGAGGTACAAACCTCTTATAGAGATACAAATCTCTTTTCACTTTTAAAAAAAGTTTGCATATCAAGAAATTTGATCCTTATAAACACTTGGTAGATGAATCTAAACTAATTAAAATATAACTAATAAAAAAATTATTTAATTAACACTAAACATATATATATTATTACATAACAAAAAATTATTAAACAAATATTTCATTCAATATTTTTCTAGCATGAAAAAAAGCTCTATGTACAATATTTTCATTAAAGATGGAATTTGATGAGACTGCTAATCATAAAATCATTTTCATTTTGATAATCACTTTAATCATTAAACATATTAAAATTGATAATAAAAACATTCCAAATCATTAAATTTGACAAAGTAAATTATTGCATTCTTGAAATTTTATCCCCAAATTCCACCCAACCATGTTTCTTCTCACATCCCCCTTCTCTCACACTACGGATATGTTATTCAATTAAGAATGGTATCATTCAAAATTGAATAAACAAAGTTTATGGAGGCTTGAAACAACTTATAAAAAACTTTAGAACATATGGTAAGAGAGTTTTTTACACCTTTTACCATTTAAATTGAAATAAATATTGAGTGTAGGGGTCTCATGCTTATTTGAGAATAGTTCTGAAGCTTTTCTCCCTCACATCATTATCTGCAATACAATATATTTGATCATAAATACAATGTACATTTATTTACAAGTAAAAACATGGAGAGATCCATACATTATCACTGATAAAATACATGCTTATAACCAGCATAATAAAAACTGAAATATCATGGATACAACAACAATAGAATCCACATATAAACTAGTGCATTAATACATCAAATACCAACGGAATGAGCTCTTCATTAATGAATGTAGAAACCAACCAGAGATCGGACTTTCACGTTCCACCCAACCATAGATTGGTTGAGCCAAATCTCTCTTCAGCCAATCACTCTTGTGCCATATTCCAAGCATGAATGTGGGACTCATAACCAACCAAAAAGAACCAAACAAGCATGAATGCTACCGGAGTTCTCCGCCTACACGGTGAGGAATTTTCCTGTCCCCAAGTCTCTCAGGATTTACCGCAATCCATAGGGCAAATCAGGGATCACTAGGCCCCAAACTGAGACATACTCTCCAGGCTTTACCGTACATCCCATCCCGAGACTTGTAGGCCCAACGGAGAGCACCCACCTATCAGGATTTATCGCAACCCAAACTCGGATCAATAGGCCCTAAACCGAGGCAAACCACCTCTAGGCTTTACCATATATCCCGCCATTCACAAGTCTATGATTCCTAGGCCCACCGAGGCAACACACTATTCAGATTTACCACAACCCACATTCTAGTTCAGGGGTTACTAGGCCATGTGTTATATCAATTCGGAGATCCACCTCACTTAGCTTCGAATCCATATGGCAATTCAACTACACCAAAACATGAGAACTCCACAACCCCATGGATATCCGGCTATCCGGAAATGGAAAGGCTAGGATAAAAACTTTGTCACACTTAACAAAACCCATGCCAAGACATAAAAGAACCACATGCAATACCATGCATGCTAGATCTAGCAAGGAAATCACACATGCAAATCAATGCCTACAAAGAATCATGTTGTAGCTGCCCGATTCCTGCTCTTCCTTTCTTGCTTCCTCCTTATTCCTGCTTTCTTTCTTTTCTTGGTCCAATGCCAAAATTCTTCAAGAAACTCTAAGCATCTGAGAGAGAGAGAGAGAGAGAGAGTAATGAGAGAGCTCCAAAACTGAAATGACAAAAGGTGGCAAAAAATCTTGCCAACTTATCCTAAAAAACCTTCTTATTAATGAGGCCTTTATTTTCTTCATTTTCCATTATTTTCCTTCATTTTCATCCTCACGTGCAACCTGTGACCTTTCACCTTCCTTTTCTCCTAATTTCCATTATTTTCATAAATAAATGGGCCAAAAATTTTATTTTCTTTCCAAAACCAAATGAACATCGACTAAGATCCTTTTCCCAACATTCAACTTGGAATAAGTGTCCCATCAATTGTGGTAATTATTTTTAGCTTTATTACATGGAATTTTCACTAGGGTTATTACACTCAAGAAGAATAAGGCATCTCACCTGAGGCGTGTCACAACCTTACTTAGTTAATGGATTGGAACCATGCATCGGGAGGAATCGTGCAAATGCTAGCAATACTCTTTAACTTAGAAACACTTCATCAGACACATAAACATTGTGAAAGACAACAAATAAAGCGTTATAAGGAACATAGAATACATACATACATTTAGAATAAAAAATTTGAAGGATCACATAAAACCAACCTAGGTAAATCCATAAATATCCCCACAACTCTCTTTCATAGTTTCAAATATTAATACACCATTACAGTCAGGCTTTCATGCCTTTCCCAATAGATCATAAATTGGAACATAGACTAATGCGGGACTAGGTGAACACATAATCATGTGAAGCTCAGTAGGCTCTACGACAACATTTCATTACACCCCCTTCTTCTCTTTTCTATTTTTTGCTTTTCCTTCAGCTTTTATGCACTCCACTCACCTATAATATTGGTTTCTTTGTCGAATGCCCCACCCTTTCCTTCTCAACTGCTTCTATTGCTCTGTTGTGACTGCTTCCTTTGATGTTGACAAATTTTTTGGCTCAGTTGTGACTACACGTATCCATGTTTCCCTGACCAACCTTCCACAACTACCAGATCTTATTAGATTCCTTCTCTTTCCTCGGTTGTTTTCTCTACGACTCCCCGTCGGTCAAATTTGGTCAAAACTTTGTTCCCAAAACGAAGGACCCAACACATCTTGCATGCAAGTATAGGTCAATTCAAATCCATGACGGAAGGCCCACATCTGCGCCTGGTAAAAATTATGTGGAGTAAGCCATGACTTTGAGAGTTTTCCACTGCACATAAACCTTTCTTTATCAGATGCCCAAAGGAATTGTCCCAACTACAGCGGGAGAGAAACCCAGACATACCAACAAATCCAGGGAGAAAAGTCTCCCCTTGTAGAACAACCAAATGAAGGATAGAATGACATGGGAATGAGGATAGTGTATGCAATTTGCAGGTGCGTTGCATGGGGAGGGTTGGGCCTTGGCCATGGCACCCCGTTCCCCCTACCCCGCCTCTTAAATGTTGTGGGAGGTGGTAGGGTGGTGGGTTCCCCCCCTCCGACCTTTAATGTACCATTAACCAACACCTTGACCGAGGGACTCAATATTAATAACTAAAATATGAGATGGCATGAACATATACATATTTTTATGAACTACTCATATAATCTTACTATTCAAAAGTTTTAATCTTCCTTTGTATACTTAGTCATATTAAATTTAACTATCCATTATTGTGTGAAGAGATGCTCTCCAACCCAGTCTAGTAGTGATTTAGTAATGTAATGTTTAACATTTTGACTAAGTCAAATTACATAAAATAAAATAGGAAGATTAATGTAATGTAATATAAACAATTTTATTTGGTCAAAACAGTATAAAACATATATAAAGATAAATAAAAATAACCCTATAAGAATAAAATAATACCAAAAATAAAAGATAAATAAAAATAACCCTATAAAAATAAAATAATACCAAAAATAAACATGACCCGTGGCATTGAGAACCCATGGTATTTATGTGGAATATAACATATTTAAAGGGGGGGATTAAACTAGTCAAGAATCTATATAACATACTTAAAGGGGGGAATTAAACTAGTCAAGAATCTATATTAACTCTATTAAGATCAGGAGTTAAGATGAATCTAGGCTGATATATTTTCTAACTTATCTAACATGACTAAACTACCATATAACTCTTATAAGTCTTATATCTTAATTTTGGATATATTTTTTTAACTAATCTAACTTTACTAAACTACGATGTAACTCTTGTTTCATCTCATAGGGATTTACAAATTATTAATAAAAAGATTACATTTTTACAAAATAAAAAGAAGATTATAGTGAGTGAGGACATTGATACATTTTCACAAAATAAAAAGAAGGTTCTAGTGAGTGATGACATTGATAGGGATATATGAGAGTGAGGACATGAAAATGTATTAACAAGGCCTAACCCTAAGAGTGTTGAGGAGAATTGATCTTGTGACCTCTTATTGACAAGCTACTTTAACAAGTACTCAACCAATTAAACTAAACTCAAAGCTCTTTATGTACCTTGTATTATGTGATCATTTTCTCTATTAAAGAACAATTAATATGACGATTTTTTTCAAAGCATTATGTATTATTAGCTTCAAAATTTAACAATTTTTAATCTCTAGTTGGATTGTATGTTACATTGATAATTTATGAATATATTTTAATACATAAGAATGATGTTTTAATTTTCAATTAGTTTATTAATTTTTTTTGAAGTTTTTCATAGTATTATTCAATTATGGAAAAATATGTCACATATTTTTTGTCATTAGATTATTGCACTAAGAGGTGTAGCCCAATATGGTAGAGATGTTGTAATGCTTTAGCCTATCTTATAAACATTTTGACTAAATCAAATTACAAAAAATAAAAAATATAATTAATAATTAAAATAAAATAGAGTTAAAATAGTAAATTTATAGTTTGTGGTTTCTTGGTTCTAGGTTTCGCCAACCCATGGTATTCTTATATAAGAATAGATATAAAAAATAAAAAAATAGAATAAATAATTAAAATAAAATAGAGGTAAAATAGTCCATTTAACATTCATGGTTTCTTGGCTATAAGTTTTGGCAACCCATGGTTTTGCCCATAGAATAATAAAAAAATAACGTTAAAATAAAAATAACTTCATACTATTGACCTATAGTACGAGAACTCATGGTATTTAAATGGTATTCATGTGGAATATAACCTATTTAAAGGGAGAAGTTAAACCAGCCTAGATCCATCTTAACTTCGGCTGAGAGGGATCAAATTTCTTGAGGTGAAAACTTATTTTAGAGATGCAAATCTCTTTTTACTCTAAAAAATATTTACATATCGAGAAATTTGATCCCTATGAACTCTTAGTAGATCCAAAATTAACATAAATCTAAACTAGTTAAAAGATCAATAATAATTTTTTGGCTGCGCGCGCGCTTGCTCTGCGTCCCTGGAGCTCGGCCCTACCGCTTGCTCTGCCCTTGGAGCTGCCTCCCGATCGGATCTTCCCCAGCGAGAGACTCCGCCCCTGCGCCCTGCTCTTTGGCGTTAGATCAGCTTCAGCGGATGGAGTTCCTGCATTGAACCTCTCTTCTTCAACCATGTCATCAGATGGAGTTGCCCTCCCACCTTCTGATCTTGAGGCATTCTGATCCCTTGTTGCAGCTGCCAACAAGAGACCACCCTCGACCTCTCAGCTCAAGTTCGTTAAAAAACTGGACAAAATCCCTACGGTGTCGCTCCCGGTGGACGATGCCTGCAGAACAGCAATAAACCTGGCTGAGAGAGGTCTCATCGGCCAGTTCACCGGGCTATGGCCTTCACCAAAAGCAGTAGAAGACTGGGTCAAGCGAAACTGGTCGCCATTGGTCAAGGAAGGAGTAAAAAGTCATTTGTAGGAAGGGGCTCTTCAAGTTGCAGCCCGATGCTGTGGAAGACTAAGTTCATTTTCGGGAACTGGCCTATTTCATGGGCCTCTTTATGGAAATATCTCAACAAATATCTCTGATTAATCTCACGCATGTGCCATCGCTGCCTCTGCTTGGGTCTGCCTCCCGCACCTCCTCTTCTCACGCTCGGGAGCCAGAGATCATTGCAATCCATCGGCAATGCCCTAGGCAGGTATATTGATCAGGCCCCGAGGAAGGATCAGTATTCCTGCGCCCGTATCTGTGTGGAAGTCGATTTGGAGGTCGGACTCCCCGAAGCCATCAATCTCTAAGTGGCAGACTGGACGCACATTCAAGAACTCGACTACGAGCAATTGCCCTTTAAATGTCGACACTGCCATGAATACGGGCACTTTGCCAGATACTGCAAAAAAAAGAATGAGGAAATAGCAGAGAAAGAGAATGGCGAACAGTGGAAGCAAGCAAAGAGAACAGCAAGCAATAGACAAAACAACAAAAGAAATGCAAAAGAGACAGGGAACAAAACAGGTTAGGAAGGCGCAAGTAACCAAAACAGTGAAAGCAGGGAAGCTAACAGCAGTGCAGGAGATAAAAATCCATTCGAATCTCTTGCTCTTCCGACAGATCCTCCAGAGGCTGAACAGGAAGATGCACCTCAGCTGAATACTGCAGACAATGAAGTGCCAGGTAACACTCCAAATCAGGTACCCAGCAACACTCCTTCTCCCTCATATGCTGACATTATTAAACAAAAAAAGAAGAGTTTAGACAACATGGGGTCATCAGATGAAGAAACCTTTGAAAGGCCATCCAAAAAAGTGGGAAGAAGAACAAACAAGGAAACCAGGGAAGAGGAATCAGAAAGGCAGAAAACCCTAGGAAGTCAATCCACCATTGAAATGACTCTAGGGAGAAATACAAGACCAAGGGCGCCCAAGGGAGGAGGCCCCACCCCTTCAAGCGGTAAATGATGCAGATGGTCTCTTGGAACTGTAGGGGCTTGGGAAATCCCAGTAAGGCAGATGCTATCAAAGATCTCCTGAAGCTGGAATCCGTGGATATACTTATGCTCCAAGAGACCAAAATAGAAGGGGAAACCCTTCTAAACACTAGCTCAATGAAGTGGAAATATGATGCTGGAAAGGCTGTGAGTGCAAGAGGGTCGGCCGGTGGCATAGGAACCTTCTGGTCAAAAAATTCCTTCTCATTAGAAAAGTACTCGGAGACCCAACACTGGATATATACAGAACTTCTCCATATTGCAAGCAATACCTCTCTAGCTCTGTTCAACATGTATGTCCCAGTCCATTATGATGAAAAGAGACAGTGCTGGAGATCACTCCTGGAATACATAGAGCAAATCAATCCCTCAAACATTGTAATAGGAGGTGACTTGAATATAATTCTGGACCCCAAAGAAAAAAGAGGAGGGATTTACTCAAGGGATCCCTTTCTCAACATGGTGGAAAATCTGATTCTGCAGTGGGACTTAATAGATCACAAACCAGTAAAAGGCAAATACACCTGGACTAATAATAGAACAGGGGAAAACCATATCTCTGCCAGGCTGGACAGATTTCTTATCAGCAGTTCGTTAATGTTGGACAATAGGATTGTCTTCACCAAGATCCTCCCAAAACTCACGTCGGATCACAAGCCAATCCTCTTATGCTTGAAAGAAGAAGAAGACCTTGGCCCTCTCCCTTTTCGTTTCAGCCCTCTTTGGGCTGGAAAAGAAGGCTTCTTTGACACTGTCCAAACGGCATGGGAGATAGAGGTTTCTGGATCACCAAGTTTTGTTTGGGAACAAAAATTGAAAAAAACCAAAAAAGCCCTTAAGGATTGGATAAAAAACTCTATGAAAACCCCCACTAGTCAGAGGAAGGAGGCTGTTCTGCTGCTGGAAGTTATACAACTCGATCTGGAGGAGAAAAATCCTTCTCCCACAGACTTAGACTTGGAGAAAGCAGCCCAAAGGAATACTTACAGCTCCTTCAGAAATGAAGAGGAGTACTGGCGTTTAAAATCTCGAAGTTTATGGCTTAAATCCGGGGACAGGAACACCACTTATTTCCATAGACAATGCAGGGCTCGCCTCTCTCGAAATCACATAGCAGAAATTACCTCCTCCAATGGCCAGGTGTATAAAGGTCACACTCAAATCAAAGAAGCAACAGTAAATCATTTCCAAACTCTTCTTAGTGCAGAAAGTAACGAGAATGAGGAGGATGCATTAGAGTTTCTATCCAACATCCCAAACCTAGTCAGTAAGGAAGATAATGAAGCCCTGACAAGGTCAGCTACAGAAGAAGAAATAACCTCCATTGTCTGGTCCATGGAACCAGACAAAGCTCCAGGACCTGACGGGTTCTCCGTGCATTTCTATAGAATCTGTTGGGAGATAATCAAATTGGACCTCTTCAGAATGATAAGGGGATTCTTGAGGAAGGCTAAAGTTGGAGGTGGAATTAACTCCACCTTTCTCGCTTTAATCCCCAAGGAGACTAATCCTGGCTCCTTTGACAGGTATAGGCCGATCTCTTTATGCAACTCATCTTACAAGATCGTGGCCAAGCTAATGGCTAACAGAATTAAGCCCCTCCTTCATAAACTCATCTCTCCGGCTCAGGGGGGATTTGTGGCTGGCAGACAGATTCTAGACAACGTCATCCAAGTTCAAGAAGCACTACACTCCAGCTACGCTCGGAAAGAACAAGGTATGATCATAAAACTGGACATGTGTAATGCTTTTGACAGAGTGAATCGTTCCTTTCTGTTCAAGGTTCTTGCTGCATTTGGTTTCTGTCATGAATTTATTAACCTAATTAAAGCCTGCATTGAGAACATCTGGATAGCTCCAATGGTTAATGGAAGACCAACAAACTTTTTCTTGGCCACTAGGGGATTGAGGCAGGGTTGCCCCCTCTCCCCCTTCCTTTACATTCTGATGGCGGATTCACTGAGCAGGAAGCTGACTCAGGAGAAACAAACAGGCTCAATTCCTGGGATCAGAATTGCGCAAGGCATTGCTCCAGTGAACCACGCTTTCTTTGCAGACGACTCACTTCTGCTTGGGGGAGCTTCCTTAAGAATTGCCAACATCTTCAAGACCATCCTTCAAAAGTTTTGCAAAATCTCTGGAGCGTTAATCAGTGAGAGAAAAAGCGCTGTTTATGGCTGGAACTCTAAGCAAAACACAATTGAAAGGATCGCCAGAGAGCTGGGTTTCAATGGCTATGCTGACTGGGATAAGATAAAATATCTTGGCCTTCCATTAACCAAGGGATCCAATCGAAATCACTTATGGGAAGAGGTGATCTTCAAGCTCAAGAAAAAGATAAATGCGTGGGGTGGAACCTGGCTTTCAACAGGCGGCAAACTTACATTAATTCTCTCTGTTTTATCTGCAATGCCCACGTTCCAAGCCTCCCTGTCGTTGGCTCCAAGTCAAATAGCTGATCGCATCTCCAGTTTGATGCGCACCTTTTTGTGGAATAGAGGGCGCGTCAATAGCAATCGGTTCCATCTTGTCAACTGGAACACAGTGATGCGCCCATTGAATGAAGGCGGCCTTCAAATCAGGGACCCTCTGCATTCCAATTTAGCCTTGGGATGTAAGATGCTGTGGCTGCTCCTTATCGATCCTTCACACCCTGTCAGCCAGATATTTAATCGTAAGTACCTCAACAATCAATCGATTTTCAACTTTAATCCAGTGACTTCTCCCAGGGGTACGCAGGCATGGAAGCTCTGCAGCAAAGCTGTTGGCTTCTTCAGATCGCACCTTTACAAAATCCCAGGGAATGGGAAAAATACTTTGCTGTGAAGAGAGCAGATTATGGGTCATCCTCCTCTTTCAGCAAATTCAGAAATCGCAGATTTAAGAGCTTGGTTAAGCTCAAAAGGAATCCGCAGAATTGAGGACATCGTTGAATGGGATCAAAAAGGCAACTGGCAGAGTTGGTCTCTGCCTGTCATACCAGCGCACTTAAACAATCAGTTAAGAGTCTTCACAGCTGCTATCTCAGACTTCACACCAGTGCACAAGGATGAGGAAGATTCCTGGGGTTGGGGAAAGACCGGGGTATACACAGCCAGACAAGGATACCTGCAGCTGCAAGGTAAGAAGGATTCTTTACATCCCGAAGCAGTGTGGAAACAGATTTGGGAAAATTTCAGCATCCCTAAGATTAATTTCTTTACCTGGACTTTGTACCACAACAAAATACTTACTGGAGAAAACCTGAACAGAAGAAATATAGCCGGCCCCCATCGATGTGTCCTTTGCAAAAACGCTCTAGAGACCTCTGATCATTTGTTTATTGAGTGTGAGAGTGCTCAGAAGGCCTGGTCTATCTACTTGACTGGCCTGAATGTGAGAACCCCTACACACTGCTCGACCAGAGACATGTTCAAGACATGGAAAGCTCGATACCCCGGCAGCATTGCAGACAAATCTCTCTGGCACAAGGTTTGGATCGCAGCCCCAAAATACATATGCTGGAAGTTGTGGTTGGCCTGGAATGAAATGGTCTTTAACCAAAAAGAAACCACTGCAGATATCATAGCAGATAAGGCCAAGAAACTCCTTTTGGAAACTCTGAGACACTCAAATGCCAAAGATGACAGCTCCCTTGGAAAGGAAGAAAGGAATTGGCTTGATGGCTTCTCCCCCAAACCAACACCTTCAGCATGTACTCGTCCAAAACACAAAGAAAAATGGCAGATCAGAGATACGCTGGACAGCTTTCAGAAATGGTGGAAATCACAAGGAAAATGCACCATCTTTTTTGACGGAGCCTCAAAAGGCAACCCAGGCAGGTCAGGAGCAGGAGGGGTTATTTACTTTTCGAATGGGGAAAAAGAGACTTACAGTTGGGGACTAGGGACAAAAACCAACAATCAGGCTGAAGTTCTCAGTCTTTTAAAAGCCTGCCAGCTGGCTAGGAAAGAGAATCCAAGCGAAATATTAGTGTTCGGAGACTCAGAGCTGCTGATAAAATCTCTAATAAACAAGAAAGGGCTCATGGACCCAGCGTTAAATAAGCAGCTTGCAAGAGTGAACAGATTCTTGAAGGACTTCCCCTCAGCTCAATTCTTCCACATCCTCAGAGACTTAAATGCAGAAGCAGACAGGCTAGCAAACATTGGATGCACTCTTGAAATGAGCATGATCAGCTTAAATGCAGGAGAAGTGAACACGGCAAACATTCCCTAATAGGACAAGGAGTACATGAAAAAACAGTGATATGTATGAAGCAGTGACCTGAAATGTTTGTTTTGGCTCTGGCCATCCCATTCTATCAATAAAATTATCCGTTCTAGTTAAAAAAAAAGAAAGAAAGATCAATAATAAAAAATTCCTTTAATAAACACTAAACATATAAATATTATTTACATAAAAAAAATATTAAACAGATATTCCATTGAATATTTTTCTATCATGATAAAAAATATCCTTCAAAATTGAATATATAAGGTTTATGGAGGCTTGGAACAACTTATAAAAAACATTAGAACATGTGGTAGAGAGTCTTTCACACCCTTTACAATTCAAATTGAAATAAGCAACCTTTTTCCATGGGGCAACTCTTCACGTTTGTATATACAAATGGTTTCAACCAACCCCGTCCTAAAACCACCTACTCCATTTTCCTTGGTTGTTGCACCAACCCGCTGGTCAATAACCAATCAAAAGCGAAGAGTCCATTACACGCAATCAACCTGTATTAAAGATTTGTTAAAAAAATCCCAAATATCATTTACTTTCCAAGAGACTTTCTCATTTTGAGGCATGATATTAGAGGAGCTTAGCTGGAGGTTTTGGATTACAATAAGCCAACTTGACTGAGACCCTAACATTGATATATGAGTGCAAGCAAAGCATATCAACCAAGAGTTGTGGAGGTTTTGGATTACATTAAGCCAACTTGATTGAGACCCTAACATTGATATATGAGTGCAAACAAAGCATATCCACAAAGAGTTGTGTCAGGAAGATTTTGACAAGATCTTTATTATTATAATTAATTATGTCACCATTCCAATTAATTGATTTTTTAATAAAAATATTATGAAAGGGAGTTTGTCTTTGTAATTGAGTTATGATTGAAGTAGTATGTTATTATTAAATTATTAATACACTTGTCAAAGAGATATTATATTCAATTTGGTTTAGAAAAAATGTTAATATGAATGTCGAGGAGTGATAAAAGAGTATATTGGAGTGAGTGGAATAAATATGAGAAAGTTTGAGAAAATTTGTAGAATCTTTTTTTATTATTATATTGAAGGGAATTTAGGCTACAATCTTAAATTAGTTATATATATTATTTTTAATGGTTTTATAATAATTTAGTATGAAAGAAATAGGAGAAATTAAGTTTATGTTTTGTTTTTTAAGATGTATTTTATATTTTGATATAACTATTGTTTTTTAAGATGGATTGATCTCTATCACATGGAATTATGATGATGAGACATGTTGAGAAACACAATCATGGAAATTATGGCTTTTAGGTTATCTCGTTTGCAAGAACCATCCAATGTGTAAGCGTGTGGAATATGAGGTGCAACAAGATAACTAGGTTAGGTCAATAGAATGACTAATTATGTGGCTAGTGTGCATGCTCAAGGTTCCCCTCCTCCTCTATGATACATATTATGTAGGTGTGTATATGTGAGACAACATTTGGAGACACTTATCTTATGGTATTATTATTTAAGTTTGATGGCTATTATAGGCAATATCACAAAATTGACCCTTCATGGTTAATTGATCCACTAGGGGGGAGATATACTTGGTAGGGAGTTTATCTAAATGTTTTGCACTCTAAATTGACTTCCTTTTTCCTTCATTAAATAGAGAATTTGCTAACAAAGAAATGAGTATTGCCATTTGTACCATAAGAAGGTTGAGGTGAAAATAGATTCCCTGTTAGAATGCAAGAACAAGAATCTCATTAATTAAAAAATGTGAACAGTGACAAGTATGCTTTTTTATTGAAATCTTCATATCCTTTGAGTTATTTATGAATCAAATAAGGAGTGCCTTTGACCTCTTCAAAGTCATTCATATTTATTTACTCCAACTTATTATAGCATTATATAACCCAAATCTGACCTACTAAAACCCACTTAAGCTCTTAACCATTTAATCCCTTAATGATCATGATCCAACAATTTCTTGCCAAATATGCTTTCACAAAGATCAAATTTCAATCTAGTTGGAAAAAGAAAGAAAGAGAAATTGTACTACATCTCTCAAACCTTTACAATATAAGTAATACAAACTAATGTCATTCAATTTTTTTTTCCTTTTCTTGTTCTTTCTTATGTTGGAAGTTTGACCTCTTAGAAGTTTCATCTACATCCTCAAGGATTTTCATAGATGACTTTCAATAGCCACATGGGAGCCCATTACATTTATGCATTTCACACAACATGAAATCCTTTACTATGACACCATACAATGTATAAAGCGACCAACCGTGGCATGAATGTTGCTCACAAGCGCATTGGGTGGATTGAACCCATGACCACCATAGATCTTGAGAATCACAAGAGGGGAATTTTTTTCATTGAGCTCAAGTCAAAGACTAGCAAAATCTATCTTCTAGCAATACATTACGTGATAATACAAATAGACAACATGATAAAATTACATGTATTCCTATAAAGTAATACATAAAATATTTTGGAGACAATGCACCTACTCACTCTACTAAATACAAGGAGAGGCTATTGTAGGTAAAGGAGCTAGATCATATGAGCAAGGTTGACAAAGAGAAGTGGAGGAAGAATGTAGAGACAATACGAGGCACTTCCCCAACTTGCTCTACGTTGTAAGTGTTTGTTCAAAGGCTTGATTGAGATTATCATAATGAAACATTTCAACCTCAATGCATAAAGAAGGAAACTTACTAGTAATAAAATTTATACAAACAACATGTTTTGGATATAATTGTACTTGGATCTTAGTGAATTGATCAATATAAGCTTGAATTCATTGACTTGAGAACTAGTGACAACAAAGCTAGTGTGCCCATAAAAAACTATAGTATCTTGGGCAGGAGAATTGGTAGACCTATTTCCTGTCACCGAGGAGACTTGCGATCAAGTTAGTGGGATTGCCACCTTAAACCTGAGCCTAGCAAGATCGCCCACAAGCCTTGTTAGACAGGTAAATCAAGTTTTGAACCTATGTGAGGTTCCTATACTGGTTGGAAAATGCCTTCTAGTTCGGATGTCCATTGTTCAACCTAGCTTGATGGGCTAATTCCAAGCATCAATATGTTGACCATCTATGTTGTCGAAATGCCTAGGCGAGCTAACATTGGGCTCTCAACATAGAGATTTTGGAGTGTCCAATGAGGGCCCCTTCAATAGGTCAAGGCCTGCATTACTATCTATAATACGACAATCACGATTTAGAGGAGTTGTGGTGAATAAGCTTCTAAATTAAAGTCAGAGATTGGTTTATCCTTGATGGACGCCATGTAGTAGATATGTTGAGAATTAGTTGCTAAAATATGCCATGGGTTTGAGTACCTTATACAAAAAACTAATTCCTTAGTTATCAAAAAGATTGGTCTCTTGGTACCTTAAATTGGAACCTGTTTTTTTTTTATATTTTTTTGAATTTTGCTACAAAAATTAAATCAAACTCTAAAAATGGAGCATGTTTTTAACCTCTTAGTGATTATAGAAGCAACAATCTATTAAGAAGTAAAAGTCATAATAAGTATAGATTAAAATTTTAAAATAAAAATTAAGCTACTAAACAATAAAACTTGTAAATAATTATAAATAAATCTCTATAAAAATTATACTTTAATACTAATTAATATAATTATCATAATAACAAAATCACGCCACTTTAAAAAAACAAAAAACAACACCCTTAATCAAAATAAACTCACTTGTATTTTTTTTTATATATATTTAAAACCCCTTATCACCAAATCAAATACATCAAAATTCCTTATTTAATTATGAAAGTTTCCACTGCCTTTCCCACCAATGGTTACAATACTATAAATGTTGAAAAAAACTAACTACAGTGACATCAAATAGCTACATTACTTCCTAAATCATGTCAAAATTGTATATAAATTTCCACTCAAAGGAGTCTAGAAGATCCACTTGAACAAATTGCCCATAGTTAGAAAGATGTTCAGCGAGTCAACAAAATTTATCAATGGAAAAATCAATCAAGCATTCAACTTACTTTCAAGAAAATCCAAGTTTTATTAAGTAAAAAATCTAACCATTATACAGTAAAAAAGAAAACCAAAGCGGACAAATATTGAATGACAAGTTCTAGAGGATAGAACATTTCCTACTTTACTCCAAGTTACATTGCTTAAGAGTAAAGAAAGAAATAAAACTAGCATTTTCACAAAATCTTGAAAAGAAATGCCCAAGGAGCTTTTGTCACGTGTCAAATTGGAATTGGGTGAAGAGACGAGTTTAGTCATTGGCTGGAATAAAACATTTTCCACGTAATAAATAAATGTAAACAAAAATATTCACAAATTAACCATTAATTTTTTTATTTATATTAAAAAAATAAAATAATTTTTATTTTATTAATTAATTTGTAACATAATTTTTTTATATACTTTCACCAAAAAAATTTACAAATTATAAATCACAAAAACCAAATTCCACCCAAAAAATAATTACAAATTATAAATCACAAAAACCAAATTCCAAAAACTTTTAATAAGTATAATCCATCTTTCACGTAGAGAAACTGTTTATTAATTTACATTAAAATAAATTATAGGAGATCCGTCGAACGAGAATCTTTTATCTCCCTGGTTCTGTATTAAAAAGTAATATATTGTGGGGTCCACGCGGAGTTGGAATCCTACAGACGCGCTTTACTTCCTTCTCGATAACCGTGACGGATGTGCGACTGGATGACCCGGTAGAACCCACTGACAGAGCCAGCGCATAGGACACACGTGTCGTTTCTCTATTGGAAGATGTCGTTGTTATCCCGCTGGTACGCAACCGATGATGGTGACAGGTCAGCCGTTTGCGTGTCGCGTAGCGGGAGAGGGTCTCATCCAACGCTGTTAAATACTCGCCTCCACCGCGTTACTTCACATCTTTTCTCTTGCGTTGTATTCGTATTCTCAGAGAGCTTTTCATTCAAAGGTATGGTGTTCTTAAGAGCTTTATTTTAATTATAATTTTTTTTTCCTTTGCAAGTTGTTAATGGTGGTTTCTCTGGGCGAAGAATCACTGACCAGGTATTTTTGGGTTTTGCATCTTTATCTGGGTTATTTTTCTCTTGACTATGGCTGACATTACTAGGGCTTTCGTGCTTTTTCTGTCTCTTCTTCCTCTGATAGGTTTGTTTCTCTGGATCTTTAATTTTTCATATGTAAGTTATGAGTAGTAGCTGTTTGGAATAGTCTTTTGTCTGTCAAGGTTTCGGCAGCTGTTTGCAGATTATTGAGTTATGTCTTTCAGCAGGCCTTTGCAGATCATTTCTTTATCCTTTAAAATTGTGCCTCCAACCTTGTTATAGTTTCTCTGTCGTCGTTTCATGTAAACGGCGTTTTAATAGGAACCTTTTCTTCTTTGAGCATTTTCTTGTGGATTTATTTAGTAATATTTTAATTTCTCTGCTCTTGCTTCCGTATGTTCTGCTAATTTGGACCGTGCTTTGAGGGTAGGTTGTTATTTACAGTCATATGCATTCTGTCTTAGAAGCTACTCTCTGTTTGAGCTGTTACGTTTCGTGCGTTACTATTGACGCTTCGCCTATTTTCTGCTTCTTAATTCTTCGAGACTGACGGTTCCCCTTCTCTAATTCGTGGATTGCTGGTGCCATATTTTATTTCTTTTTAGATGACTTTTCTTTGTTTTGTTTTTGTAGTTTGTTATTGGGAAATGGATTTAGGGTGTCTCTTTCTTTTTAAGTTCTTGTTAAAATTTGTGTTTGGTTTGTTAACTATGAGAGGCTAGGGTGTCTGCCCTTTTCTTTTCTTTTGTGCTTCTTTCGCGGAAGCTGGCCGTTGGTCTGTATTTGGGTCATGAATTATATTTTATTATGTTAGGGTATCCAGGGATTGACCAATTTTTGTGGAATTTTCGACTTTTTTCTGTTAAAATTGCTTTAAGCACCTGCTTAATTCCTTTGTGATGATTTGCAGGTATATCCGTTAGTCATATTTCAATTTCAAGATGCAGATCTTTGTCAAAACTCTCACCGGTAAGACCATCACTCTCGAGGTCGAGAGCTCTGACACCATTGACAATGTTAAAGCTAAGATCCAGGACAAGGAAGGGATTCCCCCCGACCAGCAGCGTCTGATCTTCGCAGGAAAGCAGCTTGAGGACGGACGAACCCTTGCCGATTACAACATCCAGAAAGAATCCACCCTCCACCTTGTTCTCCGTTTGAGGGGTGGTATGCAAATCTTTGTAAAAACACTAACTGGAAAGACAATTACACTGGAAGTTGAGAGCTCGGACACCATTGACAACGTCAAGGCCAAGATCCAGGATAAGGAAGGAATTCCCCCTGACCAGCAGAGGCTTATCTTCGCTGGTAAGCAGCTGGAGGATGGCAGGACCTTGGCTGATTACAATATTCAAAAGGAATCGACCCTGCATTTGGTGCTTCGTCTAAGAGGAGGCATGCAAATCTTTGTGAAGACCCTGACAGGTAAAACCATTACTCTGGAAGTGGAAAGCTCGGACACCATTGACAATGTGAAGGCCAAAATCCAGGACAAGGAGGGAATTCCACCTGACCAGCAGAGGTTGATCTTTGCCGGTAAGCAGCTGGAAGATGGTCGTACTCTGGCAGATTACAATATTCAGAAGGAATCGACCCTTCACCTGGTGCTCCGTCTCCGTGGTGGCTTTTAGGCTGGCTGTTATGTGTCCATAATAAATTCGGTTGATGTTCAGTGTTTGTCGTATTTCTCAAGAATAAAAGGTGTTAAAGCATGTATGGGTTAGTGTTGTTTGTCTGTTATGACTCTCTTATGTTATCTCTTCTTTCATTTCGTCGGTCAGTTGAAGCTAATACTGGTGTCCTGGCCGGCACTGCAATACCATTTCGTTTAATATAAATACTCTGTTATCCGTTATGTAGTCGACTGGCTTAATTCTGGTGAAATGTGGATGAAATTCTTAGACATTATTTCTGTTTATTTCTGAAACTGTGGTGAAATGTGGATGAAATTCTTAGAAATTATTATTGTTCTGTTTTCTTTTAAACTGTGGTGAAATGTCGATGAGATTCTTAGAAATAATTATTGATATATTTTCTTTGAAACTTCTTTTGTCAATAATCTGCACAACATGTCTACCAAGCTTGCAGCAGAGTAAATCAGTGTTTTCATATTTTGCTTAATCTAACATCAATAAAGCTTGCAGAGAAATCTGTATAATGAAATCCCTGCAATAAAGGTTGCAGAGCTCAGTGGCACTTTTTGTTTAGGTCTTTTTCTAAATCACCGTTGTATTCTATGTATTCATTGTGGACCAATCTTTAACCATAACTAGTCACCATAGGTATTGCTGAATTTTTTCGGTGTACATCTCACTCGGATTTTTTATAAGATAATCCATAAATGGTGTAATGCTGATAAAATATTTACAGTCGTATTTACGGACATAGCTCTTAAAGCATTAAGAGCTAAGTCATTTGCAGACAGCTCTTAAGAGCATTGATCCAAGCCATTTACAGGCGTAGCCCTTAAAGCATTGATGTAAGCCATTTACAGAAATGGTGGCATTGGTCTATTTCAATTCAGAAATGGTGACATTGAAGTCATTTACAGAAAAGTCACTTACAGTTGTGGTGGGTGTTTGAAATGGTGATATTGATTTATTCATTTATAGAAATGCTGGCATTGATCTATTTTCATTGATTTCATCTACAGAAATGGTGGCAGATTTGTCCGTGGAGAGAATTCCCTCTACACATCAAGATGATAGAATCCTCTCCACCAGATAGCTACCATGGCCACATACAAGGTCATTTAGAGGACGATAAATTATTTTTAGATCTCGCTAGGAATGTTTTCTATAAGAGTCCATTGACCTTTAGACATTGGTCTTACTGCTTCTAAGTAGTCTATAGAAGGGTGGGAGATTGTTTCTAAGTAGTCTCTGGAATGGTGGGAGATTGGCCCGTGAAGAATTCTCAAGTATATCGAATTGAAGAACTCTAAAGTAGATCAAAACTCTCAAGTAGATCAAGTTGTTTCAAATAATGATCAACATTAATGCAAGATATGAGTTTAGTTTTTATGATATTTGATATATGGTGGAAAGTGTGAATTTTTAATGGTAAAAAGAAAAGGAAAAAGAAATGTACATGTTGTAATTGCACAACCCTCTCCAAAATTTTGGCCTCCTTGGCCTATACCAAACTTTTGAAGCTTTTCTTGGTCTAATTCACTATTGTCACAAACTTTAAAGGTTTTTTTTTTTATTGGTTTATTGGTTTTTCTTTTTCATTGTTATATTTTTTTCACAATGTTGTGATTTTTTGGCATGTTGGTTGTTCTTATATATGAGCTTGTTTTGATGGTTCCAAGAAGTCACCTTTGTGCCAATGAGAGTTGTTTTAACCTTGTAGGTTACCTTTGTGGCAATGAGTTGTTTTAATTTTGTAATTCATTTCCAAAGTTTTGAGCATTGTTGTACAAGTGTTGTTATTGTTTTTGTAGAGTCCATTTTTGGTGTCACATTGTCATAACCTTGTTGCAAAGAGAAAAATGCATCATTTAATGTTGTTGCACGAGGAAAAATGCTTTGTTCGTATGTCATGAATGTCATAATTGGTCCTAACATTGTTGCACAGAGAAAATATGCTAAGTTTGTGATCACAGTCAATGTTCATTATTGATCATCGATATCTCGAATCTCGCACTTGGTCATTATTTTGAGAACTTCTAGACTAAGCAACTTAGCTTCTCCTTGCCTCCATTGTGTTGTGTAGTCTCAGTCCTCTAGCTGTGACCTTGTTGCTTGGCACCACGTAGTGTGTAGTATTGGCCTCCCAAGACTACCTCATTGCACAGTTTTTGCAACCAAGACTCGACCTTGACCTTCTGAATTGCGTAGTTATGGTCCCCAGCTTGGCTTGAACTTCGCAACTTCAAGACACAAGCTCATCATCTAGTCTTAAAACTGCGCACTGTGTCGTCACCCATGCCTTCTTGACCTTTTGAATTGGGCAGTAAACTTTCCCTGCTCTTATCCCTGCAACTTTCCCCACTGACTTCGAAAACTATGCAGTCATGTCCCCCAACCCATCTTGAACTGTGCATTGTGCAATCTCAAGGCTCAAGGCTGCCTCTTGCATGTGTACATTGCGCAATTGCGTAGTCACTTAGCCTCCTTGTCCAACCTCTCACTTGTTTTGAGGTTAGTTCATGGATCAAAATGCTCCATTGTAGGTTAGGGGTTTTCAGATTGATGTTATCTCGTCTTGCACAAATTGCAGGAATAGGTATTTTGTCGTGTCATGACGAGATGAAAAAAGGAAGAGAATGAGGGAAGCATGCTAGAAGACACTCTTGCTGCTGAACTCGCAAGATGATTGATCAAAGAAGGCAAAAGTACATCAGTTTGAGACCACCATCTAAGACATGATGAGATCATTGGAGACTCCTTGTCACCAAGGCATGCGGAGGAAAAAAAAGCTCTTTCATGAAGATACTTAACTTTTAGTAGCAATAGTGGCTTGACATTTTGATGTTAATATCACTTATGACATGACGTTATATTATGATGTTAATCTTTTTCTTCACCGCACCTAAAAACCTTTTGAACGTCAGTGAATGCATGTATTATTTGATTAATCAAATTCTTCTTCACTTGTTTTACCCTAACAGGGTTCCATGTGTTTGTTATATTAGCATTCTTGTTCATTTCTCTCAATGATTATGATGCTAGCATGGTGTGCAACGAGACACAAGAAAATGGTTTGTTGCATTCATCACGTGAGGAAGATGATTCTACTATACACAACATTTCTAAAAATTGTTCTAGTTGACTTACCTTTGTTAATTGCAAGCTAGGAATCTGATGCTTTAATCAGCGCATCTGATCATTATTTTATCTCTAAGAATGTCATTCGTTTTATTATTTTCTCACCAATATGTTTGATGACAGAGTTTACATCTTTCGATCTTCATCGTTCAACATCTTATTATTCAATTTTTTGCCGAGCAATTGAGGACGTCAACCTTCGTTGATGGTTATGTCGGGTCCTCATTGTCTCGACATCATTGCTGAATATGATCAAATTTTTTTTCCTCCACAAGACTCTCATTATAATCCCATGCCTCTAATTGAAAGTCCATTTTTTTCAAAAATTTTGATGTTTTCAAGAAGATCATCATGAATTTTATGATCCAATCACTGAATGGTTAGAGCAATCTTACTTGGCAAGCTCCATTACAATAAACAAGTTTCGATGTTTGTTAAGAATGATGACACAGAAGAAGGCACATTCACAAGAAGTCTTCAAGGTTTGTCTGATTTTGGTTTTCGTCGGAGAGGTAAGAATGTGAATTGGATGAAAGTAGCAGTTGTGACACATCTTTATGCCCACAGATAAGGCCTTCCTTTAGTTGTGCAAGTTATTCAAACTCTCATCTCTTTTCTTGAACACTACTTTATATTTGTTTTAATCGATAGTATCTTTGTAATTGCAGGCCGAGAACAATTACGGTGGCTACATTGGAAATTTCATTATACGTGACCTCGACCTATTCGTTGTTAGGTTAGGAGTAGGATTATTTGCATCCTAGTTTTCCTCACCTTAGTCCTTTTTGTCTTTTCTTACTTTTCTCTTTTATTAGGCTTTGGTGTAGCTTTTTTTGCTTGTCTTCTTGTTTTGTTTCCTTGTTGTGTCTTGTCTTTCCTTTCATTTATTTCTTTTGTTTTTCTTCCTTCTTGTTTTTCTCTTCATCATGTGAATAAGTGTTGTTCTTGGACCTGTTTTGGCTTCTTAGTATGTGTCGCTGAAATCAAAAGGAGACTTGTGACACTTCAACATTTGGTTAGCCTTTGGTCTATCTTCCTTGTGTCGGTTATGTCTTTTGGCCAATGAAGTTTTGACGAAAAATAGGATCCGTCCGTAAGGAGAGTTTTGGGCGAACCATGAACTCATATCTATCGAGTAAACTTTGTGCCTATATTTAGTTTTTATGTTTCATTGTTTTCATGTGTATCCAATCAGTGGAAAAGGAGAAAGGGAAAAACTAAATGAGCAAAAATAAATCAGAGGTACTTATATACTTCTCTAAAGAAACAACCTCTCCTTCTCTCAATAAGTCGGGATCTCTCTTCCACCCAAATAAATAAGTGTCAATGTATAGTCCTATTTCAAAAAATAAAAATAAAGACGAAAGAAGAGAAAGGCTCCCTGTGCAGAGAGGTGAAGCAAGCAACTCCCTCGGAGAAATGTTCAGGCTCGCCGGTAGTGGAGCAATGTTTGTGTTTCTGAAGTGACTTCGTCAGGGTACTGTCCAGGCTTGCTAGCAGCGGAGCAACACCAGAGATGAAAACTCATACTATGAAATCTTAAACTCACGAGCTTCATTACCCTTCCATGTTTGAAACATTGTGATAAAGCTAAATCTTTGTTGTATTACCGAATTGGCATGATGTGGACTTAGTCCATTCACGGGGTAAGTGGGGAAACCAAAGTGATTTGCACGATGAATCAATACTCCCGAAGGACCAAGGCCCTGCACAAAAGAAGTTAATCGAGACAGAGAAACTGGAATTCTACCAGTGTCGCCAAACTGTTGTAGCTACTACAACTCCCTCCAAAATTTTGGCCTATACCAAACTTTTAGAGTCTCCCTTGTTCTTGTTCATCGCTGTCGCAAAATTTAAAGTTTATTTTATTGGTTTTCTCACAATGTTGTGATCCCTTTCGCAAGATAGGAAGAGTGTCGTCTTTTGGCATATTGGTTGCCGTATCGTATGTATGAGCAGCGTTGTTCTGATGGTTCCAAGAGGTTTCCTTTGTGCAAATAGTTGTTCTAACCTTGTAAGTACCCGTCACACTCATTTGCAAAGTTTTGAACATTGTCGCACAAGTGTCGCCACTGTCATCGTAAATTCTATCTTTGGTGTTGCACTTGTCATAATCGGTTGTAACATTGTCACATAAAGAAAAATGCTTTGTTTTTATGTCATGGATGATCTATTTTGTTTGAGTCATCAAAATATGTTAAGTGTGTGATCATAGTCAAAGTTCATCACTGATCACCGATCTCATTGGTCTCGCACTTAGTCATTTTTCAGAGAACTTCCCGATAAAGAAACTTAGCTTCTCCTTGCCTCCCCTGAGCTGCACATTGCACAGTATCAATCTTCTAGATATGACCTTGCTTCATGGCATTGCGCAGTGCACAATATGGACTCCCAAGATTGCCTCATTGAGCAATATGGACTCGACCTTGACCTCTGGAATTACATAGTTATGGCCTCCTGCCTGGCTTGAATTGTGCTATGCCTTCTCTGCCTTGCACTCTCCAGATCAGGAAAATATCCAACTGGAAAACTCTCTGCCCCTCATTGCAAGAATTTCCTCGATGATCTCTCACGCTGCTTTGCTCTGCTCACTTGAGAATTCGATCTGTAGACCCCGCTTGATGTGTCTTCGAAATTCTGATCGAAGTACTTCTTATAATCTTCTCGTTGAGAAATAAACAACCCATATTAGATTCTAATCAATGGCTCAGATCATATTGACTCGATCTTCGTCTTTTTTTAGAATTTTCACACCTAGTACTATTAATATACTTTAATTATTTTAATTCCCTAAGTTTAGACTTAGGCTTCCATTAAAAATAATTAATTATTTTAATAAAAACTCATCCGAGTGGAATTTCCCAAAACGATTTCTGGGCATTCTGGAATACATGTGTCGAAGCCTCCCTGCAAATTTTGGGACTTAGATCACACTCGATGCTACCAGAAATCAACACTCCCTCATAGCGAGGAATGTGTTCTAATAATGCAACATGTTGAAGCATTACCTTGACTCTCTATCATATCCCTTTGCACAGCTGATGTCTGACATTGCTGCCCAACAAATACTGCACAAATGATGCATCTATGCTGTTGTTGACCCTACATACTGCTGCCAATTGCATCTGCACTGCGACTCTGTTGTTGTCGCAACATAAAAACATCAAAAAAACTGAAGCAAAGGTGTTCAACATGATACATCTTTCACTGGAGTTCTGACTGCTGCTAGTCTCTACGCTGACCCTCTGAAACCTCTGCGCTGTCGCTGACTTTGCACTATGCCAACTACACTGCTGCCAACTCTACTCTGCGTTGCTCAGTCTCTGGCGCTCCTAGCCACTGCAATTGTCACTCTGGCTCTCCTCTACACCAATTGGCACTGGTCCATCCCGCAACTTCTGTGATGGGCTCCCGTAGAGCCCATAGCAAGGTATTGATCCAAGAGGTGGACTCCTCAAGGACCCTTCCCAATTTCATCTCTTTTGAACTATAGTTCTAGATCACCCCAATCCTCCCTTGGAGATATGTGGGAAATCATCGCAAACTCTTCATCCTTGATCCTTGCGGTAGCAGCGTGCAGATCATGTTTCTCATCCTTGTCATTTTTCTTGAGAGGACACTATGTAGCGCAGTGACCAAATTCACCACACTGAAAACACTTGATCTTTGAGACGTCCTTTCGCCTTCGCTGTTCCTGCTGCCCCTTTGATGCAAGGGTTGCTTTCTTCTCCTCCTCCTTGGGTTTCATCCCACTGTTACTACTGCCATCAAGCTTGCACTTGACTAATTCTCTCCTCATCTATTCATGCTGAAGAGTTTCCCACATCCCTTCCCAATTCGACAACTTCTCTTTGCCCAAGATATTCTGGACAAAGACTTACCACTCTTCGGAAACATAATTTAGGGTCAATCTAACCATCTTTGTGTTCTGAGGTGTTGACCCTACAGCTGCTAGCTGATCTCAAACATCCTGAAGCTTCGATAGGAATGAATCTATGCGTTCTCCCTTCTGCATCATATCACATCTTCTCCTCCAAGAACATCTTCTGCTTCTCAGAAGATCCCTGGTTTAGCGTAGCCAATGCATCCATCTCCTTGGCAGTGTCTTTGCCAGAAATTTGTGAGACAATGTGATCCCTCTCTTCATCAAGGATTGACATTTTAGCTATAACCATATCTTTCTTGTAGGCCTTCAATGGATACGAATCTGCGAGGACAACTACCACACTATCAATGAAGGTCTTGAGATCATGTTCATCCAGAAGGAAGGAGATCCTTGTCTTCCATATCACATAGTTGGAGGCACCCTCCAACTGATCTTGGTCTCTTAACTCGGTTGTTGCCATCTCACCCAACCAAATGTTGAATGTTGTCTCTAATCCTCTGCGCAACTGGATCTATGCACTCCTTGTTGGAGTGAGCGAAATAAAACTCGGTTTTGGCTGCTTTTGCACGGGAAAACACAATTTCTTGGGCAAGAAATTCTCTGAGCTCAGAATTCCCTTAGTATGCTTCTTCTTCATTCTTCTGACACTTTTTGCATCAACAATTTCTACAACAAAAAACTGCTTCCCACATGAAAACTGCTCTGCATTGAATCTGTTGTTGTGCTGGTCCCTCTGTCGCTGACAAATAACGAACTGGAAATTTACCTCTCTGTCGACTCACTCATAGAGATTTTCCTCGAGAATATTTCCCTCCTGACTTGTATTGCACAATCCCTCTGGGGCTTTGATCTGCTGCCTACGCAGCTTTTCAAACTCCCTCTTCTGCTCAGCGCTGGCTCTTCTGGCTCTACTCTCTTGCTTCACTTGCGCTCTGATACCATGTGAAAATTCCTAAAACTAGAATCCTATTGTGGCAATTGGAAAAGATTCACCTAATTGTTAATCTTCACTTAACAATATATTTGCAGTTTCTCTGGGGAAAACACTAACTGCAACTTCCAATAATTAAGTTATATGCAAAAACAAGAACTGAGTAAGAAGAAAACACACATATGACACCGTTGTTTTTGGACTAATGTCCCCAGAAAAATCCAATGTTGGAAAACCGGTGCAGCAGATGAGGGTTTGTATTATTAAGCAGTAATTTCTTAGTACAATTCTTTGGATGCCCGAACTGGCAATCCTATACAGAGATCTAACTAGACAAAAAGATAGTGAGATGATCTCACCCCGTCACTGGAAAATCTGGTATTGATCTGCACTGGAGATGAGCCTTTGCGTAGTACTACGTCACTGCAGTTGGGACTGTGCTGCACTGCCTCTCAATCTTCTGCTAGCTAGAAACTTCAACCCTCTGGCCTCTCGGTCTCACACTTCGGCTTCAACACTGGATCCCTACTATTCCCCAGCAGAAATACAGACTCCCTCTGAAGCTCTGCGCTACCACAATGTAGCTATGTGCTGCCTCTTCGAACTACTCTCTGCCCTCTTTGCCTTGCACTCTCCGTATTAGGAAAATCTCCAACTGGAAAACTATATTTGCCTCGAGGTTGTGATCTCAAAAGTTTGTCGTCGCCAATGGTCAACTATATTGGAGGGACCCCATAGGAATCTTACCCCTGTGCTTGGTGGAATACAAAGTCCAATAGGTGATGGATGAGTTTCATGACTTCTTCTGTGGAGGGCATTATAGTTGGCGTGCAACCACGCATAAAATTGTAAAGGGCAACTTCTTCTGGCCTAAACTATTTGGAGAGGTCCAGGCTTACGTTTGGGTGTGTAAGAAATGCCAATTATTCGCAAAAAAATAGAAGTTCACATCTTTTCCCCTCATTCCCGTTCATGTGGAGGAACCCTTCAGACAATGGAGACTTGACTTCATTGGAAAAATTCATCCACCATCCAGTGGTCAACATCGATGGATACTGACAACTACCGACTATTTCACCAAGTGGGTCGAAGTCGTGCCAACCAGAAATGCCATGGATGTAGTAGTCATGAAGTTCATGGAAGAAAACATAGTCTCTAGGTTCGGTTGTCCAACAAAGATAATAAAAGATAATTCCCAAGCATTCAAATCAACAAAGTTTGTGAACTTCTGTGAAAAATATAACATCATGCTGGGTCACTCTACCACCTATTACCCACAAGGAAATGGATTGGCTTAATCTTCAAACAAGACCTTGGTGAGGATCTAGAAGAAAACTATAGCAGAAAATTAGAAGAATTGAGATTCACGACTGAGGTTCTCCTTGTGGGCAAGCATAGTTACCACTATAAGAGATCCACTGGTAAGTCACCTTACGAACTAGTCTATGATAACGCTGTAGTTTTCCAAATACAATTGGCAATGCCAATAGCTAAATTCCTGCAGGATAGTGAAGAAGAACCCAATACCTTAACGAGAAGGACAAACCAGTTGGTAGAACTCCAAGAGAATCGGGAATAGGTGAACCACAAGATGATTGGCTACCAAGAAAAGATGAAGTCCTTATTCGACAGGAAAGCGAAAGACATAGGTTTCCAACTTGGGATTTGGTACTAAGATGGGATGTGAGAAGAGCATACAAGGGAAAGCATGGAAAATTCGAGCCCTTGTGGTTTGGACCTTTCAAATTTGTTGAAGCAAGAGGAAATAATACCTTTATTCTGGAGAATTTAGAAGGCGATGTACTTGAGCTGCCAGCCAATGGGTAGTTTCTCAAGTTTTATTTCTAGTACGGAGAGGTACTCCTGTCTCATTGTATATACCTTTTGTCGGGGGCGGGGGGGGGGGGGGGGGGGGGGGGCGCTAGTCCGTAGCCTGGTCCTCGACCGCCGTGGTAGTAGGGACCACCGACTACGCGTCCGCGAAACACCTCCAACGAAGTAAGGAAGCTCGATGGGCTGAGGTATGGTTTTTAACATGTCCACCGTTCTGTGGCGCACGCACCTGCAACAAATCCAACCAAACCAACTAAGGCACGTGTCGACCTGATGACGTCACATCAACGTCAACCCTCCAATTGTCATCTTCTGCCTAAATACCCTATCCCTACCACATTTTTTACCCGACCGTTATCTTTTTCCTCCATAAGCCTCTACTAGTTGGGCGCTCACACAAAACCCTGTTCGAACCACTTTCCACTCCAACTCGTCTCTCTACATCGCTTTTAGTGGCCAACTCAGTCGCCATGTATTTAGTCGGCCCTGTGCACCTGTGTTTACAGTTCCATCTTTGTTTTAAAAAATTAAAAACACTGCACTTGAAACCCCACAAGCACGTGAAGTCAACTCTGCCCCCGGTCTTGAGCCTCTCATGGACACCCAAGCCCATATTTGTGACCCCGTCTATTCATTTTACCTGGCCGACAAACGTTTTGACCTGATGGGTTACAAATGGCGAGAAGAAGACCCCTTCAGGGTGGTCGATTATGGATTATATTACCAAATTTCCCCCTCTGTTCACCATTTCCCTGAGTTTGTTTCTTGGCTCTTCGAAGCCTATATTGAGCAGAAAGGGTATTTTGTCTCCTCAAGGGAACTATTATCCATGATAACCATTAGGTTTGTCTTGAGTCAATTAGGTTAAGTGTCTAAGGTTTTAATAGGATTTTAAAGTTTATGATTTTCAAAATTTCACATGTATCAAGGTCCTTTAGTGATGTTGAAAGATTATCATTAGTGTTTATAGGAGTCATTGTCAAAGAAAAACCCAAAATTTTGTTGTGCATAAGATGATTTAGTCATTATAGAAAATTTGACACTTTTTCATACTTCCACAACAACTTCAGTGTAAAAAGGTTAGAATTTTCTAGGAAAGTTCCTGACACTTCCTTAGCAAATATACCCTCTCAAACACAAGATTCGCTACCGAATTCGGTTTTTTTGCTAATGGTAGAAAAAATCGTGCAGAGTATCAAAAAAGGTTTGGTCAGAGACTGTCAGAGCATATTGGCTCATAATTTCTCATCATCTCCATTCTCCATCATTTTTTGAAATGCATGCTACTCAGTCATCCTATCCCCTTTTCACTTGTTGATTTTGATTCCTTGTCTCGAATACGCCTTATTTTATCCTTGTGAGCTGCTTGGTTTATCTCAGTATCGGTCTGGTGGTCTAGGATTCCTATTTAGTTGTCTCAGCGTTAATTCTATTAGCTTCAAAAGCTCTGTGTGTTGTCTCTAAAAGTCTTTGCAGGTGTCAAGGAAAGGGTTGAATGTTCAGTTCACTTTAGAGCCATGGCATCACAAAAGAAACAATATAAAGGAGGAGCTGGTGTTAGATACAAGCCCATGGACATGAAGTAGCTAGAAGAAGACCCCACCTTCTCCCAAGCGTTTGATAGAGTGGGCTGCCTCCGATTCTGTCAAAAATTGCAGGAACATCATGGACAAGTTTCAAAGGAATTTGCTATCAATTTTATTGGCACTGGGTCAAAAGTGGGAAATGTTAAGTTTTGTTGTGTCCCCGGACACCAGTGCACAAGCCATTGGGATCCCCAGATTAGGAGAGTCATGGTTCAAAGTACATAAGTTTAAATTGCATATTTGTGATGAATTCTTGAAAGAAGAACACAGAGGCATCGATATGGCTTCAGGCATCCCTAGAACATGCCTTAAAGAGTATTTTTCAAAATTTCTGATGGTGATCCAGAAGTATTTCACCTATGAAGGTAGATTCACCACAATATATCAATACTATTTCAAGTTGTGGCTACACTTTACAGATAAGAAACCCTTAGATTTGTATTTTTATTTGTTTAGGAGCTTGGGTAAAATGGCGAACAAATTTCAAGCCAAACCTAAAACCAATGATACCTCAATTTTTCACCATGCTCTAATCAAGTCGCTGGTGGTTGAAGAATTAAAAAAGTTGAACAGAGATTGGCCTACTTTTTTATTTATGAGTGGCTATGAAGTTGATGTTGTCACCCTTAGGAAAACAACAAGATCTAAGTCCACTACTCCAGGGAAAGACAAACCATCTGAAGCAGAACATGTAACTGACCATGATGCAGAGATGCAACCTGTGATAGAGCCTATGGAGCTAGAGGTTGAAGAAGTGAAAAACACTGTGGTGCCAGAGAAAACTTCCACAAGAAAACAAATAAAAACATATACAAGGACACATAGGAGGGTTACTAGAAGTCAAACTGAAGGAAGAGGAAAGTTAGCAGATATCTTGGTGGCTATTGAAATTGAAGAAAGCCCCATTGTACAACCCGTCGAAATCAAGGAGACAGAGACTCAAAAGAAAAACAAAAGAGTTAATAAATTAGACTTTGCTCAAGATGATTCAGGTTTTATTTTGAAGCCTAGAAAACCATTCACAAGATCACAACGGTCAAAGCAAAAGATGCATGAACAACCATTGATGCTTGAAAAATCATTAAGGAAGAAGCTGACATCAAAAGAAAAACTGCCAGAGGAGCCTTCAGCAAAGGACAACTCAACAATAAACCTCCATGTGGCTGACAACTCATTAAGTCAACAAAGCATGCCAACTCATCAATACAACGCACCATCTCAACTCAAGTTCACGAAGTCTTAACTCCAGTGCATTAAACAACCAACACCTCAGCAGTCAGTTTGGTTCGATAAAGATGACAAGCATAGTTTGCTAGATGTTTTTTGGAGTTATTTAATGGTCATAGATTCCTATTTGAATACAAAATCTATCAAAAAATAAAAGATCCCTATTAATTCTCCATGTGATGTAATCATATTTTAATTAGGTCTCTAGGTCAAGGTATCGAAGTCTAGCCCAGGTGGCAGACCATTGTAAAGATACCTCACTCTATAAATGGGGGAGTTTTTGAGTTTGAAAGGATTGATGAATGTTATGAGCAAGCTACTATGTAAATTTTCTCTATCAAGCTAATACACAGTTTACAACAGTTGCCTTCAAAACCTGAGATTCTTCTTGGCTTATGTTTTGTCTCTTTAGTTTATATATTGTCATCAACGTCATGGTATTATGATTACTTGGAATTCATAACTTTATGCTCCAATTTCCTTCATGTACTATGTTTTGCTGTAAAAGCTATGTTTTAAGTCATTTTCCTCAGTTTCCATGAACGCATTTGCTAGTAATTGAATTTCTTTAGCTAACTCCATGCCCAATGGTAGCCATCATACACTCTTCCACCTGCAAAATCACATAAAACACAAAAATATTTAGCCATCTGCAATAGAGACCTTATCTTGAGTATTCATTTTTTTTGTTTGAGAGAGCCCTCTATGATTGGAAGGGTTAGCTTCTAGTCCAAAGTGGTTTGAAATAGTTATACTAAGTTGATGGTTGACACAACCCAAATGGTTCCAGCCCGGTGATAACATGAACAATATAGTGGAAATTACCCCTCAACTTATCCAAGAGGCCTTGTGTTACCCTACATCTTATGATGGGCTGGAGTTAAATGAGGTAACCCTCATGTATCATTTCATTAGCCTTCCCAGAGAATGAGGAAACTCCCTCCTTCAAATAATCATGGTTTGAAACTCATCAAGACTCTATGCAGCTGATAAAATTCCCCTTTCCCTATTTGTAGAGCATGTTCAGCCCGTCCTGTCTGTGATCTCTGGAATGTTTAGGAGAAGATGATGCCAGTTGGGTTAATAATGCTTGCCTATGTTTTATGGACCTAATGATGCAACTAGATATCCTCTATTAATATTCCTTCATTCTTGGCCGCAACCATAAGAAATCAGCTCCAACACCTGAATACTTTAGCTTGCTTCCAGAATTACTCATTATTGTTTTATCTTTTCATGTCACGTGTGACGACAAGTTTGAATGTGTAGAATTGGCTAAATTTTCTCGCAGAGGAAAAGAACCTAAGTCCGTGTTTAACTGGACCACCTTCATTCATCAGAAATTTCATGATGATGGTTATTCTGATTTTATATCAAATTTCATGTCCATTGCCTATAAAATCATTCATGGTGTACCTCTACCTCAGATATTTCCTGAACAAAAGGAGTTGCTCTAATTCAGGGAGGAAGATTGTATAGGGGATTGGTACTTATTCGAGGATCATACAAAACTCAGAGTATATGGCTGCATACTTCCCCCTCTCCATCTGGTAGTGTTCTTGCCCATGAGAATATTTGCTCTAGAATTCTTGAGGTAGTGTCTCAACTCATACCTCATTAGGGGAATTTTGAGGTCTAAAATGGGCCTCCTAAGGAAATTATAAAATTATAGTGGAAATAATAAAATAATATTAGATTACATCATCAAATTTTAGAGGGAAAAAATGAAAAATTATTTTTTCAACTCATATTTTCAACTTATCTCCCTATGGGTTTACTCAAATTTCGAGCAGGAGTACTCGTTGGATGCATAATTTTATTCCTCATCCAATAAATATCCATGTTGCATACTTTTGATCGACCCTACTACATGAAAAATGAGAAATACATGAAAAACCGTTTTTTCATGTATTTCTCATTTTTCGTGTAGCAAGGTCTATAAAAAATATGCAACATGGGTACTCCTTGGATGAGAAATTAAATTTTGCATCCAATGAGTACTCCCTTTCGAAATTTGAGTAAAACCTTAGGGAGATAAGTTGAAAATACGAGATGAAAAAGTAGTTTTATTATTTTATTATTTTTTAATATTTTTACTTTTTTACTCCAAAAAAGGTGAATCATCCCCCATGGTTGACATCATCATATTTAATCCTATTGGTTCTTATAAAGTTTATTTTGATTGTAAATTTTTTTTAGGAGGCCCATTTTAGACCTCAAAATTCCCCTAATCTGATACATTATGACCCAGCAAAGAAGGGGTACATGTTTAAACTTCTGAATGTAGTAGGCCCTTTTATCATCAATTCAAGCCATGCCTCCCCTCTGACTAAAGAACTCCTCAAGAAAATGAAATTCCAGCAAGGGGATGTGTGGCACTATGATCCTAAAGGGGTTATTGTCCAAAGGAGAGAGAATATCAAACCTTCAACATATGTGCATGAGCCCAAACTTGATATTGAATGGAAAGATAACTCTAACTCTTGGCTTTTGGATACAAAAATGGAGACCGAGACCCCTACTTCCATAGACAATCAATCTAAAAGGATCGATGACCCGATTGATGACATGAAATAGGAGGAAGAAGTACACACAAGCAAAATGGCTAGAATACAAGTACATGAAGGGGAAACCCAAGAACCTGAAGGGAAAACCGAAGAAGCAGAAGATGAAGTGGTCCCTAAGCTAGTGGACCGAGGGTTAGATCGACCAGGCTTTAAGGTTTCCCTAGAAAGGCCTCCCTCACCCACACCGTCCACTTCCATACAGGTAGTTATCTCTATGGGCCCATCTAGTGAAAAAAGAGGCTGGACTACATGAGAAGAAATGAACGAGAGAAACAAAAAAGTGATGGACAAGTTGAGGAAAGACATAACCCTTCATGTTGATAAATACCACACCAAGGTTTTGGTAGTTATGGATATAGAAAGGGACCAAATGTTATTATTAGTGCAGCACCCATCCACTCAGCCACTGCCCTCAAGGTCAGTACAGGGGTCTGGATCTTATTGTTGATCTAACATTAGTCCCTTTGGATGACAAGGTAAATCTACATAAGCAGATAGGGTAGATGTTATCCAACGAGCTCAACAAGTACACTATGACCATTGATAAGACTTAGAAGTTGTTGGAAAGAATAATTACCAGGTTAAAGCAAGAGAGGGATAATTCTAGAGCCCTTACACTGTAGATCCAAAACTATAAGGAGATAATAACCAAAAAGGGGGAAACCCTTGAAGGACAATTAGCCATTGAATCTCTCCTCCAAAGATCTCAACAAGAAGTATAGGAACTAAGACACAAACTCAAGATGTCAGGCAGTGAACATGTCCAAACTCTTGAGGTGGCCCAGGTGGAAGCAAAGAAGGAAACTCTGGTTAAAAATCTGATCGATATGAATGATAAAGTCATAACACTTAATCGGCGGTTAGTAGAGCTACAACAAAAGGTGGATACTCATGTCTGCATCGTGGTCGTGCCAGATGATCCTCAAAATCCTATTGACCAACTCACAAGGGCATTGACCGATCTCAAACTCTCTAAGGGCGAGGTCAAAAATATATAGAGAAACCTAGACATAGCTCTAGAAGCCTTATCCCAGAAAGAAAAGAAATTAGCAGCTGCAAAAGTAGAAGCTGACCTTGCCTCTAAGAATTTGTAGGCTACTAAAAAGAAAGTCTTAGATCTAAAATCCCAACTCAAAGGAAATATGTCCCTGGTTGAAGCCAAGAAAATAATTTGGGACAAGATTATCTTTGAGGTGAAAATAAATTGGGAACACCTCATGTTAGTGAATGAGAAGAAAGTCATAGTTCAAGACTGTAGCAATCCACTCAAAGCAGGTAGGGAAGCAGGAGATAGGAATTCTCTGATTGCAAGAAAATATATCTAATTCGTGAATGAGCGGCCCACTAAAATACTAAGGACTATCGATGCAGTGGAAAAGTTCAAAATTTTCATGGAGGTTATAGGGATGATTCAAAAAGAAGATGCTCCGGTCAAGGTTGAGGAGTGCCTAGAGTTAGTTACCAAAGGAATCAAGGCTTTCGATGTTGAGTTCAAGAAGGCCATCAAGGCAGGGTTACCTACTTGTTGGGATTGGGAAAGAGCTTTTGTACAGTGGGATGCATATGAGCAGACTATGGTCGAAGTTAAAAGATGGACCCTACCCACGATAGGACGTCCATATTGAAAGGTGAAACTATAGTGGCATGTCTGAGGAAAGAATTTATCCTCCTGGGATTTTCAAGACAATTGTTTTGTGCCGATGTGGATTACTCGAAGTTGACTCATCTTTGGGCTATGTACGATCTATATTATCACACTCTCGTGCCTTCCCCAGTTATGTGGAAGAAATTTCATGAATTCGTCTTCCCTCCTGTGGTTCGGGCTGTCCCATTCTCCAAACAAGCTTCACAGTCCTCACAACTAGCTTTGCAGTCTTCACAACAGGCTTCGCAGTCTTCACATCAAGATTCACACTCTCCATATCAGCCTCGTCGCAAATCAAGTTTTTGGGATTGTGCCAACAAGGAACTTTTTACTTTTACTTTTACTTTTATCCTTATTGTTGAAATTTCAGTTTATTGTAAACGTTTTAAGTTTTAGTTACCCATATGTGCCTGAGGCACGCTTAATTTTTGTTATGATGAATGTACTGGGGAAAATCAAGAAAGAATATCTGGGTAACATACCCTCTCCAAAATTTCTATAAGAATATCAATTTAAAATGGAACAAGAGTTCAAAATTTTGGGACAAAAAGTTGTCAATTTCCTAATAGACTATTACAACATTTTTGGTATCGAATGTATCGTTTCTAGGATTACTTAATATATATTCAACGCGATTTCTACTCAAATGTGTATGTAGTATGTAAATATTTTGATGTGAAATGCTTAAATTCTTTTACACTTCTGCTTCTCGGATTTTATGTTATCGCAGCTGCTAGGATTGTCCCTCGATGTTCATGAATTCGTTTTCTTCATAAAAGGTGATAAACACTTTGTGAATAAAGAAGGATGTAAATACCTTAAATGCGCTCCATAAATCTGTGTTTCATGTTCTCTCTGCTTCACCTTTTCATCTAGTCTTTAGCACGTTGGATTCTTATCCTATTTTCAGCCCAATGTGTTAAATGCTCATTTTCTCTATCTATTCAATTACAGTCTAATTCAAAGTGTGCATATACAAGTATGAACAGTCGTGGTTGAATGCTATGTGAATTCAATCTTGATTTGCACTCCATGAATATATATATATATATCAAAACAGGGAAGCAACTAAACCATTTTTACAAAAATCTTTAATAGAAAAGTTGGGTCATGTGAAGTCAAACTCAAGACCCTGTTAAGATGTCCTAGGCACTGCTCTCTCCACCAACCCAAAGACTATCTCTAGGAGTTACAACACAACCATCAAAACCTGTAGGCCACCTTTCATCGTATTTTCAAACTGGACCAACACCTAACAATATGCTCAAAACCAAGAAACCAAAAACTTATCAAGCTAAATAATTGAATACCAATATACCAATAACACAAGTAACTAATTATACCTCAGCAATCATATCACTAAGCATACCAATATACCAAGCCATAACCAAATCAACATTATGAAATGTTAAGTCAAAACTGTTAGAGCCCTATATTACTAGTGTAGTCCCTTATTGTTGTTAGTGTAGCCCCCTTATTGTTATTGTTGTACCCATGTATCCCCCATATTGTTATTATTGTGCCCCATAATAGCCTACTATTGTTATTGTTGTGCCCTTACATTATTATTGTTAGGTCGGCTAGGATTATATTGTGACCCCATGGACTCCTATATATAGAAAATAGGTTTTGTCATTTGTGTCATCCAAGAATTGTTCATTTATGTAATGTAAATGAGGTTACCCCTCAAAGTGGCTGATTTTTAAGTCATTGATCTCTCTTTTCTTCAATTTTGTGAGCTAGTTTCATAACATTCGATATCAAAGCTTTGGATTCTAGGGTTTTGCTGCTTCAAACAGATCATCGTGGCATTTTCGCTATAATTTTTTTTCTACGAAGGTACAAATGCTAAAAAAACCCATTTGTGAATAAATCATGAGGAACTTCATATAAAAATTTCATATCTTGGTTCACAACATTTTCAGAGATATGATCTGTGGAAGTTAGGGTTTTTGCAGGCTCTCGAATTTCATCTCGAAGATGTGACCTTGGGAAAATCGTCATAACTCTCTCTCTGAGCATCGAATTGGAATTCTGTAAAAAGTGGCCGAAAGTAAATGAACTGTAGTTTATTGTGTATGAATTTCATAGCTGAAGGAGAAAACAGTAATACATGGCATGTCGTACAAGTTAGCTCTACTAAATGAGTTCATAATTAGGTCATTGTGGGAGATTAAGCATAATTTTGTCTTGAAGAATCCAAATCAGTTCAGGCCTATGGCATTGGAAATAATATTTAGCGGGTTAATAAAGGACCAAAGATAAAATTTTGGTGATCTGAAATCACGGAGATACATCAGATTCAATATCGAGCTCCTCAAAAGCAAGAAAAATGTGTGTATTATTTTTTAAAATTGCATAAGTCTTGTTTGAAAACTCGGTTTGAAGGGATTCCAAGGGCATATTGAAGCACAAATATCAGCATTTGGTTCTAAATTGGCCCTTAAAAAGAATTCAACACCCATTAAGCCCTTTGAAAGCTCTACTATGACTCATGAAGAGGAAGAAGTGCAACATGATATATCAAAATTACAAGAACAAGTGCAATAAATTTCGCTCTCACAAAAAATCACAAAAAATGAAATGGAAGCTAAGATGGATGGTTTGAAGAAAGACGTGGAAGCTAATATGGATAGTTTGAAGAAATGTATGTAAGATAAGATGGATGGTTTGAAGATTGTCATGGAGGCTAAGATGGATGGCGTGGAAGCTAAGATGGATGGTATAGAAGGCAACATGGAAGCTAAGATGGATGGTTTGAAGAAATACATGGAAGGTTTGGCAAAGTTGCTACATGAAAAGCTTCCTAATGGCGAAAAAGTAGTAGAGGAAACTCATTATGAGAACAAAAGAAATGTTAATCACGATTTCATAGACTCTAAGGTTGGATTTAAGACCCACGATATTCCAAAGATAGATATGAGGAAGTTTGATGGCAAGGATCTGATAACTTGGATACTACAAATGGAGCAATACTTTGAGCTCCATAATACACAAAACACACAAAAGGTACGCATTGCAACTTTAACAACGTAAAATTTGAAATGGGAACTATAAACTGAAAACGGGAACTCTAGCCAAAAAAACTCCAAAAAACATGAAAAACAACCCAAAAACGAAAAATTTGTATTCCAGAACAAGGTTTTATTTTTTTTCAGGGTTAATTTGTAACATTTTTTTAAAAATGGCAATAACACCAATTTTCATGTGCCAAATAAATGGAAAAAGCACACAATGGTTGGTGCTAGAATACCATTTTTATTTTCTGGATATAATTTCAACAAATTTTTAGTAATGACTTTAAATATAAATTAATTATATTTTAAACACATTAAAATTCTAATAATTTTTATACATGTCATTTAATATATAATATCATGACACTAACAATCCCCAAAATTCTAATTATTTTCAACCATAATGTTAAAGATAAAATATATTTCATAATTTTTCACCCATAGAATTAAAAAATATTAACTTTTCAACATATTTCAACCATGATATGACTAGAATAACCCAATGAAACATAAATTATTTCTCCAATTTATTGCTGCATTGTGAATATTTTAGACATATGAATTCATCTTAATTAAAACATATAATCCAAAAAACATAAAAATGACTCATAACTTCATGTAAGATCATAGGGAAGTTCAAATATCATTTTCATTTCTCAATGCAAACATCATTTATATCAATTCTCTTACACAATTATTCAAAATCACTGATATTTTCTTGCATACCATCAGAATTCACATCTTCAGATGAATGATTAGATGTAGACGAAGATGTTCCATATTCTTTTCTTTCATCAACTAGTGCCCTATTTGAGTCAACATGCATGCCCACCACTTGAGGTTTCAAAATTCTTCTAGATCTACAACTGGGTTCAACGGACTGCCATCTCAACATTGTTTCTTGTGGTAGTAACCTCCTAAGAATCTATATCATCCTGGAGCGAAGAGTTCCTCTCTTTGTTAAATTAAAGTCATAAACAAGTAGTCAACTTCCTCCAATTTTAAGAGGTTGGTGCGGCGGCGATTTATATTTGTACCCTTTCTTTTTCTCTTTCCACCAATTTTTTTATCAACTACCATCTCTGGCTTTCACACACCATTGAATGGGTGTGTGTTTGTGGCATACCAATGTCAACACCTGTAACATCCTCATTTTCTGTAATCACCTTTATAACCTTGGCAACCTAGAATGGATAGCCATGTGGATCCTCATGTGCTAAGACTACGATTATGCAACCCCCCTTAATATCCTGTACCAAACCCCTGTAAAGGTCTTCCATGGCTTCACGTTGTGCATGAGATCTTCTGGAACCAATATACATTTATCTTTCCTCCACCTGTGTAGAATTAATAATACCGTGTGATTGTTGTTGTTCAAGAATGTTTGTTTCCTCCTCTTCATTTGACACATTTTGTGGCCAAATAAATGGAGTCTTCAAAAACATATCTTCATTTGCTAGTCTTGAAAGGATATCACTATGATCATTGAAAAATGACTCCCACCAAACTGAATGAACAACATCAAAGTACTCATATGTACATCTAATGGTTTTTTAAATTTCTTCTAGGCATTCAGAATAATCTATCTCCCTCTTTTGCCTTCGTGCATTATGAACTTCACCAACTGATTGTAATAACAATATTTTGATGCAAATATTGGATGATCTGGAATGAACTTCAAAAATTCCAAACCTGATGGTGCCCATTCTACAGTTGTTGAATATTTCTTTTTTTCCAATCAATGTGTTTGATATGAAATTGATGTTGGAAGCTAATGTCATTAAGTTGTTCAATTCATTTCTCCTCACCATGCGATTCGAGGATAAACCTTCACATATCAACAATTTCTTCTAACACACGAAAAATAGGCTCTGGCATATATGATTTCTTAATACATTCAATTAATGATGGCAAGATCCCAACATTATTCCTCAATGTTACTGAAAAACGACTGAACATCTGATCAATATGCTCGTGAGTGTGCCCAACAAGAAGGAAACCAACCTTCACCTTATGAAAAATTCTCAATTCAACAAGCATGTTTAGATATCGAAAAACAATCTGATTTTTGTTTTCACGACAAGTGTTGTCTAATTGTAGATACAAAATTTCAGGAAGATTACCACCCTAATGAGAAAGAACATCATGAATTATGGTTATTTTCAGACTTCCATCATTATGAATGTTTGGAGCTATGAAGTAAACTCTTGGCGACATTTTCCCATTGAAAACCATACAACTGACCAACTGAAACTGGACAAAATTTTCCTCTTGCAAATTTTTGGGTGTGGGAACAAAATGTTGTATAAGTGTTTTCTCTGGTCCATACCATCAATTATCAGACCCAAATATTTATTTGGATTATCATAACGCTTCTTTCGATGCTTGTACAAATTTTTCCTTTCACTTTTTTGTTGTTCACGATGCTCTTGAAGGGCTTTAAAAATGGAATCTACACATAACATAAAATAAACGTATTAATAAATACATTTTCATAGTTGATCACTAAACAATTTAAAAGAATAATGTTATGAATGCTTACCTCTTTCTGCTCCTTCACATTCATCCCTTTTTTATTTTAGAGAAGCACATGTACTGCGAACCCCCATCCTTGTCTTCTTAGGAATACAAACATTGTTGAATTATCTCCTCCATATCTGCACTAAATATTGATATGTAATAAAATGACCATTTCCTTCAACACCTTCTGCATATTCCTTGTATAAGTTGTAGATTTCTCGTATTGATAAATTATCTGGAATATGTATTGTATCTCTATTTGGCATACACTCCCCATGTTTTGAAAAGATGTCTTACAACCATGACATTGCAGTGTTTGCTAGTGGCCCAAACTCTCGTTTATGAAGAACTTCTGAATAATATGTAGGATCCATTTCCAAATTATCTTGGATTCTTGATAGACAAAAATTGCCAATTGAATGAATCATTTTGAATGCCTTTCTACAGAGAAATAAAGACCCAATATGATAATCATAACTTGATAGTGTAGATTGCATGCACCCCCCTAAATATGAATTCTGCATGCTTTTATTCATTGACAATTAGTTCTTCCTTTTCTCTAAAGAAAATTTGAAATCCATATGTTTCAAGAAATCCTTTCTACAACAGTCACTTGAAATGAGGTCACTGATAAAACTTCTTCTCGTGAGATATACTACTCTACCCCTTGTATAACTAGAACATCTTGACCAATGGAAATGGATGATGTGATAATGGTGGTTGAGAATGGCTAACGAAACCCTAGCTCTCATGGTGGTGGATTCTCTAGTTCACGACCTCCTCAATGTTGACTCACTGTAACCGTTTCCCTTACCATTATTCTATTACGCCCTTCACATTTACCAATGTTGACCCACATTTTCACCTGGTTGCTACAAACTCGCCGACATAAGCTTGTGAACGCACTTGGGACTTTTTGGAAAACCCATCTTGCGGTGTTTTCAGAGGTCTTGGCGATATACGAGTTGACCTCGCCTGGCTTGTGGAAAGTAGAGCAGAGTGCCTGCATACGGGAGTCATTATTTTTAGTTACAGTCTGGACCCCAGCTTAGTTTACCGAGGGCTACTGGCGGTTTCTGGGAACATTTCATTTTCAGGGAAGAACCGCTTTCGCTGGTGGTTTAGGCATGGAACCTACCATAAATGAGAGTAACTTCATTATGGAGGAGGAGTTGTTGGACTACTCATCAAACACATTAGCGCCAGAACAAATTTGGACCCATTTTCCACATCAGCAACCAGCTAGGGCACAGACGTGTGATTTTTTGGAAGGGATAGCATAACTGGAGGCTCGACAGTCAGATATGGAGATAGTTGTGTCAGCCTTAGGGTTTCTACAGTTTAGGTTCCCTAAGGCTAATCCTAATGACCAGCTTACGAGCCTCTGCCCGAATACCCTGCCTTCCCAAGTTTTCTCCATACCCTTTCTATCGACACTGCACATTTGGAACCAACATCAAGAAACTTTCCTTCAGGGTGAGGGTTTGGTTCATGGTGAATGTTTCGTGGGACAGGGTATATCAATGATGGTGAATTTGGTATCGAACAAATTGGTTTGGGACCTGAAGGTTACTCTCTCGGATAGGACACTATACTCGAAGGCCCGATGTTGGTGATAGCCTCCGGAAGCTTCAAGGGTTTTCCTATCCCGACCTCACAGCCGGAAGAAAAGACCTCCTCGGATTCAGACAAATCTCAACCGGAGGAAGGTGGGTCTCCTCGCGAATACCCTCCTCACAGAACAGGGAAGAAGAAAACCAGATGCACCAGAAGACGTGATAAATCTCATGAATTGGTGTTCGGTATCGGGGTAAGAATGCAAACAACATAAGAGACTGCACATGCGGTGCTAGTGGGGCGAGTCCAAGGGAAAAATTACACCATGAAAAGACTCAAGAGATGGACCACGAAGATTTGGGGTCACTTGCTTGAACAAATTCCAGCCGTCCTAACAACGAATCAAGGTTGGTTTGCTTTAATCTTCCCCACCCCTGATATGGAAAGTTGGTTTCTAACAAAATATTGGCATATTGAGATGAATCCGGTACTCCTAAAGCATAGGACGCCTCTATTTGATCTGGATAAGGAGAAGCTGGCCTATATGGGTTCGTTTACCAGGTTTTCCCCTCAAATTCTGGATGGATGATGTGCTCAAATGTATAGGTGAGGACCTCGGTATATACCTTGACCATGACAGGTCATATCTGGAAACAGGCAACATATCTATGGCTTGGATCCTTGTTCACTTAGACACTCGAGAAGGCTTGGTTGAAGGCTATGTGCTGAAGCACGAGAACTTCTCCAGATTTCATGTTCTTGATTACGAGGGAGTGGCTTTTCAGTGCTGACGGTGCCATGAGGTGGGGCACATATACAAATACTACCCCCTCATTGTGGTTGCATCTTTGGCAAGTACTAAAACCCTGGTACATACTGGAACACAATCATCAGAGAATTTTGGGGGTCTCAATCTTCGGTCTGCATCGTGCATGGAGGAGCAACAGAAGCCTGATCAACATCCACCATCCTCATTGATGACATCCTTGACTGTACAGACAATGACTGCATCAGAGGCACTTCTGCCTATTGAAGAGGACCTCAGCCCTATAACGGGTACCGTGTCCTCTACCTCCTCACCTATTAATTTCAATCTCCTTTTTTCGTCTGCATCATTTGTTATTACTCATATTAATAATCTTCATATTGTAAAGAATAAGTTGGCCCATGTTTGTTGTCATGTTGCATAGACTCCCCCTCTGCCATCATTTTCCCCACCTTCTTTCCTGCTTTCGACGCTGTGCCCTCCGAATGCTCTGATTCATCCGAGGCCGACCCTCCCTGTTGTTACAATCTTCGTTCCTCAATTAAGATATCAGCCGACTATTCATATGGCCTTGGTGATGACCCTGTAATGACTACCCTAAAAGCCACCAGAGGAAGGCCATCCTAATTGCCCAAAGCCATCCATCGGGCTGGTAGGGACGTTTCCACGGGGAAGAAAGATACTATTGATCGAGTCCTTAGAGAAAGGAATACCCCTGCTATTGGTTCCCCGTGATCTATCTATCCTTTAATCGTAGAGGGTTGGCCATCCCTGATAAAAAATTGGCCTTCCATCGTTTACTGGAGTCAGAAAGGGTGGATTTCATATTGTTACAGGAAACGTTGGGTAATGGTGAGGTTGTCCTACCCTTCCTCACCTCGACTTGTCCTTACTGGACTTTTTATACATTGGATGTGCAGAGTTGCTCAGGGGGTAGTGCAATCAGTTTCAATAACCGTAACATGAAAATTATCAATGTCTGGGGATCAGAAGGAATTCTTGGGGCAGATGTCTTGGCCTCGAATATTGGCTCACCTATTAGAATTGTTAATATTTATGACCCCTGTCACAATAGAACAATTTTTTGGGATAACTTATTGCAGTCATCCATATTGAAGTCGGAGCATATCATCGTGGGAGGTGATCTTAATTTCTCATTAGGTCATGGAGAATCATGGGGGACCTCAAGTTTCGCCAGATGCTCTTACTAGTTACTTTGAGCAATATCTGGAAAAATCCAATATGATTGATTTGGCGATGGCCAAGAAGATGCCTACTTGGCGCAATCATAAGATTGGGGAAGCCGCTCTTGCTAGACGATTGGATCGGTTTTTACTCTCTGCTAAACTTGCTACGTGGATGGATAGAGCACAACAATGGGTGGGATCTGGTGGTTTATCTGATCACTCACCCATTTACCTTGAGATTATTGGTGATCACAAGAAGCCAAACTCCCCTTTCAAATTATATTCATCTTGGCTCGTGGAACCCAAGTTTCATCAGATTGTGGTGGAGAACTGGAATCACTACTATAGGCATCCAAATGCCCAGCCTGCATCTGTCATAGCCAACAACGTGTCTAGCATTAAAGAGAAGACCATCAAGTGAGATAATGAGAAAAGAGTTAAAGAAGATGAAGAGCTGAGTAGGATTGAGCTGGAAATTTCCTCCTTACTGGATAAGGATGGTAGGGGACACTCATTGGAGGAGCACAAAACCACCCTCACCCTGCTAGAAACTAAGAAAATTCACCTTCTCATAATCAAGGAGGAAGCCCGACGACTAAAGAGAATAGCCATTTGGCTAGAGGCAGGGGATAACAACACCAAATTATTTCAACAATGTGCCAAAGGTATAAAAAGTATAAACACTATATGGGAACTTAATGATCATCATGGCAGGGTGGCCAAGACTCATCATTAACTTGCGGACATGGGCATCAAAAACTTCTCCAAAATATATAGTGAACACAGGGCTACTAATATAGGTGAGGTACTCAGAATAGCTAGACTGTTGCCCCGATATGTGCAAGAGGAGGATGGGGAGGTTCTCAATGCCCCTGTCACCCTTGAGGACATGGAAGCAATACTTAAATGGTTCAAAAAGGATAAGAGCCCAGGGCCGGATGGTTGGCCAATCGAATTCTACCTTTCCTTTTTTGAGCTCATTGGTTTGGATTTGTTGTTGGTCATTGAAGATTGCAGATTATCGGGCATAATGATTGACTGTTTCAATTCTAATTTTATTGCCCTTATCCCCAAGGTGGACAAGCCTCTTTATTTCAATGATTACCAGCCCAAGGCTCCCTCTGTAATTGCCTTTACAAAATCATAGCTAATATTATAGCCAACCGCATTAAACCTATCTTATCCAAACATATCTCCAAGGAACAATTCACCTTCCTCCATCATCGACAAATCCATGAGGCCATTGGCACTGCACAAGAAGCCCTACACTCCATCAAACTCCATAGCCTCAAATGCTCCATCCTCAAGATTGACTTGGCCAAAGCCTTTGATTGTGCAAACTGGACTTACCTTCATACTCACTCACATTGGATTCCCCCACTCATTTATTTAATGGATTATGTGTTGCATCTCCACTGCCTCCTTCAGCTTGCTCATTAATGGGGCTGCAACCCCGTTTTTCCATGTCGAGAGAGGGCTCAGACAAGGCTGCCCATTACCCCCCCTCCTCTTCCTTCTAAGCATGGAAGGCCTCACCTCCTCATTGCCTCTGCTAGGAATGAGGGTCAAATTCTAGGCATCAAAATCACTGACACTATTTTCCTTACTCATTTGCTTTTTGTTGATGATGTGCTCATATTTCTAGATGGCTCCTTGCGGGATTTTATTTTCTTCAACAAACTCTTATCCAATTTTTGTACTGCAACGAGGATGCTCCCCAATCAAAGCAAATCCACCATTATGTTCTCAAAATTCTTTGCACATGAGAGACAACATGCACTTCATCTATTAAATTTTGAACATCGTCTCTTTGAAGAAGGAATAAAATATCTAGGATTTAGACTCAAGCCTAATGACTACAGAATCAATGACTGGAATTGTCTCATTGCCAAAATTGAGAAGAGAATCAACATATGGCAGCAGAAATGGCTCTCTAGACTAGGTATACTTTTCCTCATCAAATTTGTGCTGAAGGCGATACTTGTCTATTGGATGGCGCTTGCTTGGATTGCTTGTAAAAAATTTGCAGATGGTTCCTTTGGTGTGGTAAGGATGCTAAGCACACCTTTGTATGGGTGAAATGGGAGAAAATTTCTAAGCCCAAATAGTGGGGGGGTTGGGGACTCAAGGACCTAAACCTTTTTTCCAAAGCCCTGGCTGCCAAGATGGGGTGGAAACTCTTGACCTCAGACAGTCTCTGGAAAGAGGTCATATATACCAAATACATTTCTCCCGCACCTACTCTTGACTGGATCATAGGCTCACATCGTCCCCATACATCCTCATCGATGGTATGGTGGGCTATCACAAATTCCTTAACTCTCATTAAACAAGGGTTGGCTTGGAGGGTGGACGATGGCACACATGTTCGTATTGGCCTGGACCCTTGGTCTAGTTGTGGCAGGGAGCATACACTCCCCCAGGAAATCAAATTATTTCTTAGTGATCGCGAGATTTCGAGACTCCGACAGGTAGTGGACAGGGATAATTCTGATTGGAATACCGAAGAGTGGAAATCTGCCACTATCCTCAACATCCCAGAGCATCGGCAGGGCACATGGAATAGGTACATTAGGGCTCTCAAGATATCCCATATCAGGATTACCGACACAGATGATGAATTTATCTGGGCCACAACTCCCAAAGGTTTCTACACATCTAAAGATGGTTATGTTGCTCTCACACAAGAAAAAATTCCTCATGATGAATTGGGATGGTGGTGGAAACCACTTTGGAAACTTAAGCCCACCCCCCCCCCAAAACCCATCTCTTTATGTGGTGTATCCTTAACAACTGTGAACCCACCGAGGACAATCTGGCTAAGTGTTCAATCCATGGTCCCTATCGTTGCATGCACTGCAAGGCACATACAAAATACATTCTTCACCTATTCCTAAAATGCCCCATAGCCAAGCAGATGTGGAACCAGATCACTAAGGACCTAGGCATTAATTTAAATTGGCAAGGGGACACCATCCTTCAAGCTTGGTAGAACTGGTGGAAAGCTCCGAAATCTGCCTCTCCTGATGACCTGGTGACTTTGGCTGTCCCGGAACCACTGCATATTCTAGTGTGAATTGAACCCATGGCACACCATACACAACTCTATTCTAGCCCTTTATCACTCCATACCTGAAGAGACACACACAAAATCTGAAAGGGTTATTTCATCGGAATTCATCGATAAAAGCTTCCCTTGGGCCTATTTTGATGGTGCGACCGAAAATGAAGGATGTGGTGGAGGCGCATTACTATATATAGCTTATGATCATTTCTTTCAGATCAAAACCGGACTAGGCCCAGACACTAACAACTATTCTGAACTCAACTGCCTCAGACTTCTCCTTATTTTCGCCTTGGTGAAGAGATGTAACATGATACAAATCTTTGGGGACTCTAAGATCATTATAAACTGGTTCAATAACACTGTTATTTGTCATGCACACACTCTTATAATTTTGCTGGATGAAGTGATTGCTCTTAAAAATCAATTTGATAACATTACTGTCACTCATATTTACAAGCAAAGGAACCAGGACGTTGACCGCTTGTCCAAAGAAGCAACACAAATAACATGGGGACACTGGCATATAACATAACACCTGGGAGCAGACATATATCAACATTATCACCGACCTTTCATAGAGGATTTTGAGGTACCATAACCTCTCGTTCAGCTTGTCTGAATAGGGGTTTTATGGTTTTTTTATTTATGTTTAGTTTTTATTCTCTGCATACAGACTTATACTATATGATATCCAAGTTTATATAGGCACAATTAGTGCCAATTTTTTAAAACAATTTCTATTTATACAACTGAACATGGTTATAACAGACCACTCCTGATACTTTTTTAACACCACTGCATATGCAAGATGCATTCTGAAGCAAATGTCACATGTAATTTTCCTTACAATTAATGAAAATTACGAATTTTTCTTGGGAAAAAAAACTAGAACATCTTGGATTTATACGAAAAGGTCTACTCCTACTCCTAGAAACAATATTTGCTGGCAACATCTCTATCATTTCATCATTCTATGAAAAAGAATTTCCATGATCATTAGGAGGAATACTATTCTTACTATGATCATTTTCAATATAGTTAGGAAATTCACCACCAACATTGTTTGAAAAATATTCATTATCTTCATCACTGATCTTCATCACTGCTGCTCCCATAGTCCATATAATTAGGAGTAAGTGGAAATTTAGACTCTCGATTTATTGGAAATTCTTCATCCTTCCCTTCATCACTGTTGCTCTCAAATTCAATAGGGTTAGGAGTAACTGTAAAATGTGATGCTTTATTTACTGAAATTTTTTCATCCTGCCATTCATCACTATTTCTCTCATAATCCTTAGGATTAGGAGTCAGTGGAAAATGTGACTCTCTATCCACTGAAAATTTACCACCCTACCATTCATCACTATTGCTCTCATAGTCTTTAGGATTAGGTATAAGTGGCAGATGTGACTCTCTATCCATTGAAAATTTCTCATCCGACCATTCATCACTATTCCTCTCATAGTCCTTAGGATTAGGAATAAGTGGAAAATGTGACTCTATCCACTGAAAAATTTACATCCTGCCATTCATCACTATTGCTCTCAAAGTCCTTAGGATTAGGATTAAGTGGAAATTGTGAGTCTCTAGTTTTTGGAAATTCTTCATCTTGCCATTCACAATTGTTTCTCTCATAGTTCATAGGATTAGGTATAAGTGGACAATTAGACTCTCTATTCGTTTGAAAATCTTCATCTTTCATTTTGTCACTACTTCTCTCGTTATATTCATCAATATGAATAGAGTCGTTACGTGACGAAGATGTTAATGCTTCATAAAACGAAACTTCAGTATCAGAGGAATCCATAACACCGAAACAAGAAATGTCGAATGATGCAAATGATCTCTCTCCCAATGATAATATATAGCTGAAACAATGAAAATTTCCCTCCAAAATTTTTCGCCAATTTTTTTTTCTTGAAATATGTCCCTCTAAATTGTATTTATACGATTTATTTGAAAATTAGTTACTAAAATATTCTCTTAATATGGACCCTAATTTAAAATTAAATTCCCAAAACATTTTCTTTTAATAATTGTTTTCAAACTAAAATAATTTTAATTAAATTATATAACTTTTAATTCATTATATATATATATATATATTTAATATTCATCATATTTTTTTATCCCACATTTACCCCGCTGAAAAGCAATTCCGTTATTTCCGCTTTATAAGAAATTTCATTGTCACTATTCTACACATCACATTAAGAATTCTCGAGGTTTGTTTAAAAGCTTGGAACGATTTTCTAGAGCAACAACATTGTCAACGGGAAATTCTTGCTTTTGAAAGGTTAGTTTTGTTTCTATTATTCTGAAAATTAGTAAATTGTTAAAATTAATGAAAGTCAAGTTCAAAGCCCCAAGTTCATTTTTTTTTGTAGAAAATGAAATAATTTTTTTTTTATATCTAAAATTAAAAATAAATTTAGCATGTACATTGTGGGTGGGCCCGCTTGGGGCAGCACATGGTCGTTCTGGGCCCCCTGTTTTCCCAGGGGGTTGGTGGGCGCGCTCACTCAGGCCAGAGCACCTGTGCTGCGGGCGGACGCACCCATGGGGTGACCTTCGTCCGAGCCCCGAGAATCGATTGCCCTGCTTGGCAGGGGGCCCATTCTGAGAATCGGCCTCCCGCCAGGCAGGGGGGCCGATTCTGAGAATTGGCTCCAAGTGGGCGCCGCCCTGTGGGCGCGTCCGCCCGCAACATAATGCCCCCACGGGGCGGCATCTGCTTGGGGCTGATTCTTAGAATTGCCCGATTCCATGCTGCGGGTGGACCCTCCCACAGGGCGGCGTCCACCCGAGCCCGAGCGCGCCCAAGGCTGGGAGGCCGATTCTGAGAATCAACCCCTTGACATAATTTTTTTTAATTTAATTTTTATTTTTTAAATATGCCCAAGGGGCCGATTATGAGAATCGGCCCTGATTACCAAAATCAACTCATTGGGCATAATTTATTTATTATTATTTTATTTTTTTTAAATGCCCAAGGGGCCAATTCTATCGGCCCCTTGGGCATAAAAAAAAATTATTACTTTTTTAATATGGTTAAATGGATGATTATGAGAATTGGCCCCTTGGGCATATAAAAGTTTTTTTTTTTTTATATGCCCAATGGGTCGATTCAGAGAAGCCCCGATTCTCAGAATCGACCCCTTAGGCATATAATTTTTTTTTTTTTTTTTAGTGGGCTCAGGTAGAATATATATATATATATATATATATATATATTAAAGGAACTTGTTTTAAATTAAGGGGGGCGAATCTGAGAATTAACCTCCAAATTAAAAAAATAAAAAATAAATAAAAATAAAAAAATTTAGGGGGGTTGGGAATATGACATGTAAAAAAAAAAAAAATTGTTTCACAATTTCTATCAGAGACAAAATGTATAAAAAAATCATTTTTTTTTTAAAACTAGTTTTATATTTTGTTTACGTAAGATAATTGTTTTTTGTGATTTACTAATTTATATGTAGATATATATGTTTGTAGGAAAATGCCATCAAGGAAGGTTTCTGTCAATATTTTTGGACCAAAGAAAAAAATTGCATCATCTAAAGCTACATGTGGGCCTTCAAAAATCACTGTTGGACGAACTGCACCTCAGTTGATTACTGAAAATATGGGAGATGCATCCACAAAGCAAAGAAGCTGGTTTCATACTGGAAGAAATCAACAGAAGTGAATTGTTCAAAATATGCATGGTTTCTGAAAGATATAGAAGATGAATCTCTGCAATTATATCTATATGCTAGTAAGAATTTTGATGCCGAAGTTATGACTTGGTGAGAAAAGTATTAGACCTATATATTCTTCCAAATATTGAAAGTGTTTATATACTTTCAAAACCTCTCAAGTCACATGATAAACTTAGATATCATTTTACATTGTCGATGTATAACACAGGAGAAGATTCTTCAAAGATATGCAAACAAATCGTACAAAATATTGCATAGAAGATTGTAAGTATTTTTATTTTACACTTATCTGTTTTGTGTTTTTTTTTAGGAAGGAAAAAATCGAATCTTTTTATTAATGATAAAATTTTTACAGTGGACATGCATTTAAGCATTCCTTCCACCAGGGTCTCAGAGGACACCTGCCTGTAAAACGGTCGTTCTTCGTATGAACATCCTGACCAAAGAAAACATTGAGCTGCCTGTGAGGGATGAATCCCTTCCAGGTCCAAAAAAATATACTAGCCGCCATTGATAACCGTGGCCAAAACCAGAAACCCAACTGCTCCCGGCCTCCTCTTATGAGGAAAAAATAGCCCGAAACAGATCATAACCATTGGGTTCTTTCATGACAAAAAAATGGGATATGTCCAGTTCCTTACAATAATTTTCTGAATCAATGTTTTTGAGTTGCATAGAATGAAAAAAGCATATTAATATGTACATGAAATAAAAAGACAAAGAGTTGAGATCAATTCCAGATCTGTCTGAGAACCAGCACAGGATAACTAGGAACAAGGCGGACTGATCCTTTCCACCAAGCCATATGGACTTATTTCACGGATTCTCCAATTGTCCACATCCTGTTGAATTCCCTCCTTAGAAAGGAGGTTTGCTGCTGCATTGCACTCCCTATAAATATGACATGCAGAAATATAAGTAAAATAATTTTTCAGTGTCCATATTTCCTCTAGAATAGGTCTTAACATATAATTTTGGCACATGTATTCCTTGTTGAACCAATTAATAACGTTCTGAGATTCACCAAAGATCTGAACAGAGAGATGTCCCCGATGGAGAAACCAACATAAAAGAATATGAAGTGTTTTTAGTTCTGCATAATTATTTGACCCACTTCTTAATCCTATTGAATCTTCCAGCCTATAGCTTGAGTTTAGGTGGATCATTATCCCCACCCCACAAATATTTTCAGGGCTAGATGCTCCATCAAAGTAAGCCCAAGGAATATCACCCCGAATATTTTCAGGAACAATCTCCCTGATTCAACCTTTTTTTGAGTGCTCAGGAAGCAATTCATAAATTGCAGCACTTTCGGCTACCACTACATGGGCCGGGGTCACATGATCCTTGAAGATGATTATTTTTCAGGCTAGCCAGATCCCCCATGCAATAAGTAATGGAATTTTCTTACTTTTCCCTTCTAGGGAGATATTCCACCATTCCTGCCATTATTCTTTAAGATTCACTTCATTCCATCGAATGTCTAGTCCTACTAATTTCGAGAATTTTGTCCACACCGCTTTGCTGAAAGGACATTGGATGAAAAGGTGAGAAATGGTATTGACATCTATCTTGAAAAGTGAACACCACCCTGGCCCTTCCTTCTTCCTTTTTTCATATTATCCTAGGTTGGGACTTTGTTTCTCAAAATTCACTAGAAGAATTGCCTACTTTTTGCTAGACATTCCAGTTTCCAAAGGAGCTTTTTCCACCATTTTGAGGCCTCCCATATTTTCTTCATCATGAGGTAAAAATATCCCCCTTTGGGAGTGTACCTACCCAAGGTACCATGGACCCATCTTAGTTCATCTTGTTTGTCCCTGAGCCTAACGTTGGATTTGACTAGTTCCTTAGTGTATTTGAGCCACTCCTCATTCCATAGTGGGTCAATATATAGATCCTCCCCAGACTGCCATGTTTTTTTTTTTTTTTTTTTTTTAGGAAATCCCAAGCAGAAATCCCCATTACAACCTACCGAGGGATCAAACCCGACCCAAACTTGCTCACCATTTCCAATCTGCCATGCCAATCCTTCTTCAACTATTTTGATCGACCCCAGCACTGATTTCCACACCACTGAGCCTTGGTTTGTATACTTAATAGGGGATCTCAACCAGTCAATCACATGCATTTGGTCTATATATTTTCTCCTTATTACCAGGGACCATAGGGATTATGAAACAATAATTCTCCACCCCATTTTTGCTACCATAAAGGACACAAAAGAAGGGAAATATTTTAAGCCCCACCCACCCCATTCCTTTGGCTTGGCTATCTGAGCCTAAGCTACCCACGGAAGAACGACCTCCTCCTTTTGGCCTACCCATAAGAATTTGCTGCAAATTTTCCTTACCTTTTCCAAAATACCCTTGGGCATCCATGATAGCATCGCCCAATGCACCAGAATTTCCACGAGGACTAACTTTATTAAGACCATCCTGCTTGCTCGAGAGAGCAACTTATAACTCCAGTGTTTTATTCTTTTCTCAAATTTTTCCACCATCCACATCCATTCTGCACTTTTGTAACAATCTGGTTTGAGGAAGAAACCTAGGTATTTGAAGTTTTCTCCCATTTTCCTAATCTCATATGGCATCTCCCCCGCAATCCTCCTGGATTCCTCCTCTGACAACCCTCTATGACAATATATGATTTTTTAGGATTTATGTCCATCCCTATGGAAATAAGAAAGAGATACAATATGGATTTAATAAGGCAAACTTCCTCTCTGCTGCCACACGAGAAAAGAAGGATATCGTCGACAAACAATAGATGAGTGATATGAAGGTTAACGTCTACTCCAATACCTTTAATATCCCCTCTTATTTTAGCTTCCACTATAATATGACTTAAACCTTAAGCTGCCAGAAGAAAAAGAAAAGGGGATAAAGGACATCCCTGGCGAAAACCTCTTTGGCTTTAAAAAAAAGGAGAGGAAGCCCTATTGATTAGAACGACGAAACTAATATCAGTGATGCAACTCATTACCCAGTTTATGAAGGTGATGTGAAAGCCTAGATGGGTCAACAACATTTGTATGTATAGCCATCTTATTTTTTCATAAGCCTTAGATAAATAAATTTTAATGATCATCCCTTTCCTCTTGTTCCTTTTAAGGTTGTGCATGACTTCCTGGGCCACTCCGATGGCTTCGTGAATCTGTCTTCCTTCCAAGAAGCCGAATTGTTCTTGAGATATGTTCCTAGACAGGATCAGCTTCAGTCTGAGGGAAATTACAATGGCTATGATTTTATAAATACAGTTGCATAGAGAAATAGGCATAAAATCATCAAAAAAATCGGGCTCATCCTTCTTAGGAATGAGGGCTAGAAAGGTTGAATTCATATGCTCAAAAATATCTCCCTTGATCCTTGATTCTTCTACCACATCAGTAAGATCTGCCCCCAAAGATTCAAAAGAATGTTGAAAAAATTCAACTGTCCACCCATCCAACCCAGGGCTCTCATTCTTCTGCATACCTTTTAGGACCCCTTCCACTTCCTCTTTGGTCACTGGTGATATCAGCATTTCGTTTTCTTCCTCCTCAATATACTCGGGAAAGAATTGAGCCACCTTCACTATTTTAGCTATGGACACAGTCTCAGGGGCTTTTAATAGCTTCCTAAAATGCTTCCTTCCTAAATCTGATAATTCTGAGAAAGAGGTTAAAATCCTTCCCTCCTCCAATCTCATGCCCCGTATAGTATTTGAGGTATTTCTCCCTTTTGCATAGTTGTGGAAAAAATTTGAGTTTTCATCCCCTGCTACCAACCAAACTGCCCTGCTCTTTTGACGTCAATGTTCCTCCCTTCCCAGAAGGATTCTCTTCCTTTCAATCTCAAGGGTTTTTATGATCTCCCTTTTTTCCAATGATTCGTAGCTATCTTCTTCTGGGCTCTCCAGCTTGGCCAACTCTTGCCCTATCCCTCTTAGACGTTCCTCCTCTTTAGATTTTATTTTCTTTTCCCATTCGATAGTAGCCTTCTTCATTCTCATAAGGTTTTCCCAGAAAATTTCTGCCTTTTTTTTCTCCTCCTCCTCATTCATAGGTATCCAAACCTCCTTGAACAGGGAATTAAAAGATTCTTCCTTAAGCCATCCTGGATTAAATTTGTAGGGATAACCTGGTTTTACATTATGACCCTTTAATTCCTGAATGATCGGAAAATGATATGAGTCACCCCCTTCACCAATCCACTGCATTAGCATTGGAATCTTGTCCACAAGCTCTTCTTTGATCAAGTACTTGTATAATCCCTTGGCCACTCTTTCTTCTCTAGTTCTCTTGTTCCTCCAAGTTGGTCTCATATTAATGGGGTTTAAGTCTATAAGATTCCCCTCTATTATAGGTCAATTTGGGCATCATCCCCCAAGACCTGGTCAAACTAGACATCATCCCAAGGACCAATGAAATAGGGTCTATAATCCCCTTATATTTCATTCTCTATATGCCCTAAGTGAAGATATTTCATTCATGGCTTCTATTGTGAGATTTCCAAGGTTTGAAGTATATGTTATATCACCTACTGACTCACCAACACTCACCTACAAGGGACTAACTGCGTTGCAGTGCCAAATCCTCCATACAAGGGTGCACTGTAGTGCACTTCCCAACACTCAAGGGCGCATTGGTCACCTGGGAATGGAATTCTCATTGTTCCAGGAATATCCACATGGCCAGTGCCTTCTAGAAGAGTCCATATATGTCAAACTTCGAATCCAAGTGTCCATCTAACACCTCTGAACTTGGAAACATGTCTTGCCTATTATTATAAATTCATTCATTGAGAAACTACCATCATTTTCGCTATAAATTAAGCACTCATCCTAGTGCTAGGGAAGGAATAAATTTGGTAAAGTTATGTTATTGGATTCTCATTTTATAAGAGAGTGAAAGTACTGATATGCTGCTGGGATAATGCTGGATGTGATGAGGCTGGAATGAAGCTGGACTAGGTTTACAACAAATCGATACATTGGTTGTAATCTTCCCCTTCTACTCTTTAATAAATATTTCTGTTCATTTTCCCATACATATGTCTCCATTTCTTGTGCAATGTATTCCCGAATGATTTATGTATTTCATATCTAATCGATTTTATTTGAGTAATATAAGTAGATATCTGTATATTGCATGTTGTTTGTTTTTCTTTGTTTATGTTTGCAGGAATCAATCTTGCGACTTGGGTTGGATTGAGAGTGATGACAACAACGAAAAAAGCAGAAGGAGAAGTGATTCAATCACAAGTAGGCTCCTTTGTCATTCTATATATCTTCTTGTCTTCAAAAAGTGATAGTTATTATGTCATTTGTTGTTCTAAGTGATAGACACAACACTTAGGGAATTTGGTTTATCTGTAGATCACAATTCCGCATAAAAAATTAGCGACTCCACTAGGGTGTATCTTATCATTCCTAGTGTTTTTGCCTCTGTTTATCCACCTCACTAGAATCTAATTTCTGTTATTAGACATTTGAATGAACAAATTGCATTAGAAGTGTGTTATTTTGCTTGGTTTTTCAATCCTTGTTGCGCACACGCAATGTTTGTCAAGACACAGTGCACTGCAGTGCATTGTCTCCCACTTAGGGGTGCTCTGCAATGCAATGTCTCCCCTTAGAGATTGCTTTTCCCCCTCAGCCAACCAAATTCCATCTAAATTTGTCATTGCTATCATTCTCAACCATTTTTTTGTTGTATTCTCAGATGTCTGATACCTCTTAGAGACCAATAAACTTTCCTGATTCTTCCTCATTTGAAAAGTAAATATGTTCAATGTCTCTTTAGTGCTTTTCTTTATCATTGACAAATCAAATTCAAAGTATTCTATTTCTGCATTAGATCAATTTGTTTTTTTAAAATAAATTTTCATTTCATTCCTCGTTTCCTATAGGAAAAATTTTAGTTCCATTCTTCATTTTTCCTAAGAGAAATTGTTGTTTCATTTCTCATTTCTCATAAGAAAACACTTGTTTGATTGATTTATGCATATAGTTTCCTTTCTTGCATTCACATTAAGGGAACTGAAAATGAAAAGATGCATGTGCATATAGTGAATTGTGTGTTGCATAGGAACAAGTTAGGAAAGCTGCATTTAGTTTGTTCTCGTTGTTGTTTGCTCAAAAACTGATTTCTCTTTCCCTTAGTAGCTAGGATTTTAATTGAAAAAGATAAATTAAAAAGTTTTCTTATCATTTAGTTTTCATTTTTAGGAATTTCCATTGCATCACACGGTGAACCTCAAAGAAATTTTTTTAAACAAGATCAACTTAAAATTTACAACAATTTGCCTAAGAAAGCATTGGAACATTAACGATAACATTTAGAAGGTCTAGGCTAGAGACGTGTTCCGACGTCATTAAACATAGCAGTTGTCGCTAAGTTTTCTGCGATACATTCTGAGTGTTATAACTCACTCCACATATGTAAGTATATCGGAGCTCATCCACATACCTTCGAGTATATATGGCGGTGTTCTAGTACGAAAATTATAAGGGGGTGCTCTCACTGTGCGGTTACGCATTAACGCTAATACAGACTTGGGCCTCCACGTACCTTCATGAATATTTGGGAGGAAAAATTTAGGTTTCTATCCATCCATAGGTAACCAAGTCAGCCACCTTGTAACTTGTGATACACTGAACACATCATTCGGGGAGATTGCATGCCCGTACTTCTTGGTTCGCCAGGAGGTATTCTGCAGTTCATAATTACTTGGTAAACCTTTTGCCTAGAATTACCCTTTTTTTTGTTTTTTTTTTGTCATAAAATCAATCAATCATCATGGAATAAGAACATCCCTTTCCACGTCATTCGCATAGAGTAGAATTTAAACCACCTTTACCACCATAATCCAATTCTGGTGGGCGAAGGCAACACCGTTCTACCGAAACCAATACTATCAGTACCTCTAGTGTGTCATCTTCATCTCATATACCAGAGTCGTCTCGAGTCATTTCTAGACATCCTGGTTCATCCACTGTCGTCGAAATGGAGTCCTCACAGATACCTGTGGACACGATCCATCCAATCAGTCAGACCATGCCTCCCGAACTCGACGTTGTTCAACTGGAAGTTGATCTGGATCCCATTGTTCTTTTACCAGAACATCTAGGTCTCGAAGTCAAAAACTTGAAATTTGTCCCTGTATCGATCGCTCCACAGTTGATCATAGCCATTGAGTCTCCCATATCGTGTAGTCAACTACCTGAAATATATCTCAGGCCTGACGACGAAATCCTTCCACCTAGTTTGATTCCGATTGAGGAAGAACCTCAACAAGAAACATGCCCTTCAACTCCAACTCATTTTGGACCGGGGCTTTACCTTTACGAGATTATTCCTCGGTTGACTTACACTGCTTCTTTTGATCCTGTTTCAATCCAAGTTCCCATAGATCCTATAGGGTATACACTGGGTCATTTGACCATGGCAGAGACATCATCCCAGACTGAACCATCTGTTTCAGATGCGACAACATATATTGTCACTTCATCTTCGATGTTTTATACATGGACTTCACCCATGTCATCATCTGGAATCCTATCTGATTTTTCTCTTATGAATACTGAACGACTTGATCCTTTATTCACATCTTCAGTGCAATATCAAGCTAGTCCCATCAGTTATTCTCCTTAGTGGCCAGCGATTCCACAAAACTTACCCTCTGACATTCCAAAATTCAATGGAAACCCTGGATAAGACCCATCTACGCATGTTATGACTTACCATTTGTGGTGGTCATCAAACTCCTTAAATGATGACTCCGTTAGACTACATCTTTTCCAGCGCATGTTCACTGGTCCGACTACATGATGAGGATAGTTCTTTTACTGTGTCAACCTCGTTAAAAAATGAAACAGGTGATGAGGAAAGTTCTTTTAGTGTGTCAAACTCATTAAAAAATGAAACAAGTGTTGAGGATAGTTCTTTTACTGTGTCAACCTTGATAAATGTAACTAATTCTTGAGGATAGTTCTTTTACTGTGTCAACCTCGATAAATGAAACAAATTCTTGAGGATAGTTCTTTTACTGTGTCAACCTCGATAAATGAAACAGAGTCATGAGCATAGTTCCTTTTCTTGTGTCAAGATCATTAAATGAAACAAGGTTCCATGAGCATATTTCTTTTACTGTGTCAAGCTCGCTAAAAAATGAAACAAATCCTCTCCTAATTAAGACTAGTCTTCCATCTGATCTCGTAAATGAACCTTCATTCCATCCAGCTATTAGTAAATAGTAGTATACTTAGGTGAATGAAATTAAGCTTGGGGGGCATGTGCTATGTGATCTTTCAGGGGGCATCTCTTGTAGGGGGTATTCAAAACTATCTCAAGTCCATTACGGTTATTATTTAAAGACTCGTTAAACTCATGAAAATATCGAGCTTCTTTTGCTATATTTCATGCTCGTAAAACACATGAAAATGTCGATTTCTTTCCATCTTTTCATGCTCGTAAATTAAATTGAAAGTCGGACAAAGCATACTTTTATCCTTATTTTTCAAGCTTTGATAAAAATGAAAAAGGACTTGAAGCACACTTTTATCTCTTTTTCGAGCTTTGATAACTGCGAAAAAGGAACCCCTTGGACTCTTCTTTTAGCTCGTTTCAGACTCTGATAATGTTAAAATATTGCTGAGCACTTGTCTTTTCAAGCTCGTAAAAGTAAATGAAATGACATCTACTCAGTATAAGTTTAACCCTTTTCCAAACTGAGATAGATTATTTATGAAAAAGGAAAACCTTAGTTGAACATGGCTAAGAGGCTTCCTCAGGTATCATTTTACACTTTTTTGGACCTGAGCGACAAATTTACGAAAAAGGACTCATGGAGTTTTCTTTTGTCCTCTTTTTCAAACTCTCTAAACTTGAAAAAGGACCGAGATGTCACTGTCGTTAGGCTCGTTAAAACATAAAATAGCGACAGGCTTGTCGATCATGGCAAGAATCGAGTTTCATTTATCGCTAGACTCGTTAAATTATTAAATAGCGATGCATTCGCCTGAAGGGTTGAATTATATACCAAGAATATGTTATCCTCCTCAAGCTTGTTAAAAAATAAAGAGGTATTGGCTGACAAATGACCGGGGAAAATTTGGGAAAGCGAACATAAAACTTTATGGTAGCAGGTCGCTCTTGAACATGACACTTTCACTCCATCATTGTGACTTTTTGGGTTGGGTAATCTTCTTGACAGTTCATTCATACCTATGGTTCATCATACCTTCACTTTGGCTTTGGGTCAATGCTGCCAACTCATCTCAGTATCACTGATATGTTCAAGAGAAGTCATCCAGTGAATACTCATCCTTTTGCAATACTCATAAACCTTCATTTTAATGACAGTCATCCCTAAGCATTGCTATATCAAGTCATATTTTGTCTCTGAAATCAATAACTCACTTTTCACAATAAAGTGGCTTCCTGTCGACATCAACTCATCATCCAGGAAGTTTACTTTGAAACATCATCTTCCAGTACCCTGAGTCTTGTTACATCATCGACAAGTTTCTTGCTTCCGGACCTTTGAATGAAAGATTTTTTTTGGCATTCGACATCAAATCATCTATTCATGCCTTGCAAATTGTACTGCAATACCTTGAGAGCCATTAACATCAATGGTGGTTTTCTCGCATTTGTTAACATCTCACATCATTGGATGGTAATAAAACGATGTCTTCCCATGTTTGACTACAAATCATATATTCGCATGGTTATAATTTTACCTAAACAATCGATTGAGCGAGATAAGAAGACCCTGAATCTAGTTTCATCCATGATTTCAGGATTGTTGTACACTTCATTTTTACAATGAATTTACATACATATCGTCATCCAAACATGGGACTATATATGTAGGCATGTCTGTATTTGGAAACATTCCAATGTAGAGAAATTTCTGAATTATGTACATGTTATTAGATAGATTATGTGTTGATCATGGGAATTCCTTCCTCAACAATTCGTGATCAAGATGAAATATATCATGATGTAATGTATTTTAAGATTGATGCAGGTCATCGTCCGCTTCACTTCCTACTCATCACATCGTAAAGCATCTCATATAAATACTATTATTATTTTGACTTCATGCTTTAGGGGGCAGTTGTTAGAGGTCAATTTTGGCATCATCCCCCAAGACCTGGTCAAACTTGACATCATCCCCAGGACCAATGAAATAGGGTCTATCATCCCCTTATATTTTAGTTTCTATATGCCCTAGGTGAATACATTTCATTCATGGCTTCTATTGTGATATTTCCAAGGTTTTAAGTATATGTTATATCACCTATGGACTCACCAACGCTCACCTGCAAGGGAAGAACTGCGTTGTAGTGCCAAATCCTCCATACAAGGGTGCACTGTAGTGCATTTCCCGACACTCAAGGGTATGTTGGTCACCTGGGACTAGAATTCTCACTGTTCCGGGAATCTCCACATGGCCAGTGCCTTCTAGAAGAGTCCATATGTGTCAAACTTCAAATCCAAGTGTCCATCTAACACCTTTGAACTTGGAAACATGTCTTTCCTATTATTAGAAAGTCATTAATTGAGAAACTACCATCAGTTTCCCTATAAATTGAGCACTCGTCCTAGTGCTAGGGAAGGAAGAAATTTTCTAAATTTATGCTGTTGGATTCTCATTTGATAAGAGAGTGAAACTACTGATATGTTGCTTGGATAATGTTGGATGTGATGAGGCTGGAATGAAGCTGGAGTAGGTTGAAAACAAATCGATCCATTGGTTGTAATCTTCCCCTTCTACTCTTTAATAAATATTGATGTTCATTTTCCCATATATATGTCTCCATTTCTTGTGCAATGTATTCCTGAAATATTAATGTATTTCATATCTAATCGATTTGATTTGAGTAAGATAAGTAGATATCTGTATATTGCATTTTATTTGTTGTTCTTTGTTTGTGTTTGCAGGAATCGAACTAGCGAATTGGGTTGGATTAAGAGTGACGACAACAAAAATAGAAGGAGAAGGATAAGCGATTAAATCACAAGTAGGCTCCTTTACCATTCTGTATATCTAGTTGCTTCAGAGAAAGTGATAATTATTCTTTCCTTTTTTGTTCTAAGTGATAGACACTGCACTTATGTAATTTGGTTTATCCGTAGATCACAATTCCGCATAACACCCTCTTTTATTTTTGAATCAAAATAGTCTAAAAAATGGCCAGAACGAGCAGATGGCCCCCATGCTTCTTCTTGGCCAATAGAGAAATTGAGAGCCCACCCCATTATCAGGTTCGAGGATGCCATAAAATATTTTGACCAAAGATCATTCTAGAAGCCCTCCCTATCCTGACAGGGACCATATATGTTTAAGAGGATGTTGGACCCTAATTCAACAGAGAATACTTCAATGGCTACGACCTATTCCATCCCCCAGGATCTGATCAACTTGAAATTCCTTTCTTTATAACCAAGGGCAAGCCCCCTTGACCTCCCCTTTGCATCTAAACATAGAAACGGTCACCCCAGACAGATTGATTCAAGGGCTGATTTAATGGCTTCTCCTTCCCCAAGGGTTTCTTGAAGCATAATGATGTTAGGTTCATAATTTCAGAATAAGGCCCTTAAAGTTAATTTTTTGGGCTTACTAGCTAACCCTCTGCAATTTAGAGTCAAAATGATAATTTTGGGCACCTCTCTACGGGTCTGCGCTGCTCTAAGAACCCCAGTTAGAACCCTTTGTTTTCCATCGGCTATGTCCAATTTTGCGCAGACCTGAGCTTTGGAAAGATTTGTTTTCCTGCCTCTTTGCTTCGGGCCCGTTGGAGGGTCCAATAGGTTACCGAGACCCCCTACTACCTCCAGCAAGTTTTCCTTCATTTCCTGAGGTCTCAGATTATAAGGGCTTATCTCCCCTATAAGATTGGATGATTCTGGGTGGTCCACACTGGGAGAGGGCTTTGGCCCTAGGTTCAGAGCAAGAATGGTGGTGATAACACTGTCCAACATATTGTTAATGAAAGTTTCCTAAAGTTCCATATTAACAAACTGTGGAGGCCTGGAGGACCAAGCCCCGAATAGAATGGCATCATATCTGAACAAGAAATAGAAAGTGAAGGGGGGAGGGAGAAAGAAGTACCCTCAATCATTGGAGTTGCTGCCAAGGGGTTCAGAGATGCTTGCAGAGGAGACGCTTGGCTTTTCTTTTCTTCCATATCCATATCATGCGTATCCTTCTCCCCCATCTAAGTATCCTGATCCCCTTTCTCCAACAATGGAAACTGGACCTCAGGGTGATGGCCGATGTCCTTGTCCATATAATAAATTCCTTTATGCACCCTTTCATCTTTCTCGCCCATATTATTCCCCTTCCTGTGTTTTTTCCTCCTCCTCAAGCTCAGAGGGCAGTCCTTTGCCAAATGCCCATACTGGTGGCATCTATGACAATGAAATGGAGTGTGCTCATAGTCAACAGCTTGGAGGAAAGACCATTCCCTGTAATGAAGTTGAATTTCCTCCACTAGCCCTTCCCAAGGGTTTAGGCGCACCAAAATTCTTGTGATTCCTTGTTCTTTTGTTTCTCTAAAGGACATATCCGCTTCCAGGAAATGGTCGAGCTCATTCCCTATCTCTCTAAACACATTTTCGAACCAGAACCGATGAGGGAGGCCTGGGAGGTGCACCCATGTCGGGAGATCAATCACCTTTTCTCTCTGAGCATCAAAGAGAGGCCTCCAACGTTTGAACAGATTTGGAACTCTTTCGAAACACCAGTTCCTGTCTAAAACCCATTGTATGGTTTCCTTCCTCTGAAATCTTACCATAAACCATCATTTTGTTAAATTAACTGCCTTGAAGCCCTGGTCAGGAGCCTCTTTCCAATATTTTACAATCCATTCCGTTAAGTAGGTCGCTGATATTTTCTTCCCTCTGACCCTACCGACCAGAGTGAGTTCCGTTGTCTCCATAGCTTCGTCGACCGAGATATCGATGCCCAGTACCAAATTAGGGATTTTATCCTTCCGCCTCACTACCTTGGCTTTCTTCCTAGTGCCCCCTTCGCTTGTTGAATCCATTTATGCTTCCAAATCCGGTCGGCCTCGTTGGGCGAGACATTGGACTTCTAGCTCTGCATTACCTTTTGTACCTTCCCATCCAATTCTGATCTCAAAAATTTCCTTCCCCTGATGTTGAGCAATTAAAGATCCTCCCCCTTCCAATAGACCCCTTTGAGGGTCCAAGATTCTCCCCTGAAGCTGTGGACTGCGCTCTATCACCAAGTTTTCTCCTTCACTGCTCACCTCGAGACTACAGTCCTGCGTGACTTCTTGCCCCCGTGTGCCTCTACTGATGGATTTTTCAATGTTTTCAACCCTTCCTCCTGTATAAACCCTTGGAGCCTATGCTCTCCCACCCCCGGGGTCCTTAGGGGTCTGTGAACCACCAGGCCCTCCCCCACTCTAATCTTGAACAAATTCGGGAAAGTAGTATCCTTCCAAATAAAAGGATCCTAACTTTGATTCTTCAAGGTACCACAACTCGCAACTATATCTTCAATACCCCCATATAATGGAAAAGAAAACTGTAAGGAATGAGTGTTGCTACTTACCGGCTGAAAACCCGCAACTGCTTCAGAAAAAATGTTAGATCTATTCTTCCCGCTGCTGGCGCTATCGAGGACAAGATATCCTTCTCCAAACTAGCGATGCTTTCAACCATGCATGCCATCTCCCCAACCTGTTTCCTTCCCTCCTCCAAACCTCCGGTTAGCCCTGCCTCCTTTCCAACTAGCCCAATAAACTACATCAAATTCTGCTCAGTGACATCCAAGTCCCACATTTTTAACATGTCCCCTGGTTCGGGATCCACCTCTACCATCTCCGAGCCATTGACCATGGTTCCTAATCCTCACAGTGAAAACGATAGATACTCCATTCACTTGTTCTCCTTACCAATAGGCGTTTGCATTACCAACCTCAGAACGACACAAATTGATAAAGAAATGTAAACCATCTGCTAAACCAGGAAAAAAACATCGGTAATTTTTTTTTAACCCTCCTCCCCAAAGACGTTGGGTCAGAAAACGAGGCGACTCTTATATGTTTTGTGTTATTCAAACTGTATCATTGTATTTTTAATAACTTAGTTAATATTGACATATTATATTTTGTTTTATAGGGTTTTGCTAAGGGAATTTCAATTATTTTGGGGGGAATTTATTATATAGAGAGAGATATTATGAATTTTTTCTCCATTTTCCATGAACATGAAGAAGAAGATATGGGAAAGAAGAAAAAAATTACACTTCATGATGCTATTAGATTGTATCAAAGGGATCAATCTAGTAAAGGTAGACATGCTACTTTTAAAAATGAAGAAGTTGAAGTTGAATCTAAATCTGAAACTGAAGATGAAAAATGTGTTGCCATATCTGAGGTTCATATTAGAAATGATGTTAGAAAGGAGAAGAGCCATAAAAAAAGGAAAAAAAAGATGTCCAATAATGTCTCCCTTCTAGTTGATGATGAGGAGATTGTTTCGGTTCAAGAAAATATCATAACCAATAGGAGGAAGAAACACAAAATTTCTCATTCTTAAAAAATCATGGACAACAATGAAGGGCCTAGTGAAAACTCAAAAGCAAGCAGGGAAATCATTACACCTGGAGCTGATTTAGAGGATGGTGTTATGTAAACAAAACAAAATGCAATTCAACATCATTTGGTGAAGACAAATTTAATTGAGGTGGTCGGTCATTTCAACTTAATGTCATTCAAGTCTACAAACCAGATGAAGGACAATTCAAATATCAAATTAGAAAGTCACACCACTTTCATGTCCGAAATTTGAAAATATTGATGAGGTACAACCTTTTTCACGTGGTTGATTATGTTCTTCTTGTTGATCCAAGTCAGGTTCCTAACAAATAATCATTTGACAAGTCAAAATGTTTTGAATACAAATATTATTTACTAGGGGCCAACCATTCTGTAGAAGCTCAAAGGAAATTGATGGATGAATATCCCAATAAACCGCGTTTTGAAACAATGAAATGTATCATTTATGCTAGTTTAATAGATATAGAAGCAAAGTTATTGGCATGGGATCATAATTCAAATGATTAGTATAGGATGTCTATGAATTTCATCCAAAGGGTCAGATTTATTCATAGTGAATTTGTAGAAAAATGTGGTGGTGATAAGACAAAGGTTGATCATGCATTCCAGAAGGAATGCTGTATAGAAATTAGTTATCAAATCAAAGAAAAAATAAGTTCAAAAGGTGGCAAAGTAAATTATGAAATATTCAGAGGTATGTATAACATTTTCCAGTTGGCATTTAGAACTGGAGATATATGGGAATTGATTGATCAGATTTTTGAGTTGTAGGAGAATGTTGGTATCAAAAGTTAGAAGGTCAAAAAGTCTAAACCATTGATATGTACCAACAGTAAATCAGGTCCTTCTCCTTCCAGAAGATATGACTATCACACCTTGGAGATCAATGCAAGGAGTGAAGGATGAAAATCTTGTCAAAACAATATTATCTCATGTAAAGTCATGAGAATTATCAATGGAGGAAATGTCTGAGGAATTTCTAAGCTTTTGTTAAATATAATATATTTTTTTTGGTATTATTTGTTATACATATCACTATATTAACATTGTTTACTTTATTGATTCATTCACAAGGTTTATATGAGAATACAAGAACAAATAGTTAAATTGTTGAATGAAGATAGTTGGGATGATGTTGTACGTAACTACCTAGATTCAAGTTCTACATCAGTGCTAAAATATTTTTATCTTCTATTTAAAAAGGTATGTTCATTCATATATTCATTTGTATTCATATGTATATTATTTGTAATTTATAACCTATATATATATATATATATATATATATATATATATATATATATTTATTTATTTATTTTATTAAAGATGAAGAATGATGCCAATGGAGCACCAGATTGTAGAAATTATATAACTTATGTGTTATATGTCCAAGATTCTCCTTATCTCACACTATTTTAACTTCATGCAAAATACAGAATCTATTCCACCATTGATCATTTGCGGAAATTAAATCAAGATTGCAATGCACACATGAAACAATAAAAATTCACACACATGAGCACAGTTGTTTAACGGGAAATCCTGAAGCTGAAAACCCCAACTATCTATATATAATATATGTCATAGAGATCATGTAAAAATCCTCATACAAAGCTGATCATATCAAGCTCTCAGTACAATACAATTGCTACACACTAATCAAGAACAATCAACAAAAATCTGCACTGATTTTTTCCCTCCAGATAGCCTTGCTCTACTGCATAATCCCTGCTGAAGAATGGCTCTGGATGAGTTCGAATTTCTCCAGACTTGATCACGCAATCCTCATTGGCATCTCCAATGAATGTGTGGTGCATACAATGCAACACTATAGTCGCAACTGATAGTCACACTTGCTCTTTCACCAATCTCTCCACTGATCTATTCTGCACTGTAGTTAACTGTTGTCTCTGTCCAATTAAATAATGAGTTATTATTTAGTGAATTAATTTAACTAATTAATTCACTCAACTCCACTGAAAGTATCAATCAGTTAGAAATATACACAATCAGTTCAACTGAGTTTAACTCCACAAGTGTAGTTAAACTAGAAACCAACTCCACCAACTACTTCTCCAACTCCACCAAACTCTGCCACTTGAGTTCTAACTGAAGTCCTCCATGCATGAACCACCAATAGCTCTAGGAATTGCATAATTCAATTAGCTAGCTGATCTGAACAATCTGTTAACTGAATGTCAGTGCTCCAAGAGAATAAGATAATGTTTAGAGTCCAAATATTATTAAGAGCTAATAATATCAGACATGTCTATTTTTAGACTAGCAGTCTAAAAATAGACTTCGCCCAAAATGTCTAAAAATAGAAATCCATATATTTTTCCAACTTGACCAACCATCCATAAATAGCATCCTACAACTCATATAATATGATCGACATGTCTAAAAATAGACTTTGCGCCAAAAATAGCCTGCGGGGCCCACTTAGTGAAGGCGACTCTTTTCACTAAGCTCATCATCTTGTTGAATCTCAACACTCCCTCTCAACAAGATAGGGATTATCTAGCACCCCGATCCTGTCTCTATGGCATTTGAATTTTCTCCTGGTGAGTGCCTTCTTCAGAATATCTGCATCCTGATCTTCCGTAGGAATGTAAGAAAGCAACATGATCCTCCGCTGCACACAATCTTTGATATGATGGTACCAGATGTCAATATGTTGAGATCTATCATGAAATACTGGATTAACCGGGAGTTTAATGCAACTCTGATTATCACAATATATCACAGTAGGATCTAAATGAGAACTGAACAAACCAATCAATATCTTCCTCATCCATATAGCCTCGCATGCAGCCAAACTTGATGCCATGTAATCGGCCTCCGCTGAACTGAGTGCCATGGATCTTTGTTCCCTGCTGTACCAAGAAACTGTTGTAGATCCGATACTGAAAATCCCTCTAGATGTGCTCTTTCTATCCGTTGGGCTTCCTGCCCAATCTGCATCCGTGAAGCCATGCAGCTTCACCTCATCCGACTGTTTGTACCACAATCCATACTCAGATGTGCCCCTGAGATACCTTAGGACATGCTTTCCTACCTTCCAAAAGAGCTTGGTAGGCTTCACTATCGCTTGTGAAAGCTAGTTCACAGCATAGAATATGTTCGGTCGTGTATTGACTAAATACATGAGTGAACCAACCAACTGTCGATAAACAGTGGCATCCACTACCTCTGCCGATGTAGCATCCTGCTTCCTCCAACCACCAGGAAGAGGAGTGTCGATAGGTTTGTAGCCTTGCATGCGAAACTTATCCAGTATCTCCCGGGTGTACTTTCCTTAAGACATAAACAATTCACCTTTCTGCTGCCAAATTTCCAATCCCAGGAAATGATGAAGGAGGCCCAAGTCCTTCATCTCGAAATCCTTTGCAAGATATGCCTTGCATGAGTGTATCAACAGTTCATCACCCATTAGTATTAAATCATCTACATAAAGCACAATGATCAAAATCTTACCCTCCAAAACAATTTGGTATAGGTTTGGATCCACCTCACTCTTGGCGAAACCAAGTCCGGTGAAATAACTATCTATCCGTGTGTAGCAAGCACGAGGCGATTGTTTCAGCCCATACAACACTCTTTTGAGCCTACGCACATGCGACTCGCTGCTGAAGATTTTGAATCCTTAAAGATGCTCAATGTACACCTCCTCCTCAATGATTCTGTTGAGGAACGTAGTCTTCACATCCATCTGATGAATGTGCCAACCCATTTGTGCTGAGAGAGCAAGGATGGTCCGTATGGAAGAATACCTTGCGACAGGTGCAAAGGTTTCTTCATAGTTGATCCCTTCGATCTGTGAGAAGCCCCAGGCAAAAAATCTTGCCTTATACTTCTCAATGCTCCCATCAGCAACTTGCTTCACTTTGTAGATCCATCTCGAACCTACCACTGATTTCCCTTCCGGCCTTGGGACAATCTCCCATGCACTGTTTCTAACAATCGAATCATACTCTTCCACCATGGCCTCTACCCATGCGGGATCCTCCACAACTTCCTCGAAAGAGGATGGCTCCTTCACGATACACTTGCTCATCAGAGCCATGTATCGAGTAAATCGGTCAGGTGACTGTCTCTGTCTGCGCTGTGATGTAGGAACTCCTACATTCTGCACTGCATCAAGATTGAGTCGCTTGGATTATATAGTGTGCTTCCGCCCTCTGAAATTTGGCACTGCATGGGTGGTTTCTTCCACTCCATGAACCTCCTCTTGTGGCTGATCCACATCTTGAGGCTCATATTTAGGAACAAGTAGCTCCTCCTCTGCATGCAAGTGTAGCTCCCTCTCAAGCGATAACTTCATGGCTTTCTCCTCATGAAATTTGATATCTCGTCGCACGATAGTCATCCGACTGTCTGGAAAATACACACGATAATTGTGGGGTGTTTCTGTGTACCCCACAAATATCCCAACCTCTGTGGTTGGCTCCAGCTTCTTCCTGGCATCCTTCGTCACATGAATGTAAACAAGTGAGCCAAAAATATTCAAATGAGAAATATCAGGCTTCTTACCAGAAAACGCCTCTTTGGGTGTACTCATGCCAAGTAATCTATGAGGACAACGGTTTTGCACATAAACCACAGTATTGCATGCCTCAACCCACAAGTGTATGGGAAGGCCCTGATCATGCAACATCACCCGTGCAACACCCACAATCGTTATGTTCTTCCTCTCAGTGACCCCATTTTGCTGTGGGTTATGAGGCGCTATGAGTTCTCTTTGAATTCATTCTTTGCTACAGAAGTCTTTGAATTTGCCAGAGATGCATTCACCACCATTATCGCTCCGGAGAGCTTTCACTTGCTTTCCCGACTCTTTCTCAACCAGCGCCTTGAACTCACAGAACTTTGAGTATGTCTCGCTCTTCTTCTGCATGAAGAAGATCCAGCAATTACGAGAAAAGTCATCAACAAATATCACATAATACCTATTCTTTGTTGTTGAAGCAACCGAGAAAGGTCCACACACGTCTGTGTGAATTCTCTCAAGGATCGTCGAAGCACGACTATCCTTCTCATGAAAAGTGGTCTTCACAAATTTTCCCAAAGTACATCCCTTGCACTGAACTGACTGCGCAAGTGTACCTTTGGGAAGCCCGGTAGAAATCTGCTGCAAAATTTTCAAAGTGCCATGGTGAAGATGGCACAATCTCTTGTGCCACAATTCGTCCTCATCTCGGCTCACCACTCCTTCTGCTTTGCTTGCCATTGCAGCGCAGCCATCTACCTGCAATTGATAAATATTCTTAACTCGAATCCCTATCCTCCTGGTTTGACCAATTTTTTTATGGCGCAAGAAAGCTTTTCCCTCGCTAAAAACAACATCATCACCCTTGTCTTCCAGCATCGCCACAGAGATCATATTCTTCTTCAATCCTAGAACATGCATGAAATCCTTCAAGATGAAAGGTTTACTGGACTCCCTCTCAAAGGAAATGGTCTCGATACCAGTCGCACTGTATCTACCATCATCGCCCATCTCGATGTGCACTCCAAGATCCTTTTCCTCCATATCACTAAAAAAATCTTTGTCTCCGGTCATATGGAAAGACGCACCACTGTCAAGAAACCACACCGATCCCATCACACTTGAAACCAAGCATGCGATCAAAGAAAATTCGAGCTCAAACTACGAGGCTAAGGCCTCTCTTGCTGTAGAACCAGCAACACTCTTATTCTTCTTCTTCTGTGGGCAATTAGTGGCGAAATGCCCGTGCTGGTGACAGTGAAAACGCTTCATTTTGGACAAATCATGCTTCTTGCCTTTAGCTTCAGATTTCAAAGATTTCTTCGCTTTTCCTTTCCAAGATTTGGCAGCCAAAGTGAAATTTTATTCATCTTCATTCTTCGATGAAGATCCATCCCTGGTGCCCCGCCTTATCTCCTCCTGCACAAGATCTGACCAAAGTCGCTCCCATCCTGGCAGTTTCTCCCGTCCATTGACAGAGTCTTCATAGCTATGCCAACTCTTCGGAAGCCCAAGGAGAGCCAAGCTCACCAATTATTCTTCATCAACAGTAACCCCCACACTTCCCAGCTCATCCTTGTAGTGGAAAAACTTCGTGAGGTATTTTGGAATACTGTCGCCTTTCTCCATTTTTATTTTTCTGAGCTTGTCTTTAAGCGCCAACTTCCTTTGGTCACTTCTGCTTTGGAACAATTCTGTCAAAGCCTTCCACATTAAGAATGGAGTGGCTTTCCCGTGAAGGCTGGACACAATGTGGTCCTTCACACCTTCCAACAAAATCCTTTGACACTTTGCTACCTTCTTTTTCCATGCGTCAAGTGTGGCTGCATCGCTGGAAGCAGGCTTCAGAATATGAACATCTATGAATTCCTTCAATCCATTATCATCCAACACCGCCTCCATCCCGTCCTTCCATGCTATGTAATTTGAGCTGCCCTCAAGTGCATACTCCAATCACAATCCATTGAAAGACATTTCAATGAATGCTCAACTTCGACACCAAGAAAACACTGCAACAAATTCGAATTCCACCAGCACAAAACTCAACTGCTTCAATAATTGCAATCTCCTCCAATGATCAACACTGCTCTGATACCATGTAAAAATTATATAACTTATGTGTTATATGTTCAAGATTCTCCTGATCTCACACTATTTTAACTTCATGCAAATTACAGAATATATTCCACCATTGATCATTTGCGGAAATTAAATCAAGATTGTAATGCACACATGAAACAATAAAAATTCACACACATTAACACAGTTGTTTAACGGGAAAGCCTGAAGCTGAAAACCCCAAATATCTGTATATAATATATGCCATAGATATCATGTAACAATCCTCATACAAATATGATCATATCAAGCTCTCAATACAATACAATCGCTACACACTAATCAAGAACAATCAACAAAAATCTGCACTGATTTTTGCCCTCCTGATAGCCTACCTCTACTGCGCAATCCCTGTTGAAGAATGGCTCTAGATGAGTTCGAATTGCTCCAGCCTTGCTCACACAATCCTCATTGGCATCTCCAATGAATGTGTGGTGCATACAATTCAACACTATAGTCACAATTGATAGTCACACTTTCACTTTCACCAATCTCTCCACTGAGTCTCCACTGATCTGTTCTGCAATGTAGTTACATGTTGTCTCCGTCTAGTTAAATAATGAGTCATTATTTAGTGAATTAATTTAACTAATTAATTCACTCAACTCCATTGAAAGTATCAATCAGTTAGAAATAGACACAATCAGTTCAACTGAGTTTAACTCCACAAGTGTAGTTAAACTAGAAACCAACTCCACCAACTACTTCTTCGACTCCACCAAACTCTGCCACTTGAGTTCTAACTGAAGTTCTCCATGCATGAACCACCAACAACTCTAGGAATTCCGTAATTCCTTCAGCTAGCTGATCTGAACAATCTGTTAACTGAATGTCAGTGCTCCAAGAGAACAAGATAATGTTTAGAGTCCAAATATTATTAAGAGCTAATAATATCCGACATGTCTATTTTTAGACTAGAAGTCTAAAAATAGACTTCGCCCAAAATGTCTAAAAATAGAAGTCCATCTATTTTTCCAACTTAACCAACCATCCACAAATAGCATCCTGCAACTCATAGAATATGATCGACATGTCTGAAAATAGACATAGTCTAAAAATAGACTTTGTGCCAAAAATAGCCTGCGGGGCCCACTTAGTGAAGGCGACTCTTTTCACTAAGCTCATCATCTTGTTGAATCTCAACACGGATAGTTTTAGAAGATTTATTGAAAAAATTAAAATGGAAAAGATGAGAAAACACCGTCTTAGTGATGTTGAACTTGATCCGAGTCTTAATCATTTCATTTGGAATAGGCTCCACACTATCCGATATCAAATAATATCAAGTGATTGTGAAGACATTGCAAAACTCATACCTAAAAGGGATTATTCCCTAGTTATTGCAAATATTACTCATGGTTTCAATATCTTAAACATTGAATATGATAGTGACCCTTATACTTATCAAGAATTTAGTAAAGTGGTTGCGGGATTTCTAGAAGTCACAACATCACCATTTTGGAAATTTGTGACATTTCATTTAGACACACAATTGGGGTAGTTATTATCAAGCTTCAAGGGAAAATAAAAGTCACGGATGCAACTTACATGGTAAGACGTTGAAATTGTATGTTTGATTAATGTTAAAAAAATCATTTATGTACAAGTTAATTGAACTTTTACTATTTCATGTTATAGCCAAAAGCCAAATCTTATTTGTGGCAGAAATCAACCAATTAAAAGTGATTGTGAGTTCATTCATGTTGAAAGTTGGACAAAGGATGATAGCTATAAGTCTATTCTTTTCATCAAGTTGATGGAAAGAATCATAGTCAAGTACTGGTCCATGATGTTGTTGTAAAAAAACTAACATATGAAGATAAAGAAGCAAAAGGAGAGATAGTTAACATATATAAAAAAATCATAGTCATTGATTAACTATCTTTTGGATTTATGTCTAAATGAAGGAGATTGGGTTTTGGATTTATTTTCAGGCTCAAGTAAGTTCTATTATATAAGAATGAATTTCACTATTTTATTTTTTTATTTTTTGTGTTTATACTAATTTACTAAAAATTTTCTTCTGTACTTGATGATTAGGTACAACACTAGCATGTTGCTTACAAAAAGGAAGAAATTGCATTTCCATTGAAAAAGGCCCAGTACAATGCAAATATATTCAACAAAGAATCAATGCTCTTCAATTTCTTCCAGATGCAATGTAAGAAGTTGGTTTGAGAAAAGGGGATTTTAATGAATCCTGTGTGGCAAAAAAGAAAAGGAACCTCAACCACCACTAGATGGAATGATTGGAAAGGCATACTTTGGGACATTTGCGACATCAAAGATCCATCAGAAGAGGAAAATAATGAAACTTAAGCCAATAATGAAAATATTATGGAAGAGGACAATAATCAAACTCTTGAAGATGAAGAGTTTGGGTTACGCGATATTATTGATTATTGATTAAGTTAAGCTTCCAAATGAAGCTCATTTTTTGTAACTATTAATAAGCTATATTTTTAATGTTTTGACTTTGACATTTTATGAGAAGAAATTAATATTCAATTGTTGTTATAATATGTTTAGTATTTGTATAATGTGATTTTCACTTCATTTTTATGTGAATGATGTAAATTTTGAAAAAAATTGTAATTATTATTAACTTTTGACATAAAATTCACAAAATTGTTAATTTTTATACTTTTTTTGTTAATTTTTTCCTATAAAAATGGTTTATTTGACATGTCACTTTTAGCAAAAAAGACTCAAAATGTGTATTTTTTCATATATAATTAGATAGAAGATTAACACTTAAAATTTTTACCTTTTTTTTTCACACTGCAAAAAATCAAATATCTCACTACAAAAAAAAATTTAAAAGAAAAACAAAAAAACAAATGTCTGAAAAACACTTTAAAAAATATGTAAGTGAAGAGGAAGAAGACGAATACCTCAAAAATTGTTAAATTTAGAAAAGAATTATTAGCATTTAATATATTAGAAATTTTTTAGTCAAAAATAAGTCTTCTAAAAAAAGGGGATGATGTTGGCATCAACACTTTTCAAAATCAACATAAAAAACACGAACATTTTAAAAATAATGTCTGTACTTAGTACATAAGAAAATTTAATGTGTAAAAATCATGCTAAAACAAAATTAAGAGTATTCTGAATCAGAACTTTTCAAAATTAGACCATTTTTTTCTACCTAAAAAAAGCGGGTACTCGTTTCCGTTCCCGTTTCAAATTTTACATTGTTTTTTATATTTAGAACAAAATCAGTTTGTATGGTATCGATGGATTTGTTCTCGTAAACCACTGGTCACTTGGTCAATTTTTAGAGAGGAAATGATATCACATTATGAGGATACAAAGAGCACCACCTTCTTTAGCCAATTGATAAATCCCAAACAAAGGGGTTCAATGATGGAGCACATTGAGGACTTCCAAAAATTGAATGTAAGGGTAAATAATATTCCATAGGAACATAGTAATTATGTCTTCATAGGAACTCTAAAGGATAACATCCAACATGAGGTTCGCCTTTGGGAACCTAATACATTGGAGAAGGAATTCAGGCTGGCAAGAGAAATTGAAAGCAAAATTATGGTGACAAGGAAGCCTCCCACTTACAACTATAAAGATGGAAGTGTTGCTACTCCTAGACTTCCACAACCTACAAGGTTGACACCACAACAATTGGAAAAAAAAAGAGCAAAAGGGCTTTGCTATAGTTATGATAGCATATACATTAAAGGTCATAAGTGTGCTGAGAAGAAATTATTTTACATAGATTTTGAAGAGGAGGAAGAAAAGGAACAAGAAATGTCAAAAGAAGAGGATATACACCAAGAACCAACCCTAGAGGAATAAAAAATGAATCCGACCATATCCTGTAATGCATTGGCAAGAATTACCACTCCTCAAACTCTCAAGATAGAAGGACATATCAAGAAAATAAATGTAATAGTGCTTATTGGTTTGGGTAGTACCCATAATTTGATTCATTGTAAGGTAGCCAAGGAATTTAAGTGCTTCTTATACCCAGCGCCAGAGTGTCAAGTGATGGTGGAAAATGGAGAAACTATAAATTACTCTGGAAAGTGCCATAATATTAAGTTAACCATGGGGGAATATGTATTTAATATTCCAATGCTTTCCATTCCAATGGGTGGTGCTGATATTGTACTAGGATTACAATGGTTACAATCTTTGCGGACGGTAGCTTTTAATTTTTTAGAAATTTTCTTGAATTTTTTTCGGAAGGAAAGGAAGTTCAATTACGGTGTATCGCAGGGAAATCGGGAAAGGTAATAAGCTCTAATGTCATTACAAAAATTCTGAAGAAAGAACAACGAGGCGTCATAACACAATTATGCTCACTAAAAGTTCCAACATCAAAATCAACTATTTCTCGAGATCTCCAAAAAGTCTTGGACAATCATTCCAAGGTGTTTGAAACTCCCAAAGGACTCCCACCTATTTGTGATCATGATCATGGAATTAATTTGATTCCAGGAAGTGTTCCTCCAAACATCAGGCCTTACAGATATCCTTATGTCCAAAAGAGCGAAATTTAACGTATGATTACAAAAATGCTAGAGGCTAGTATAATTCAACCTAGTCCAAGTTATTTTTCTGCTCCAATCGTATTGGTGCACAAGAAGGATGGATCATGGCGCATATGTCCGGATTATAGGGAGCTTAATAAGCTCACTATTAAAGATAAATTTCTCATTCCTGTGATTGATGAATTATTCGATGAATTACATGGAGAAATTTATTTCACCAATTTGGATCTTCGTTCAAGATATCATCAAATTAGAATGAAGACCGAATTGATTCCAAAAACAAAATTTTGAACTCATGAGGGTCATTATGAATTTTTGTTCATGCCTTTTGTCCTTTCAAATGCACCTTCTACATTTCAAGGGTTGATGAATTCCATTTTCAAACCCTTCCTTAGAAAATTCATGTTGGTATTTTTTTATGATATACTAATCTACAACAGGTCTTGGAAGGATCATGTTCAACATGTTGACAGGGTGCTCAAACTATTGGAGGAGAAACAATTATATGCAAAAACCTCCAGACGTTTCTTTTGAGTACAAGAGGTGGAATATCTGGGTCATATTGTATCTCAGAAGGGTGTTAAGGTAGACCCCAACAAAATTAAATCCATTAAGGAATGGAAAGTACCCACAACCATAAATAAGTTGAGAGGATTTCTCAGGTTAATAGGGTATTATCGCAAGTTTGTTAAGAATTATCGGAGAATAACAACACCTCTAACAAAATTATTGAATAAAGATGCATTTTCATGGAATACTGAAGCAACTAAGGCCTTTGAATGTCTTAAAGAGGCAATGTGCCAAGAACCGGTCTTAGCTACGCAGACTTCACAAAAACCTTTATTGTGGAATGTGATGCCCGAGGAAATGGAATTGGTGTTGTTTTAATGCAAGAAGGAAAACCCATTGCTTTTGAAAGTTGTCTAATCAAAGGAAAGTATTTACATAAGGCTATTTATGAGAAGGAAATGTTGGCAATACTACATGCACTAAAGAAATGGGGACCTTACCTAATGAGAAGACACTCCAATGTAAATACTGATCATGATAGTATTAAATACTTTTTGGAAAAAAGATTATATTCAGAAGAGCAGAAAAAATGGATCACAAATATGTTGGGTTATGACTTTGAAATCATCTACAAAAAAGGGAAGCTAAATGTTGTTGCAGATGCACTCTCAAGAAAGGATGAGGATGTGGAAGCATTGCTTTGTGCCATTTCTATTATCCAACCCGATTGGATAACCAAAGAAAGGGAGGAATGGAAGAATGATGAAGATGTATGGACACTCATTCAAAATTTGTAGTAAGTGTTAGTCATCAGTAATTTTTGGCTATTTTGGAGATGACTAAAAACTTATCCTAGATTTCTAAAAACAAAATTCATGAATATTGTGAGTTTTAGAAATCTCACTGCCTCCATTATCCTTAGGATAAAATTTTCACTATTTTACTATCCTATCATGTCATGGTCAGCCTATCACTCCCAGAAGACCCATCATGGGCTCATGCCACTCATTTTCACTGTGTTTTTCCACCTCTGACCTTAGCACTTTGTTTTTGGCTCGCCTAACCCCTCCACTTGCCAGCTAGGATCACTAACCAACCTACGCATTCTTGTGTTTCCCGAGTACATCAAGCATTGATGGTCTCAAAAATATATTTGTAGGCTCTTTAGATAAATCAAGTACATTGGATTTTGGATCTTCAATACATCGAATTGTCAAAAAAAATGTTTTTTATACTTAAAGACCTCAAAGCCAAGGTTTCAGTCAAAGACAAGCCCAAAGAGCCTCCCACTAGGTCACGTAGGGTTTCATAGGTTGTAGGAGTGTTTTGGTGTTCTAAATCAGTGTTTTACATGTGCCAAGAAGCTGAATCAAGTATGAAAGAAAGTCAGTACATGGTTGTCCAAAATGGATCAAGAAATCTTTCAAGGAAGGACCCCTTAGTCAAGAACAAATTCTGCAAAGAACAACTACTCATTTTGACATTTCTGCAGGAGTGTCAAGGTGGCTATCAGCAGAAAATAAGCTAAGGTAAGAGGCCAGTTCCTCACTAAAAGACATCCACAGCAAAGCAAAGGAAGCAGGCCTATGTTCAAAGAGAATGAGGGTTTTTTAGGACTGATTGGCTAAACAATGTTGCCAAGCAAGAAGCCAATGCAAAATACCACAAGGACAAAGGCACCTCCACACAACCAAGCATAAATTGAAGATTTTTAGAAATTATAAATAAAAAAGGGAAAAAGGTGAGGTGAACTAGACATAAATAAATGAACTTGAAAGGGCTATAGAGAACTTAGAAGACTACACTAATTATTCTTCTCTAACAGCCCTAAAACCTAAGATTTTGGAAACATAGGAAAAGTAGGTGAAATGAAGATGATGGGCCTCCATCATGACAGCATAATGTTTCCAAAAAAGCTATTGAAGGTGATTCCTAGGGTTGTCCAAGGGAATGGTGCTTCACCACATCAAAGGGAGAAAATGCAAAGAGTATCATTGTGAGGGAGATCAAGCCTCCATTATGGAGTCAATTGCCTTCAAAATGGTCAAAGGAAAGAAGGCATAGGGTTAAGCTTCAAAATGAAGGACCAAGCTGAGCATCAGTTTACTGTTGAGTAACTGAGGTTGTCAAACTCCAAAGAATGAAAAAGGAAACCAAAACCACTGTGTCATGGCACCTGCAACAAATCATAAGTGGCCAAGAAGATACATAGCAGGCGTGATATATAATCTTTGTCAAAATGGATACATCACTGTCAAAATCAGTAAGAAGGTAAGGAAATTATGTTTATAGATCACTTACAGTCAAAAGTGTCAAAAAGGGATAAAACATTCTTTTCAGTTTCTCAGTGCAGACAAAAAGGGTGTGACAGTGCCAAAAACCTCAAGTTGAAAGGAACCTCTTCATTTCTCCAGCAAACTATCACCAAAGAAAGGAGAAATGAAGAGGTAAAAAAAAAATTATATCAGTCAAAACATTATATCAGTCAAAGTGAACATATTTGAACCCCAGAGCACAGTAGATATCACCTCATCTCCCATGATCCTCTCATGTTTCTAGAATGTGGGATGTTTTCAATTTTGTGAGAAGGTCAAACAAGTACAACAACACCCAGAACTTACAAGGTTGTTTTTCCTCAACCTCCACAATAAACAAGTGAATCTTGCAGGGGTGGATTTTGAACTATCAGCAGATGCCATCTCTAATGCTACAAGAATATCTGTTTTCGGTGAGAAATGGTTCAAGAAGGCAAGGTTAGACATGAACCATTATGAGCCATTTGTCAAAACTAGGTACAGAGTAGGCCTCAGGGCTATATTCCCTTTCTCACACCTAAAGCAGAGGTTTGAACCATTGATGAGGGTTATCATGAAGTACTTCACCTGTGAAGGGAGGTACTCCAGACTTTATTCCTACCATGTTAGACTCCTCATGCATTTAAAAAGGGTCAAAATGCTCAACTTGCCCTAATACCTCTATAGGAGTATGGAAAAAATGTCTTCTGTTGTCCAAAGAAGGAATTTTTCCCAACAAATGCAGAGTTTGTTTCACCATTCCTTGATCAAGATGGTAGTTCTACATCAGTTGGAACAGAAGGGCATACCTTGGGAGGTATTCATAGCACATGAAGTCTTCACAAGCCCACAGCTCCCTCGTCAACCTAACTTGCCCTCATCATCTACAAAAGTGTCCTCACCTCAAGAAAACCTCCCTTCCTCCCCTTCTCTTGATGCATCAAATGAAGAAGGAAGTGGCAATGACGAATTAAGTGAAAATGAGGGAGACAATGATAATGATTCAAATCAAAATGAAGAGGGTGAGAGTGACAATAAATCAGTCCAAAGTGAAGAAGAAGCAGATGATGAGGAAGAAGAAGAGGAAAATGAAGAGGAAGGAAATGATGATGAAGAAAGGGGCAGTGAGCATGACAGTGATGAAGATGAAAACAGTGAGCATGATAGTGAGAAAAACAATGGCAATATGGAAGAGGATGACAATGAGGACAATGCAGAAACTAAAGGCAACCGTGATACCAATGAAACAGACCACAGTGACAAAGAGGTAAACAGTGACAAAGAGGCAGATAATAAAGAAGACAGTGAAGGACAAGACAAGAAAGAAGAAAATAGTCATGACAGTCATGAAAACAGTCATTTCTCAGTGATAATGAGAATGAGGACAGTGAAAAAGATAAATATGAAGGAAATCCTAGTCATGATGATAGTGAAAAATGGGAAGGGGCTGATAGTATAAATGATGATCACAACAAGGAAGAGGACAACAACTCAAATGAAGAGAAAAATGACAATGCCTAAAACAATGAAGAGGATGAGAGTGGTTATGATGTAGAATACAATGATGAGGTATAAAATATGATGACTAATGATACCGATAATGAAGATGAAGAAGTTGATGACAGCAGCAAGGATCACAGTCATGATAAAGACACCAACAAGACCACAATCACACCCTTTTCACCCACATACCAGAGAGGGTCAAGGCTTGTGTTTGCTGCCTCCAAAAGGCAAGGTACCATGCCATCTACCTCAGCTCAGCCACTATACAAAGGTAAACAAAAGGTAAAAGAAGAAGAAGAGGATCATGGGGTAGAAAGGGATTTTGAAATCATTTAGGTGGACAATGATGAGGAGGAGGAGGCAAGGATCTCAAAATTTCTCATCCAAAACAAAAATTCACTCATTGAAGACCTCCAAGCCAATATGAATAGAGCCAAAAGTGTGATTGATACCCTTGACTTGGAAAACAGGCAGCTAGGAGCATGAATTGCTATTTATGAGGCTAGAGCCATTAAGGCCCGGAAATAAGCCCAAAGGGCATAGGTGAAACTAGAAGAGTTCATGGGCACTTATGAAGAGAGTGAGGATGAGGAAGGTCAATATAGGAGGAGGCCTAGAACCATGGGATTAAAGAAGGCATTGGCAAAGCAAAAAGAACAAGAAGCAGCCCTAACAGAACAACTCCCCCTAGATGAACTGTTAGCCATGGAGATAGCACATGATCGGGAGCCTTGGTTGGAAAGAGCCAACATACACTTGGAGGCCAAATTAGAGAATGCCAACAAGAATCTTGACCTTCAAATAAGGATGACTAAGCATCATGTCCGGAGAAACCAAGTTGCAAAGGCCAAACTGAAGAAGGCCCAAGCCAAGATCCAGACACTAAAAGAAGCAAAAGGCCAAGCTAGAATTGGACTTTTGGCGCAAGCTTCTCTATACGTCTCAAAAACCCCATGAGGGAGACATCCACCAATTTTGAAGAAATTTGGACAAGTTTTTGTTTTTTGAGAATTAGGAGGCCTATAAGTGCAGTGCCCCTGGTGCTACACTTTTCCTAATGAAACCCTAGGTCTTCATAGCAAGTAAGCCTCTGTTTTTGACCTATGAGAAATTAATTATCATTTGAATGGGAGTAAACTAAGGTCAACAAAAATCATTTATATAAAATCCCTCATCAAGCTCAAAAGCAAACAGTCATACCTCACCTCCATATCACTCATTTGCAAGAGCTGCCCACCATCATTTCCATTTTACTCCTTTTGCCCAATTTTGTCCACAAACAACCCTAATTACCATGTCAGGGGTAGAAGACAGTAGCAGCAGTGATAGAGGCCAAGGGCCTATGAGGCCAAACCACAAAGGAGGAAAAGTGAACAGATTTGAACCCCAGAGCACAGTAGATATCACCTCATCTCCCATGATCCTCTCATGTTTCCAGAATGTGGGATGTTTTCAATTTTGTGAGAAGGTCAAACAAGTACAACACCACCCATAACTTACAAGGTTGTTTGTCCTCAACCTCCACAACAAACAGGTGAATCTTGCAAGGGTGGATTTTGAACTATTAGCAAATGCCATCTCTAATGCTACAGACATACCTGATGTTGGTCAGAAATGGTTCTAGAAGGAAAGGTTAGACATGAACCATTATGAGCCATTTGTCAAAACTAGGTACATAGTAGGCTACAGGGCTATATTCCCTTTCTCACACCTAAATCAGAGGTTTGAACCATTGATGAGGGTTATCATGAAGTACTTCACATGTGAAGGGAGGTACTCCAGACTTTATTCCTACTATGTTAGACTCCTCATGCATTTCACAAGGGTCAAAATGCTCAAGTTGCCCTACTACCTCTATAGGAGTATGGAAAAAATGTCTTCTGTTGTCCGGAGAAGGAATCCTTCCCAAAAAGTGCAAAGTTTATTTCACCATTCCTTGATCAAGATGGTGGTTCTACATCACTTGGAACAGAAGGGCATACCTTGGGAGGTATTCATAGCACATTAAGTCTTCACAAGCCCACAACTCCCTCATCAACCTAACTTTCCCTCATCATCTACACAAGTGTCCTCACCTCAAGAAAACCTCCCTTACTCCCCTTCTCTTGATGCATCAAATGAAGAAGGAAGTGGCCATGATGAATTAAGTGAAAATGAGGGAGACAATGATAATGAGTCAAATCAAAATGAAGAGGATGAGAGTGACAATAAATCAATCCAAAGTGAAGAAGAAGCAGATGATGAGGAAGAAGAAGAGGAAAATGAAGAGGAAGGAAATGATGATGAAGAAAGGGGCAGTGAGCATGATAGTGATGAAGATGAAAATAGTGAGCATGATAGTGAGAAAATTAGTGGTAATATGGAAGAGGATGACATTGAGGAAAGTGAAGAAACTAAAAGCAGCAGTGATACCAATGAAATAGACCACAGTGACAAAGAGGTAAACAATGAAAAAGAGGCAGATAATAAATAATATAGTGAGAGACAAGACAATAAAGAAGAAAATAGTCATGACAGTCATGATAACTGTCATGACAACAGTCAGTTCCTTAGTGATAATGAGAATGAGGAAAATGCAGAAGATAAAGATGAAGGCAGTCCTAGTCATGATGATAGTGAAAAAGGGGGAGGGGCTAATAGTCCAAATGATGATCACAACAAGGAAGAGGACAACAACTCAAATGAAGAGAAAAATGACAATGCAGAAAACAGTGAAGAGGATGAGAGTGTTGTTGATGTAGAAGACAGTGATGAGGCAGAAAATATGATGACTAATTATACCAATAATGAAGATGAAGAAGTTGATGGTAGCAACAAGGATCACAGTCATGATAAAGACACCAACAAGACCACAATCACACCCTTTTCACTCACATACCAGAGAGGGTCAAGGCTTGTGTTTTCTGCCTCCAAAAGTCAAGGGACCATGCCATCAACCTCAACTCATCCACTAGACAAAGGCAAACAAAAGGTAAAAGAATAAGAAGAGGATCATGAGGTAGAAAGGTATTTTGAAATCATTAAGGTGGACAGTAATGAGGAGGAGGACTGGTGCTACAATTTTCCCTCAGGAATATTTATAGGGAAAACTTTACATTTTTGGATTTCTCATGCCTAGTACATTACTCTCACCAAATTTCAGATCATTTGGAGCATTTTTGACCCCTCAAAAGGTCAAAAAACACCTCATTTTTCACCATTCTGCCTCATTTCTAGGCCTGGCACTGCGCTCAGAGAAGTGTTGGAAATTTGAATTTATGGACAGGTTATAGAGGCTCAATCATAAAACCAAAGGTATATCTAGAAATAATACTAATCAAGCTTTCCAACGGGCCATCACGGAGCAAATTCCAACACCGGAAGGTCCCCAAAACTTGGCTGCAACAAGACCTATTTTGGCACTGCGCTTATAGACAACACTGTGTGTTTTTGGCCAGAAGTCAACAAAACACACTCATTTATTGAAAAATCATATTTTAGTGTTAAGGAAAATCACTCTAGAATTAGGTGCTAGAATTTATTTTGGCATTTATTTCATGTGGTATTTTGTGCCTTCTGCCTTGCATGGTCTCTTGGGCATTTATGACATTTATGAGTGATTTTGACATTTTCCAACCCTATCTAGGGTTTTTTCCCTCCTTTGATAAGATAAATAGAGCATGAGGGTTTCATTGTAAATGTTAGCATTTGATGAGTTTTGAGAGCAATACATGGTTTTCTTGAGTTTGAAGGAGAAATTGGTCTTGTGGAGTTTATGAATGGCTTGCTTTGATTGATGATGAAGGAGGATAGCTTGTAGGATCTCTGAGTATGATTAATGGTGATGTGTCTCTGTTTAGTTCTTGTTTCCTTATGTATCATTTTGTTACATCCTTCTATGTTGCAGTAGAACAGAAGTGTATAGGCTAAGAAATGTTGTTTGAGGCACCTTAGTCCTTCCTGTTTTCTATTACCTTTATGTGTTCCTCTGCTGGGTTAGTTTAAGGAATTCTTAGTTGCTTATTAGACCTACCTATACCTATGCTTGTTTATTCCATGAATGGTTCAATATAGTAGTTTTCAAATATGTTTTATGGTTAGCCTTACTTATTTGATGCTATTTAAACTCTGTTTTGGAATCTCTCTTTGAAGTACTACTTGTTAGGTTTTAGCCAAAGAGACCATGCTCAGATCATGCCCTTTGTCCATGCTTGAGAAGTTTCCTTAAAGTTCTTTGTATCTTGATCATAGATGCTTAGGAGTTCCCTCTTCTTTGATTAAAGTTATATGTTATCTTGTATTTTTTCTAAACCTTGAAGGTGAAATCACTAGAAGTTAGATAAGTTTCTTTCTTTCTTTGGTTCACTCAATTGTTCATCTTGAACACTTGTTTGCTTAAGTATAATAAAAAAGCTATTGTTTTACAATCTCTTATGATTATGTCCTTATGTTGATCTGTATTTGAGACCATCTTGTTTAAAAATTACTTGTTTAAGGATTCTTCACTGCCCTTACACACCTACTATGCTCACCAACTTAATGTTCATTTCACTTCACACATGCCTTAAATATCCATTTTACCATGCTAGATTTGTCTGTTATGCATCCTGTTTCATTGTTAAGATATCCATGACTTTCATAGAACCCATAGCCCAATGATTTGAAGACCTCTCACTCCACCTATTCTACTTGATCATCTTACCCAACCAAAACAAACCATAAACCATACACTTAACAACTAGCCTAAAATCAAAACCCTAGAAGAAAACAAGTTCACATTCTTTGCACAAAATAGAGAGAGTCCTCTCTGAGTCCAAGAAGGTTAGGTCCTATGACTCCAAAGACTGGTCTAATGTTACCCTGTGTATTTGGTCTACCAATCTGCTAAATCACGAGAACCTAACAGTAAGATCCCAGTACGTCTAATACGTTTAGTTGGAAAAATGATTCCTTATGGTACGAAGATCACTTATATCTTTGTAAGAATTCCCAACTAAAACAAAATATTCTTTTGGAATTGCTAACCTCACCCTTAGGAGGACACTCGGGATTTTTAAAAACTTACCACAGGGTGAAGAAATAATTTTTTTAGGATGCCCTTAAATCTGATATTCAAAAGTTTGTGGCGGAATGTTTGGTTTTCCAGCAAAATAAAGTTGAAATAATTAAGACCCAAGGACTGCTACAACCTTTATCCATTCCAAATCAATGTTGGGAGGAGGTTTCAATGGATTTTATCACAGTTTTACCTAAGCCCGAAGGAAAGAGTGTCATCATGGTGGTAGTTGATAGAATTACCAAGTATGCACACTTTTGTGCATTATCTCATCCATTTAAAGCGAGTACAATTGCTACTGCATTTATGGAAACAATTCAAAAGCTACATGGAAACCCAAAGATTATTGTAAGCGATAGAGATCCCATTTTCTCTAAAATTTTTTAGACATAATTGTTTTCTTGTTTGGGTACTCAACTAGCTCATATCTCATATTATCATCCTCAATCCGATGTAAAAAATGAGATAGTGAACAAATGTTTTTAAGGATATCTTCGTTGCTTTGTATCTAATAAAAAAACATGATGGCTCAATTGATTACCTCTGGCCGAATGGTGGTATAACACTTCCATCCACATTGCAGCAAAAATGACCCCATTTATGGCACTTTATGGATATCATCCACCATCCATCGCCTCATCTTTAAGAGAAAATTCTAAGGTTCAAGCAGTGGAATATCACATCAAGCATCAACAACAAGTTCTCCAACTCTTAAAGGATAACCTAAATTTGGCACAAAATCGAATGAAACAACAGGCAAATTAACATCACATCGAGAGAAGTTTTGATATAGGATACTGGGTATTTTTACGACTACAACCATACGAACAAATGTCCCTCAAGCAAGCTAAGAAGGATAATAAAGTATCCCCAAAGTACTATGGTCCTTACAAGGTGTTGCAAAAGATTGGTACTATGGCATATAAATTGGAGCTTCGTGCATCTTCCTATGTGCACCTAGTTTTCCATGTTTCATGCTTAAAGAAGGTTATAGGTGAAAAACTTCAGGTTCAAACAATATTGCCAGAACTTGATGAGGAAGGAAAAATCATATTGGAACCTGAAGTAGTCACTAAAATAAGAACTCGACAGCTATGAAATCGATCAATTTCAGAGTATCTCATCAAGTGGAAGAACTTACCCACTGAATATTCAACATGGGAGGATGAGAATTTTATACAAAAGCATCCAAAACTACTCAAACGTTGAGGACAACACTTTTTTGAAGGAGAGGGGCATATTAGGGCCCTATATTACTAGTGTAGTCCCTTATTGTTGTTAGTGTAGCCCCCTTATTGTTATTGGTGTACCCATGTAGTCCACATAATTTTATTATTGTGCCCCATAATAGCCCACTGTTGTTATTGTTGTGCCCTTAAATTATTATTGTTAGGTTAGCTAAGATTATATTTTGACCCCATGGAATCCTATCCATAGAAAGGAGGTTTTGTCATTTGTGTCATCCAAGAATTGTTCATTTATGTAATGTAAAGGAGGTTTCCCCCTCGAAGTGGCTGATTGTTAAGTCGTTGATCTCTCTTTTCTTCTATTTTGTGAGCTAGTTTAATAACAACAACATTGTCAAACCAAATCCTGTCAGGTACCAAGTCAAACCCTAACTGAACAACACTGTCAAATGCAAATCCAAATATCTCATCAACATTGTCTATATATAGACAAGCCAAGTTTTAGTAACATTGACCAAGCCACATACCAATGAAGAACCAACTCAACCCAAGTAGAAACAAACAAATAATAATGTCATAAGCCCAAAAATATCAATAATTCCAACCTCATTTTGCATAAAGTATAATCTCTGATTGTGAACAAGATTCAACAAAAAATGTGACAATTCTTCAAACCAAACCAAATTGTAAAATAGAAAACCAATTATCTTCATATATCAAGACAATTTGTAGCAAACAAGGCACATCATAAATCCATATTAGTAACTTTCCTTGTCATCAAATTTTGTCACAAATATTCATCAAGGAAAATCCTAGCATAGGAATCACACTTTCATTACAAGAATAAAATTGTTGTCACAAGAAGTACACTGGTGTAACAAGAACCTTGTCAATACTCTACCTTAATAATTCTCAAGCTTCAAACCAACAATGTACATTGACTTTAACATAACAAACAACATATAAAATAGTACCTCTTGTACCATTAATAGATCATCATCAAGGCCATCCCGAATACATTTTCAAACATGCATCTTTCTGCCATATTGGTCTCAAACAACACATTGATCGTGCATACAATTTATTCACCAAGTGCACTGTGCAAGCCATATCAAAACAAAAGACCACTAATCAGATCTCATATCAGTGTATGACTCAAATTACTTAAATCTACAACCATAAAAAGTTTTTTGAAAGTATTCCTTGAGTAGTCACTGTATAATAAATAGCAAGTGGGCACATAAATAGATCATCTAATCAACCATGTAAGAAGACATACAAGAATTTTTTAACATTAATTCCTATCCATTTCAAAGAGAAGCTCCGATATTTTTCAAAGTAATGGTTTCTGCATACAAGTAATCTACCCAAGCTAATACTTTCATGCAAAAGAGATCGATCTACAAGATTATACTCAGCATATAAACTTGATTTTAAACATGTATGAGACCAATAAGATAGTGCACACAAAAACAACATCAATACTCAAATCGATTTCACATCTAATCTTTAACCAAATCATTCAAGGGACCATCACACATTTATCACACATTTATGAGTAAATTGGATCGATCAAAAGAAAATAGACTCATTTATTGCACTTTAGCAATCTGCAAAATAATGCCTTGTTGCACAGCATATTAGACCCGCTATTAAATAGAAAAATCAAGATACATGATTCCATATTTTAGAATATATTCAACGCACTAGAATGTGCATTGTTCATAGGTCGATTTCCCATCACATAGGCTCTGGCTAGATCATGTGTCAAAAGATCTTCAATGTTGCATAACCCTGCAAAAACTTATTACACAGTGTACATATATATTTCAAATAGCCTCAGTGTACATTTAGATACATGGATCATTTCAAATTAATTTAATCATATTTGTGCACTATAAATCTAGCAAACATACAATATAGAAGGTCATAAATTCAACCATCGAAACTATTCACTCATTCAATCCTTTTTACAACTTCATGAGCAAAACAAATGTGCATAGGTAGCGTGTTTTTCCCTCCAAATAAATCAAATCACATTTTTTATCTCCAAAGCGATATTCTTGGCACATTTAATACTTTTATTAGCACGCAAACATTATATCCTCTTCCTTGCACCATACCATAACAAAATTATACGAACCAAATTGATCTCACAAATGTGCACTTCACACCATGTCTGGATTACAATTTTAAAGTTTTCGAGGGTTGCCACAAGCTAGAAAAGCAATAGGCACAAACTACTAGAGTGTTTGATGGCATTTGACCATCTGATTATGCCTGAATGTTAATGAAATTTTTATTTATTTATCTAGTACAATATGTTTCTCTCCAACCATAAACTTCAACCATCGATGACTAATTTCAACTCTAAGAATTTTTATTTTTACCAATCGTGGCCATTGATGGCCAACCAACTCTTCATATTCAACAAAATATTCTTTTATGTAATAGATCTCATCCAACAATGCCCAAACCAATTTTATAACCATAATAAAGTATTATTTTTATGTAATATATTTGGTCCAAACCACTTTGACCAACTCACTTTGTAAATTATTTTTATCTCAACTCCTTTGTGGTTAATAATAAAAAAGAATGGACCACTTTAATCAAAACTCATTAACTAATTGACTACCAAATCAAAGCTTGTTAACCCATTGAGTAACTCACATGAACCATCACATTAACCAATAGTGATATAATGCTACACTATAGAGATCTACTCTTGTACTATTCCTGTGAAACCTATAGTGTTCCTGTGAAAAAAATCTCGATTGACATCAAGGACAACATATAGCCATAATGCCAACAATCTCCCCCCTTGGAATTGATTTCAACCACCTGCAACACCAAGTCTTCTCTCCCGCTTTGACATCAATGGAAAAGGGCATAAGTTGAGAGAAGTTCTCCTCCTGCAATGCTTGACATTATATATCTATTGATGTGAAACAAGAAACTCTACTGCAATATATGACTAGCATAACCATACTTACCATGTTCCCCCTAAGCATATTGGATCCTTCCATAAGACTGACTAACAAAACCATTGACTCTATTATCTCACATTTACATCAATCACCCAAAGAAACAAGTATATGATATGACTAAAGGTACATGCATTCATGATATCACAAATACTTCATTTCATCATCAATATGTGCATGATATCATATTGATTACTATAAATAGAAGACTCATAAACAACATATGATAAATCAAAGAAGACCTCCAACATCGCAAGCCATTAAACATATCAACCAATCATTAACCATGATAGAGACATATATATAAATTCCAACAATAAGCAATGTATTGAAAAACCAATGCAAGAACACTGATCACAACAACAATAATCTTGAACTCATCATAGATCATACCAATATCAGACAGGTAGTACCCATAATAAATCACAATTCCAATAATGAACCATTTGGAAGCATAGGATATGTTCCCCATAAACATGTGCCAATCACCAATCTTGATCATAATATATGCATAGCTCATAAACACTTATAGATCAATACATCAAATCAACAGTCTGCAACAAACTAATGTCAAAACCATAATGCCAACGATGATCTGTTGAAACATATGAGAATCTCCCTCTGAACATGTCATATCTTATCCTGAACATCACAACTTAAGCAGATGAAACATTAGTAGCATAAATAATCAAACAACCTATGAAATCTTGGTATGGACATTTTCAAATTCCATAATTTAATGTTAAAAACTTCTGGAAAATTGTGTATTATATTTGTTGATGTGACCGACGTTTTGGGTGAAAACTTCACTCATCAAGCTTCTTGTCCTTAAATATGGGTGAAGTGTTGACCTGAAATGTCGGGCAGATCAACGAATAGAATACATGATTTTCCAGAAGTTTTCAACATTAACATATGAAATCATTATCAATGCAAGGTCCCCCCCGAGTGTTGAAGAATGTAACTAGTGTTAGACTTCATAATTGTATTTAATGAAAAGAAAGAAACAAAAATTATTGTAAAATAAACTGACTTATTAAAGCATGGGTTTCATTCTTGGGTCAATGATTTTTAAGTCAAAGCCTCCATTAAAGGCTTCTAGGTTTTGTCTTGAGCCAATAGAGTTGTTTTCATTTTTATTAGACCCTTATTGGAATTTTGTATCATGTAAACATAAATATTTTTTAGTCAAAAAGGTCATTGTCACCTCCAAAACAAGTCGGCCTTGTTCTCATGAAGTCGACTTCTATTAGGGATATTTGGCCCAACAGAAATACTATATATAGATAGAGAGGAAACTTAGATTATTTGAAGCACTCACTCAATAATTTCAGTCTACAAAAGAAAGAAGCAGAAAAAGAAGAGAGAAGTTGAGGAGAGAGAAGGAGGAAGCTATAGAAGTCAAGGATCGATTTTTGGGGCATCTTTATCTCACATGTGAAAATGTTGAAGTCCAACAAGAAATTGCAGCACACACACTAGTGTGGGACCAACAGATCCTAGTGATACATTAGTGTGAAGGCCAAATTAATTAATTAATTTGGTGTAGTGTATAATTTAATTTTCCCTTAATTAAATTGGACAATAAAATGTAATCTTATCTCATGAACACTTGTAACAGTTAACTGAGTGTGATAAACTCAGTTAGCTCATTTATTTCGAGTTGAGGGTGGTTGGTGAGGCATGCAAAGTAATTATATTAGTTATGGAGTTTGAATTGCAATTGGTGCATTATTTTAATGCATGAGTAATCGGTTAACTCAGTTAGGTGAGTTAGAGTCAGTTGAACTAGTTGTAACTGTTTGTTGCACTAGTGAGAGATCAAGTGAATTAAATATTATCTAATTCACAATAAGTGACATTCCATGCAACTGATGATTTACTATTAATATATGCATGCATGTCAGTTCCAGTGGAGACCCAGTTGAGACAAAGGTTAAAGGGATGTTAATTATCAGTTGTGTGATTAGTAGGTTGCCCGCATGCAACCAGACATCCATTGGATTGCCCATGATCCTTGCACAGTTTTGGAAGGCCAAAATTCCTAAATAATATGGATTGCATTCATCAGGAATTGCGTAAGCAAGGCATACTGTTTAGAGACTAAGAGTTGGCTAAGTGTTCGCCAATTTTGTCCAGGACAATGTGAGACAGTTGTGAGAGTGCAGGAGAATCTTGTGAGAAGAGTGCATTGTAATTGTTTCATGAATCCATGGTGAATATACAATAGAAGATAGAGGGGTTTTGAGCAGCAATATTTCCCCAGGAAATTATCTGTGTTGTGATTGATTTGATTCTTTCTTTGCTTCATGTGATTGGTGATTGTGTTTAATTTCCGCATTTGATTTGTAGAAGGATTCAGTATCTAGCTTTAGTACATTGTTAGAGCAGATTGAATCCATTTATATACATATGTTTGTATAATTTCTACATGGTATTGGAGCACAGGAAATCACTATAGTGGAGGAGAAGCTGAGTTTGTGACTGAATATAATTTGAATTTACAAAATTATTATTGGTGCGACAGGCGAATTCGGATCGAAATGGATTTCAATGGCTTGAGATTGGAGTATGCACTCGAGAGAAATTCCAATTATATTGCGTGGAAAGACAGGATGGAGGTAGTACTGAAGGACAATGGGTTGAAATAATTCATTGATAATGATGTTCCAAAACCCACTATAGCAGATGTTGCAAATCTTGATGCTTGGAAAAAGAAGGTTTCAAGGACGAGGAGGATCTTACTAGAGGGAGTACGAGACCACATTGTCTCAAGTATCCATGGAAAAGTGACACCATATGCAATGTGGAAATCTTTGATAGATCTGTTTCAGAGCATCAGTGATCATAGAAAATTGGCACTGAAGGACAAGCTCAAGAAAATCAAAATGGAGAAAGGCGACACTATAGCGAAATATTTAACAAAATTTTGTCTAATGTCGGGATGAGCTTGGGAGCATAGAAATTATTGTTTCGGATGATGACTTGGTGAGCCTTGCTCTTCTAGGGCTTCCCAAGAGTTGGCATATTTATCATGGAATTTGTCAATGGAAGAGAAAAGTTTCCAGATTGGGAACGACTTTGGTCGGATTTGGTGCAAGAAGAATTCATGTGGAATACCAAGGATGGCTATTCATCTAAGAATGATGATGAATAAGATTTTTCTTTGGCAGCCAAGGTGAAGAAAGGGAAAGGAAAGAAATTCCATTCCAAATCTGAGTCCGGCAAAGATGGCAAGAAGCGCGACATGTCTAGAGTGAAGTGTTTTCATTGTCAGGAGCATGAACCTTATGCAACTAATTGTCCACAAAAGAAGAAGAATAAGAAGACTTTAGGATTTGCAGCTAGTGAGGCTTTGGCCTCGCAATTTGCGCTTGACTTCTTGCTCATTGCATGCATGGTGTCAAGTGCAATGGGATCGGTGTGGTACTTGGATAGTGGTGCATCATTTCAATGACAAGAGACAAAGAAATTTTCAATATCTTGGAGGAGAAGGACCTCCAGATGCATATCGAAATGGGTGATGACAGGTAGTACAATGCTACTGGGATTGGTACAGTTACTTTCTAGAGACAATCAGGTAAACCCTTTCAATTAAAATATGTAATGCATGTACCAGGCTTGAAGAAAAATTTAGTCTCAATTGCAATGTTGGAGGATAGAGGCTATGATGTTGTTTTCAGTGAAGGAAAGTATTTCTTGTGACACAAAAAATAGGACAATCCAAGAAGATTAGGATTCGTGTGAAGAATCTCTATAAACTTGATGTAGATGGTTGCGCAACATTGATGGGTAAGGCGGCCAAAGTAGTGAGTCAGAATGAGGGTGAGTTATGGCACAGGAGATTGGGTCATCTACACCACGGAGCCTTGAAGGTCATGCAACATATTTATATGGGTCTTCCCAAGGGTACTCTTGTGCACTTAGACATATGCAAGGGATGTAAAATGGGGAAGTATGCAAAGGCCACTTTTCACGAGAAGGATAACTGAGCCTCGGAAATCCTTGAGAGATTTCACTCAGACGTGTGTGGACCATTCTCTACTACTTCGACAACAAAGCATAAGTACTATGTGATATTTGTTGATGATTTTTCTAGAAAGTGTTGGATCTACTTCATGCAGAAGAAATATTAGACGTTCTCAAAATTTATTGAGTTCAAAGCACTGGTGGAGAAATACACGGGGAAGCATATGAAGGCTCTTAGGAGTGACAATGGTGGTGAGTACATCTCCAATGAATTCAATAAATTCTGTAGAAAAGAAGGAATTCGGAGAGAGTTGATTGTGCCTCATAACCCACAGTAGAATGGGTTCACAGAAAGAAAGAATAGAACAATTGTGGGTGCAGCACGAGTGATGTTGTATGGTCAAGGCCTATCATTGCATCTATGGGCGGAGGCATGCAACACAACGGTATTTTTGCAAAACCGTTGTCCTCATCGAATACTTGGCACGAGTACACCAGAGGAGGATTTTACTGGTAAGAAACCTGATGTTTCATATTTTAATATTTTTGGATCATCAGTTTATGTGCATGTGAGCAAAGATGCCAGGAAGAAGCTCAAACCAACAACTGAGGTTGGGATATTTGTGGGGTACACTGATACTCCCCACAATTATCGAGTGTATTTTCCAAACAACAAAATGATTGTTGTGTGTGTTAGTCATCAGTAATTTTTACCATCTGTAGATGACTAAATTATTGGTTCTAGATTTCTAAAAACAACATTCTTTGAACATTGTGAGTTTTAGAAATCTCACTGCCTTCATTATTCTTAGAGAAAATTTTCACTATTCTACCATTTTTCCATCCCATGGTCACCCTGCCACTCCTAAAGGACTCCTTATGGGCTTATGTCACTCATCTCCATCCTTTGTCCTATCTATGACCTCATCACTCTATTTTTCCCTTGCCCATAACCCCACTTTACATCTAGGATTTCCTATAGCCAACTCATTTCCCATGATTACCAGGTTCCTCAAGCATTGATGGTATCAAAACTATCTCTGTAGACTCTTTAGATAAATCAAGTACATTGGATTTTGGATATTCAATACACCACTTTGTCAATACTCTGTTTTTACACTTGAAGCCTCCAAAACCAATTTTCAGTCAAAGAGAGGTCAAAGAACCTCATATGGTCCAAGGTCATCATCTCCAAATAAGACTACCATTTAGCTTCAAAGTCTCAACATAAGGTAATGGGATAGCTTGACATTCTTGCATAAGTGTTAAGAGGCCAGCCTGCAGAAGAAATTGATGAGGTAAGAGGTCTACTACTCAATAAAGGCATCTTGCAGCAGGGAAGACAGGAAAACTAGGGTTTTACACTTGGAAGTCCAGCAGAGTGCCAACACAGTGATCAAATGCAGAAATGGCACAAAAATAGTCAAAGAAGTAAAATGATGATGTTAAGCCCCCATGATGACGGAAAAAGGAATATTTGAAGGGGCTTCTCTGTGTAACATTCCAAAGTTTCCAAGATTAACGTGTCATTGATTCAAAGAGAAAAAGGTATGAATAATATCAGTACGAGAGGAGAATTCAAGGTTTTCAATCACCTTCCATACAAAATACGATTTCAGCTCCAAGGAGGAAGCAAAATATTTTTTTAAGGTTGCTTCTGTTTCAAAATCAATCTCATGCCTCTAGGATCATAAGGAACACAAATTTCATAAAATGCAGCAAGTTGTCATGCCTAAAGGTGCAAAAGAGATAAATTGAGTTTCAAGGTGAGAACAAAGGGGTTCTGAAGTTTTTACTTTGTGTGTGAATCCCAAATAATGTCAAGATCAATTTGTCATGCTTCCATGACTAAAAGCAGAAGTCAAATTCATCATATCAGTCACCTGCAAGCAGAATGTCAAAGGATTAGTGAGTATCAGTGAGAAAGGAAAGTTCAAGATTTTCAGTCACTTACAAAGAAAAAGTTGAGTTGAGATGCACAATGGGAACCACAGAATATTGGAGAAAGCTGGTATGTGTAATCATCACAAAAACATCAAAATAAACATGCCAAGTTTCAAAAAACCAAGAGAAAAGTTAATTCGGTGATCTCAGTGACCTACAGGCAAAAGGAAAAAAATATTAGTGAAGAGGGTAAAGAAGGTTTGACACGGTAGGAAATGGGTTTGCAAAGATTAAATTTAATTCCTAAAGGCCAGTTTGGTTTTTCATATGACTCATAGTGCCATTGCAGAGCATCAAAATTGTCAAAGAGAGAAAAAACTGTTAGTTTTTTAGCCAAACTTGTCTAAGTGACGAGGCGTTGTGCCTGGCAGGGCGCTGCCCCCCTGGAGGCAGGTGCTTCACCCCTAGCCATTTTCCTCGTGTAAATTTACACGGCGTTACGCCCCTGGAGGCAGGCGCTCCGCACCTACCAAATTTCGCCCGATAGAACCCGACAAGGGCCTTGGTGCTGGACGCCCTACAAACAGTGATGCGTGCAGCCCGACTCGACACCACGAGCAGGTGCTGCGTGCCTGACACACAACACTGCCCCTTTCCCGACCCGACTTGCCCGATAGGCACGGGTAGGCACTGCGCGCTTGGCCAGGAGGGCCTCCACACCCTACAACTCCTCAAAATCAACTCAAAATTTCTTCAAACTGAGTCCAAGGTTTTCCAAGGTGCTCGTAAGGGTATGTATGGGTTCTAAAACACATATTCAAGCTTGTTAATGATTTTTAAGTTAAAATAAGTTGAAACCTTAGGTGTTTAAACTGGGAGTCATTGTTTCAACCTCACTCCATCCGCCTATGAAGCATATCAATTAAAACAAAGGGTTTTTTGCACAGCTAAGGTTTTCATCAAGTTCCTCAACCTCTCATTCAGCCTAAAAATCCTACACCCTCATTCATTCACTTCATTACTGTAAAAAAATTCCTTTTTATTGCCCTCTTCCTGAATTAGTTTTATATCAGTACTTGGGCTTCAAAGGCAGAATGATCAGGATGTTAAGAAAGAGAGACAGTGACAGTGAAGAAAAGGGAAATGAGGGGGTTGATACAAGTGAAGAAAGTGGCAAAGATGGCATTAGGTCTAAAGAGCATTAAAGGCTATGAGGAAAATTTAAATAAGGCCAAAGGCTAATGACAGTAAAGAAGAAATCACAGAGGAGGCAAATATTAGTGAGGATGAGCAAGATGAAACAGAAAGCAGCAGAAATGATGGTGAAAATAGCTCAGAAAGCCAAGAAATGAGTAAGGCAAATGTAAATGATGAATCAAGCAATAAAGAGGAAGGAAGTAAGGAGGCAGATTCCAAGGAGGAGGAAAGCAATGAATAAATCAAACAAAGAAGGATATCAGCATTAGGGCTAATGACAATGATAATGTGGGCAGTAATGATGACTGTCAAAGAGTCATGAAAAAGTAGTAAGGCTGCTAAAAAAAAGGCTTATGAAGGATATGATGAAACCAAGGGCCAAAGAACAAAGAAAACCTTTAAAAAATGGCTAATCCATCCCCTACTAGCATCCTAAACACAATGATCAGGATAACTTCAAAGTTTGCCAAGTTTTTGAAGTGTTTGAATTTTTGGTTGTTTTAAAGGGCATATTTTTGTACAGGCATCCATTAGAGGTAAAGTTTACATTTTTGTATTAATCAGGCAAAGGGAATTATGTACACCAAATTTTAGATCATTTGGAGCAGTTTTAGTCCTCCAAAAGGCCCACAAACATGCAAATTTTCACCTTTCTGTCATGTTTTCAGGGCAGGCGTTGCGCCTTTAGAAGCCTTGGAAGATTTGTTTTTTCAATAGGTAAATGGATCCCAATCATAAATCCAAGGGAATTTTTGGAAAGTAGACTTGATATGCTTTCCAACGAGCCATCACGGAGCTCATTCCGACACCGGGAATGCCTTCAAAACTTAGCTGCAAGGTGACCCATTTTCCTGTGCAGGCTCTGTGCCCTTGGACCTCAATGTTGCGCTGCCCTTGCCTGTAAAGTCAACAAAACACACTGAGATATTTTTGGAAGTTATTGAAGGCCTCAAAGTCATAATTTTTTGCCAAAAGAGATTGAGAGGATATTTTTGCATTTAATGACTTAGGATATTTGTGCCTTGGGCCTTGCGTGGTCTTAATGGACAAAAATGATATTTATGAGCAATTAATGGCCTCCAAAACCCTAGTTAGGGTTTTGAATCTCCTTTGCATGATAAATATTGCTTGAGGGCCTCATTGTTCATGTTGGTTGATGTTGGTTTTCACTTTTTGAACTGAGCATAGGCTCTAAGTTGTGAAGAGTTTTTTGCTTTGGAGCCTTGTAATATTTTTGGACTGAATAACAATGGAGCCAAGAAATTTGTAGGATTCATGAACATAGCTAATGGTGTTGTTTTACTCTTTATGTTCTCATTTTCTTATGTTTTACATATTTTTTCATCCTTCTCTTGCGTTAGAGCATAAGTTTTAGCTTAAGGTATGCTGTCAAAAGTTCATTAAGACTGTCTGCTTCTCTTGCTTTCATGTTTTCCTCTGCTAGGTCAGTTTGGAGAATTCTTAGTTGCTCTCTAAACCCACTCTACTTGTTTATCTCAAGGATGATTTAAAAGAGTCAGTACCAAAGAGGTTTATGGTTAGCCCTGCCCTTTGGAATCACTTTAAACATTGTTTTTGGGGTCTTTACTTTGAAGTATTTCTAGTCAGGGTTTAAATTAAAGAGGTTTATGATTTGCCATGCCATTTTGTCCATCATAAATGGTTGTTTTGAAGTTCCTTGTAGTTTGATTAAGAAATCTTAGGAGTTCCCTGCTTCTTGATCATCACTATTTTTATCTTGAATGTTTTCTTTCTCTGAAGGTAGATAGCTGGAGAGGTTAGGACTTCCCTACTCTCTAGGGTTTACTGGATTGTTGTCTTAATATTTGCTTTTTAGGGTTTGGTTGAAGAATTATGGTATGCCCTGTCTTTGGTTTTGTCTTCATGCATAGTATTCCTTAAAGACCTTTCTTGTTGTAGTATTCGACAAAGGATTCTTAACTGCCCTTTGCACCTACTTTATTCACAATTTAATGTTCACTCCACTCACCTAAGCCTTGAAGATCCATTTAGACTTTTTATACTTGCCCTCCGAAGCATCCTTGACCTATTGTTTTACCTTTCGAGACCTATTGCAGACTCCATAGCCCAATGGTCTAAACCTCTCCTACTCTATCTATTTTACTTGAAAACCTACCCAACAAATAAAAACAAACAAACCCTAAACCTAATAACTAGCCTAAAATCAAAACCTAAAGCTATTAAGTTACATCCTTTACACAAGAATAGAGAGAGCCCTCTCTGAGTCCGGGAAGGCTAGGTCCAAGGACTCCAAAGACTATTTTGATGTTACCCTTGTACTTTTTCCCTCACCAATCTTATAAATTATGGGGACCTAACAATGCGATGGGATATAAAATTTGATGAGGAGAAAGCCATGTGATTGTCCCTTGAGAGGGAGTTGGATTTGCATTTAGAGGAGGAACTCTTGGTTCTAAAGAATGAACCTCAAGATGTGGAGTAGCCACATGCAGAGGATCATGGAGTGGAAAAAAACACTCATGTAGAGCTATCCACCAGAAATAATAGAAGGCGCACCACAGAAGCTGATAGATTGATAATTGATGCGACAAAGAATGTAGGAGCCCCTAATTCATTGCGCAGACAGAGACACTCTCCAGACAGGTTTACTATATACATGGCTCTTATGAGCAAGTGTATTGTGACAAAACTATCTTCCTTTGAGGAACCAGTGTAGCAACTAATTTGGTTTGACTCTATGGTAGAGGAGTATGACGTCATCGTCAAGAACAATGCATGGGAGATTGTCCCAAGGCCGGTCGGAAAATTAGTGGTTGGATCTATAAGGTTAAGCAAGCAGCGAATGGGAGTGTGGAGAAGCACAAGGCTAGATTTGTGGCCCGGGGATTCTCACAAGTTGAGGGGATCGACTATGAAGAGAATTTCACACCAGTCGCGAGGTACTCTTCCATAAGATCTATCCTTGCACTCTCAATGCAGATGGGGTGGCACATTCATCATGTTGTGAACAATTTTGTCACCCCTAGAGACAATCTAGAGTTGCCATAGACCAGTGCCTAGGACATCTTAATATAGCAAGGAGCTCATAATATAATTTGGGTTTTCAATCCAAAAGCTCTCTTACTATCTCTTGTTACACAAAGAAATTAGTTTAAATGGGACCAATCTCTCTCAGAAGCTGATACAACGATAAGAATAATGTAGGGACATCATGCAAAACTTCAATACAAAAACATCAGTCAGTTAAGAGACAACTTACTGCAAAGAGGGCCAGTTCAAATAATATGTCACATAAATCAAATATCAGAGAGTGAATGCAGTGAAAGAAATAATAAGAAGATACCAGTTTTCATTAGACTGATACCCAGATATACAACAAAACCATGTATGGGCTTGCCATTTCAAGAATCCATACACAATCCTGGCATTTTAAAAGCACCCTCCTAAGACAACTGATATAGCAGAAAATATGGGTGAGGTGAACATGGAACAATATATCATGACTAGGCCTATTTAAAGCGCTTGACTAATCCTAGTATGGGCACCAACTAGGATGAATCCTTACTCAAGATTAGTGAGCCACTCGCATTCTAGAACATGATACAAGACGATAAATAGCATGAAATGAGATATTGTATTAACACATGAGAGAAAATTACATACTGTGAGATACCAAAGACCAGAATCCTCATTACAGTTATAACTCCTCCTTACTGAGACCCTCTGAGCTCTGAGCCTTCATATAGAAATTTTACAAAAATGTATACACAAGCCTTCTCACTGCACAGTTCGCTGATAGAAAACTGGAACCCCTCTAATGTCTTTTTTCTGGGTTTTTATAGAAAAGATAGAGAATTCTAGAGAAGGAGGTAGATGGAGCACATTTAATGAATTTATTTGAACAAAATGGCGGAAAACATTCGCGCCCTCACTGTGAATGACTAACTATAAATTACTGTACTTTACAATTTACCTCCAGAAATAAATGCTGAGGATGAAAATCTCCTCATGAACAAGACATAAATAATAAAATATACAATTTTCTGCCCTTCACTAAAAGAGGGAAAATCTGCTACCATAAAACCCTGAGATAGCTTGTGATTGTGCATGGTACTCTCGGCCCTTTAATTTTGAGTTTAAATTTCAGATTCTTAATGCAGGGTGCTGCATTTCTCGGTCCTCCACTGATTTTCGTAGGCTGCCTCATTAATTCTTCATCTACCCAAATCTGCCTTTTGATTTTCTCTGGAGGGTTCTATAGGTTCATATCTTTGCTTTCTTTAATGATGGCCATTTCATACAACTACCCTCGGCTTCCCTCCTGAATTTCTTCCTTGAAAATTTTCAAGGGCGGTGCTCTTGATTTCTGCGTACAAAGCAACAAATTATGATGAATCCTCTACCATGGCAAACCTGCAAAAACACAAACCAGTTAAGGAAAACCAGACCGGGATGGAGGTGAGGGCGATGATGACGACGAGGACATGGCCATATGACAAGAGCATGCAGTGTGGTGGAGAAAATACAGCTAATATTTTGATAAACAGATGGGAACGTAAGTTTTTGTGTAGAACAGTTGAAACATGATGTATGGATAAAAATTAATAAGTATGAATGCAACGCGTATATATATAGACGACGGGGATGGAAATACAATAGGTACATGGGGAATGACACATGGACGTACGATAATCCAAGAGGAATAGGTGATGTGGACGAAAGTACAACAGATGTCGATGAAAAGGGTGACGTGGAGGTGTATAGTCAACAGGCGGAGGAGAATGCGTCCTGGGCTGTCGGATCATGAAACTGGATCAACGGCCCAGAGGCGCGAGAGCGATACGACAGTGGGCCATGGGGCACAACAGACATGGGATAACGCACAAGCAGCTTCGGAGGATCTCTGCCGATGGATTGACGCCGACAGATCCAACGGCGCGGGTGAATTCTGCTGCCCGGCCATTGACCAACCTTTAACGCGTGAAATGGTGGTTTTGAACACCGTACTCAGGAGACACACGTCACACAATTTTTGGAATCGCTGGCATTTGATTGAAAACCGCCGGCTCGATGAAGGTGGTGCGGAATTAACCGCTGGTTTTCACGCGCAGGGGCCACCACGGATGATTTAATTGCGGGTCGTCGATTGGTTTTGATCTGATGGTTGCAGATGCGCCCGAAACGTTTATCCTTAAGCCCCCTTTTCCTCGGGCACATGGTTCTGCACTCTGGTCATATGGGAACCACAACAGGGAGGGCTAAAATCTTAGGGGCTAGGCCCGATAAGTTTTAAATTATGGGCTTTAACCTTTGTAGGGTGGATTTTTTGGGCGGAAATGGTAATATTAAACAGGAGCATGGGGATTTTAGGCCACAGCAGAGGTTTGAAATGGATTCGGAAGAGGCAGCGGACCACAAATTTATATGCAGGGGTCAATATGTACAACATCAGCTCCATCTGGGGATGGCATGTTCGCCCTTGGACATGTCGAGAACGCGCAGACCAGTGAACATTTCTGTATGAACATTCTGTTTTTTCAATTCCTCTGCGTTTCTTCTGCTAATTTTCCAGCACCCTAATTGAAATAAAAACTGAAACAGAGCCTATATACAATATAATACAACAGGCATTCACATCCTGGGTCAGAATTGGAAGTAGGGCTTGAGAAATTGGCCATTTACAGGTGCATCCAACAGATCACCCTGTAGGTTCTCTAACATGAAAGTATTATTTCCTCCTTGATTCACAATTTTGAATGGGCCAAACCACAGCGGATCAAATTTTGCATGCTTGCCCTTTTCAGCCCTCCAGACGTCCCATCTGAGAACCAGATCACCAATTTGAAATTTCCTGTCTTTCGCATGCCAATCAAATACATTCTTCATTTTCTCCTGATATTCTATCAATCTCTGATTCACCTGGTTCCGTGTTTCCTCTAATTCTACCAGTTGATTAATCCTTCTGACCATGTCATCTAGTTCTTCCTGGATTTCCTGCATAAAATGTGCTACTGGCAACGCCAATTGCACAGGAAACACAGCTGCTCGCCCATACACCAATTCATAGGGGGATTTCCCTGCTGCTCTCTTGCTGGTTACCCTATTCGCACATAAAGCAAATTTTAATTGGGAATCCCAATTCTTCTGATTCTCATTTATTGTTTTCTTCAGGGCCCTCACCAGGGTTTTATTAGAAGACCCTGCTAAGCCATTTCCCTGTGGATAGTAAGCTGTGGAGTGAGTCAATATGATGTTATATTGTTGGCAGAAATTTACAAACCTAGCAGACTTGAAGGCCTGTGCATTATCAGTTGCAATTCTAGTAGGACAGCCAAACCTAGATATGATATTCTCCTCCACAAACTTGATTATCACAGCATCTGTAGCATTTCTTGTAGGTATGGCTTCCACCCATTTTGTGAAATAATCTATGGCTGTTAGTATCCATTTATATTGGCCACTTGATGGGGGATGTATTTCTCCTATAAAATCTAATCCCCATTTCTGGAATGGTTCATTCACATGAATAGGAATCAAGGGTAAAGCTGCCAATTTCTGTCTTTCTGCAAATCTTTGACACTTGTCACATGCTCGGACCCAAGCAAAAGCATCTGTAAATAATTTTGGCCAGTAGAAGCCAGCTTTTAGGATCTTATGAGCTGTAGCCCTCCAGTTGTAATGCCCTCCACATATTCCCTCATGAAATTCTATCATTATGTTCTCCACTTCATTTTCTGTGAGGCATAATAGTAATATACCTGAGGGGTCTTTCCAATATAGCTGTCCACTAGCAATTATGTATTTCTGGGATTTTATTCTTACAGCTCTGTATTTTACCTTATCACAACTCGGGGGACAGCTGAGGGTTAAGAGATATTCAACTATTTCTTTATACCAAGGGCTAGTAAGGTATTTCATGTGTACCTTTTGAGTGGCCATCTCTAGTCCTTGTTGTTCTTCTCCTTTCTCAGATTCTTCATTTGCTATCATGGATAGATTAATGCCCAAGGCTTGATGATTTGATTCAGATAGCATTTTAGCAAGTCCCTGCCCTTTAATCAGCCTAGTAGGTCTGATGTCCAGATCATACTCTTGTATTTTTGCAATCCACCTTCCTCTTTTACCTTCACTATCCCCCTGAACAAGAATGTCTTTGAAAGCTGCTGTGGGAACATATGCAGTAATGTGAGATTGCAAAACATAGGTTCTAAAAGCTTTAAGGGACTTTACCAGGGCATATGCCTGCTTCTCCAATATATTATATTTTGATTCAGCATCATGAAGCACTTGACTGAAGAAAGCTATAGGCTGCTCATATCCATCTTCATTTCTCTGCAATAAGACTCCTGCTACTGTATGGGGTGAAGCAAATGAAAATATCATAAATGGCTTTGTGTAATCTGGCCCGGCTAGCACAAGTGATTCAGCAAATGCATGTTTTATCCTTGTAAATGCATCTCTAGATTCTTGGGACCACTTTACGTCATTATCCTTTTTCAACATATCAGTTATATGCCTAACTATCTCAGCATAGTTAGGAATAAACCTTCTTAGAAAATTAATTCGGCCTAGAAACACCTGCACTTCTTTCTTATTCCTGGGTAAAGGAATACTATTTATAACTTCAACTCTCTTGGGGTCTATTTTCACACCATCTTTAGTTACAATATGCCCTAAGAGTTTTCCCTCATCTAATGCAAATAAAGATTTTTGAGGATTGAGAGAAAGGCCATACCTTTTGCATTTGCCAAAATTTCTTCTTAAATGCTCAATATGCTCATCATCATTCTTTGAAAATACTCTGATATCATCAAGATACACCACCAAAAACTTGTCCTGCTCTCCAACAAAGGCTATGTCCATTGCCCTTTGAAAAGTAGCTCCTGCATTAATTAATCCAAATGGCATCCTGACATACATAAACGTTCCCCATGGTGTGGTGAATGCTGTTTTCTTCTGATCCTCAGGGAACACAGCTACCTGATTATAACCAGAAAACCCATCCATCATTGACATTCTGGAGGCTCCGACCACTTTCTGCAGAATATAGTCCATCTTAGGCAATGGATAATTATCCTTTAATGATTCTCTATTTAAATTTCTGAAATCAACACACAACCTTATTTCTCCATTCTTCTTCCGGACAGGAACAAGGTTTGCTACCCATTCTGAGTATCTCAGTGGCACAATTATTTTGGCCTTTAGCAGCTTCTTGATTTCTTTTTCAATAGAGGGAAGCAGCAGAGGATTTATCTGTCTGAGCTTCTGCTTATAAGGCTTTGCATCTCCCCTCAAAGGAATTCTATGTTGCATTATATTAACATCAAAAGTTTTTAGGTCCTGATAGGACCATGAAAATACATCCTTATAGGATTGAAACAACTTCAAATATTTTTCTTTATATTCTTCTGGGATCCTTTTAGATAGTCTTACAATTTTGGGGTCAGCATAAGTACCCAGATTTAAATCTTCCACTTGATCTTCTTCTGTCACTTTGCTTGGCTGCAATGGAATATCATCTTTATTAAATAATCTTTCTAGAGGCACCAGACCTCTAGGTATGACATTTCCTTTGAGATGCAACACTTTATTACCTGCTATCTTCTTTTCCCATCTGTTTTCTGCAATATTTTCAGCTTCTTCTTCTTCATTATCATCAATCTCCATATTAGAGAATTCTCCCACTGTCTCCATAAATCTCTTCATCTGGTCATCATCTTCGAATACCTGCCAATGTTTAAAATTATCTGGGATAGATGGCCTGTAACGTACCTCCACTTCATATCTTAAAAGCAGGTTCTGAGGAGGACAGAATGTACTGGCAGCTACAGCAAGAGAATCTGCTATTCTGTTATGCTCCCGGGGCATGAACTGTATGTTAAATGTTGAGAAGAAATTCTCCAACATGTCCCATACTTCGTTTCTGTAAGCTCTCAGTCGTGGATGCTTAGTTTTACATTGATTTCTGATCTACCTTACCACCAGCTCAGAGTCTCCCATGGCTTTTAGACTTTGGATGCCCATGTTTCTAGCTGTCTGCAATCCCAATAAAAGTGATTCATATTAGGCTATGTTATTGGTAGCCTCATATTCCAATTTAAAGGACAGTGGTACCCATTTTCCTGTAGGAGATATTAATAACACCCCTGCTCCATTGCCTTCTCTTGAATTTGCTCCATCAAAATGTAAAGTCCAAATTTTCGATCCCTGATTTTCTTTAGGCTGCTCAGTTTGGATTTGACCAAAGAGGGGCTCATGGGAATAATTTTGATTTTCTTCTAACATCAAACATGAGAAGTCTCCCTCTTTGTTATAAACAGGGGAATTGTCTGAGCAGTCAGCCTTAGTTACCATTTTTACAAATCTAGTCTCCCTGTATAGTCTCCTCTCCTGGCCTCCAAAGACTGGGACGGTAGCATATGTTAGGTCCATTTTAATTGACCCACCAATTTTTGTACCCCAGGACCTTGACAATAACATGCCAAAGCGGGCTGGGATGTCAGCAACCACAATGTCCATGACCAAGCTTTTTGCTGGAATTTGGGCCAAATTGACCACCAAATCCTTAATCATTCCCAAGAATTTAACCCTTTGAGAATCAAATGAATATAGGTCTTTGTAAGGTCTTGTAATTTGCAGTCCTAGTTCTTCCATGACAGACAGAGGCATAAGATTATGGGAAGCCCCAGAATCTAACATACAATTGTGTAACAGCAGGTCATGAATAACTAGAGACACATAAAAAGGAGGGGTAGAAGGATCTACCTCCTCAACATGTGGGCCAAAGACTACCATGGGTCTTTCTTCTTGAAGGTTTAGACTATCAGGCACAACTGGTATTTCAGGAGGAAGCATGAAGGAAGTAACTTGAGACTAATATACAGGTTGTTTTAATAGTTCGGTCAGGGGGACTGGAATCTTAAATTTCTCAAGTTCTTTTTGCAAGTTGAAAGCCGAAGGGGGCTTCTCTATTGTGACTTCTTTTGACTCTTTATTTTTAGCTGAAGATTTAATTTCTTTTGACATCGGCTCAGAATTAGGAGGACTGACTACTTTTGAAGAAGAAGGAATCTGATCATTAGGCTGCAAGGGAGCATTTAGAGGATTCTTACCTTTTTCTATGTCTCTCTTTGTTGCTGATTCCTTCTGAGCAAATGCTTCTTTCTGAGGTGGCTCCTCTTCTTGGTCTTGAGTTCGGGTCCTCTTCCTTGAAGACCTGAGATCATATTTTACATTGAATTGTGCTTGCATGAAATCAGCAAATTTCTTGCAATAATGATCAATCGCTGCTTCTTCGTCTTCTTCTTGCAATGGGCATTCTATATCATCATTGTTTGAAAAAGAAAGATTTGAATCTTCTAATTGATAAGCAGCATCTTCAGTGGAGTCATCTACTGGCCCTTCCAGGTACAAAGGATGTGGTACCTGATCTTGCTGCTCTTTTGCTTCCCTAGGAAATATCTGCAATGGTGGTCTTTTGTACTGAGGATTTTATCCTCTGTTTGGAGCATTGTAAAAATTCTCGGGAGCTGCATTCTTAGCCTCCAGTTACAGCTTGACCAGCTTCTTAATCATCTTGCTGATTTCTTCCATCTTATCTGAATCCTTATCTTGATTAGAGGTGGAAACCTCTTCTTTACCTTTTCTCCTAGTACCCTGTTCGACTTTTCCTTTTAATTTCCCAGTGGAGGCAAAGTTTGCTTCCAACTCCAGAGCATCTGACTGAGCATCATCTAAAGTGACAGGTTTTCTTTCCCTCAATGAGAAGCCAAAGTCAAAATCAAAGGCGGCTATAAAAAATATCTTAGCAGCTGTTTCGTGGGGCTTCATTTCAGGAGGCAGGCTCAAATATAACTTGTTAAATCTTTTAATAAACTCCGCCACTCCTTCATTATGTTTCTTCTTCAGAGTATTAAATTCAGTAAGACACATTCCATAATCTTTATTTTCCCCCCATTTTCTGAGGAAGGTACTTTCCATGACATCCCAGGTGGTTATTCAACGGTTCCCCAGTGTCTTGAACCATTTTCTGGATTCACCTTCCAAAGATTGTACAAACAATCTCAAGACCACGTCCAAATGTTCAACATTTAAGTTTTCTGCAAAAGAGCAGAAAGTCTCAAGATGTTTCTGAGCATCAATTTCATTTTCACCATTAAATCTAGGCAGAATCTTCAAATAATCCTGTGGCATATCATTTAGCACTTGGGGTAAGGCTAGTGGTGCATATCTGTTCAACAGAAAAGCTGGTACATTGGCCATTGGAGGAGGTGGGGGTTGTGCAACGGTCTGAGATACAAATGAAGGTAGGGGAGTAGGAGGAAGTGGAGTATGTATAACAATCAGAATGGATTGCACAGAAGCCTGAGGTGTAGATGGGAATAGTTCACGGTTGACAGCAGCTACTTCTGTAACTTCTTTGATTTCCTCAGCCTCGGGAGTAGGATGGAAATCCTCTTCAATCCAGGCACTTCCTCTACGTGGAGTCTCTGAGTAATATTCGAGATTTTCTGTTCTGATCTCTTGAGAAGAAGAAGGCGGATAATCTTCAACGGAATATTCGGGGTTTTTAGCACGAGCTGACTTCCTCTCCTTCCAAACTCTTTTATGAATGATCTTCTCTGGGTCAGACACGTAAGGTGTCTTTGATTGAGATGTATCTGACCTCAAATGTGGCTTACGAGGAGCCAGGACTACCAATAGATTTATCAAATAAATAACAGTGGAGTCGCCAAGGTGAGAGATACGCAACTCTTCAACTCTCTGTGCTCACCTGATTAGAGAGTGAATATGATTTGTTGAGGCCCAGGGAAACTGATATTCTTGAATTCGCTCCCCGACAACGGTGCCAGAAATATGTTGTGAACAGTTTTGTCACCCCGAGAGACAATCTAGAGTTGCCATAGACCAGTGCCTAGGACATCTTAATATAGCAAGGAGCTCATAATATAATTTGGGTTGTCAATCCAAAAGCTCTCTTACTATCTTCTTGTTACACAAGGAAATTAGTTTAAATGGGACCAATCTCTCTCAGAAGATGATACAAAGATAAGAATAATGTAGGGACATCATGCAAAACTTCAATACAAAAACATCAGACAGTTAAGAGACAGCTTACTGCAAAGAGGGCCAGTTCAAATACTATGTCACAGAAATCAAATATCAGAGAGTGAATGCAGTGAAAGAAATAATAAGAAGATACCAGTTGTCATTAGAATGATACCCAGATATACAACAAAACCATGTATGGGCTTGCCATTTCAAGAATCCATACACAATCCTGGCATTTTAAAAGCACCCTCCTAAAACAACTGATATAGCAGAAAATATGGGTGAGGTGAACATGGAACAGTATATCATGACTAGGCCTATTTAAAGCGCTTGACTAATCCCAGTATGGGCACCAACTAGGATGAATCCTTACTCAAGATTAGTGAGCCACTCGCATTCTAGAACATGATACAAGAAGATAAATAGCATGAAATGAGATATTGTATTAACACATGAGAGAAAATTACATACTGTGAGATACCAAAGACCAGAATCCTCATTACAGTTATAACTTTGAGACCCTCTAAGCTCTGAGCCTTCATATAGAAATTTTATAAAAATGTATACACAAGCCTTCTCACTGCACAGTTCGCTGATAGAAAACTAGAACCCCTCTAATGTCTTTTTTCTGGGTTTTTATAGAAAAGATAGAGAATTCTAGAGAAGGAGGTAGATGGAGCACATTTACTGACTTTATTTGAACAAAATGGCGAAAAACATTCACGCCCTCACTGTGAATGACTAACTATAAATGACTGTACTTTACAATTTACCTCCAGAAATAAATGCTGAGGATGAAAATCTCCTCATGAACAAGACACAAATAATAAAATATACAATGTTCTGCCCTTCACTGAAAGAGGGAAAATCTACTGCCATAAAACCTCGAGATAGCTTGTGATTGTGCATGGTACTCTCGGCCCTTTAATTTTGAGTTTAAATTTCAGATTCTTAATGCAGGGTGCTGCATTTCTCGGTCCTCCACTGATTTTCGTAGGCTGCCTCATTAATTTTTCATCTACCCAAATCTGCCTTTTTATTTTCTCTGGAGGGTTCTATAGGTTCATATCTTTGCTTTCTTTAATGATGGTCATTTCATACAACTACCCTTGGCTTCCCTCCTGAATTTCTTCCTTGAAAATTGTCAAGGGCGGTGCTCTTGATTTCTGCGTACAAAGCAGCAAATTATGATGAATCCTCTACCATGGAAAACCTGCAAAAACACAAACCAGTTAAGGAAAACCAGACCGGGATGGAGGTGAGGGTGATGATGATGACGAGGACATGGCCATTTGACAAGAGCATGCAGGGTGGTGGAGAAAATGCGGCTAATATTTTGATAAACAGATGGGAACATAAGTTTTTGTGTGGAACAATTGAAACACGATGTATGGATAAAAATTAATAAGTATGAATGCAACGCGTATATATATAGACTACGGGGATGGAAATACAATAGGTACACGGGGAATGACACATGGACGTGCGACAATCCAAGAGGAATAGGTGATAATGGACGAAAGTACAACAGATGTCAATGAAAAGGGTGACGTGGAGGTGTATAGTCAACAGGAGGAGGAGAATGCGTCCTGGGCTGTCGGATCATGAAACTGGATCAACAGCCCAGAGGCACGGGAGCGATACGACGGTGGGCCATGGGGCACAACAGACACGGGATAACGCATGAGTAGCTTCGGAGGATCTCTGCCGATGGATTGACGCCGACATATCCAACGACACGGGTGAATTCCGCTGCCCGGCCATTGACCAACCTTTAACGCGCGAAATGGTGGTTTTGAACACCATAATCTGGAGACACGTGTCAGAAAATTTGTGGAATCGCTGGCATTTGATTGAAAACCGCCGGATCGGTGAAGGTGGTGCGGAATTAACCGCTGGTTTTCACGCGCGGGGGCCACCACGGATGATTTAATTGCGGGCCGTCGATTGGTTTTGATCTGACGGTTGCAGATGCACCTGAAACATTTATCCTTAAGCCCCCTTTTCCTCGGGCACATGGTTCTGTGCTCGGGTCATATGGGAACCACAATAGGGAGGGCTAAAGTCTTAGGGGCTAGGCCCGATAAGTTTTAAATTATGGGCTTTAACCTTTGCAGGGTGGATTTTTCGGGCGGAAATGGTAATATTAAATAGGAGCATGGGGATTTTAGGCCACAAAAGAGGTTTGAAATGGATTCGGAAGAGGCAGCGGACCAAAAATTTATATGCAGGGGTCAATATGTACAACACATCAGATGGTTGTGAAAACTGTGTTTCTCAATGGATTTGTTGAGGAGGAAGTGTACATAGAGCAACCAGAAGGTTTTGAGATCTTTGACAGTGAGTCGCATGTGTGTTGACTCAAGAGAGCATTGTATGGGCTGAGGCAAGCACCTCATGCTTGGTACACTCAGATTGAAAGCTATTTCACCGGGTTGGGCTTCATAAAAAGTGAAGCAGATGCAAACCTGTACCAGATTGTGGTTAATGGTAAGCTCTTGAATATCGTAGTTTATGTTGATGAACTAATTTTGGCAGGTGATGAGCAACTGATAACTTCATGCAAGGAGGATCTTGTTGGAAATGTTGTCATTGATGACAAAGGAGCACAAAGGAGTAGCACCAGAACTATCATTAAGGCAAAGGAGCAGAGAAACAACAACAAAGGCAAAGGAGCAGAGAAGCTGCAAAGGCAGTAGAGGCAGCAAGGCAGCGGAGAAGCACCAAAGACAACAAAGAAGCATAAAAGAGCAGCAGAGAAGCAGAAGTAGAGAACAAAAAAGTAGAAGTAAATGTAAAAACTATCCATCTGAGGGCTTGGCTCTGAGTTTTCCATTTCCAATTTAAATCCAAGTGTTTTTTGTTTGATCGGGATCTCTGTTTTAGAACAGTACTTCATTTCCAAACAAACTCTGAGTGTTTTGTGCTTTTATCGGATTCCCTGTTTTGAATCAGTTGTTTTAAATCTCTGTTGAAACTGAACATTTGTATTTTATCGAACAACAAGTGGACTAATTGGATGTGCAGGTACAAGTGAGGCCATAGGACTTATATATTGTGTTAACGCAGAACACAACCAATCGGATTTGCAAACTTGACGGGGAACATAGATCCAACACCAATCAACGGTGATAAAGTACATCGCAACCACAATGTTTTGGCACATCGCAGAAAATAGGAGTATTGGTTACGAGTTTTCTCAAGTTAAGATTATTAGTTTGTGAAGCGATGTGAATTGGTGGGGACATTGCGTGGATCGTCGGATCCAGGACAAGCCAACGGTGGAGATTGCAGTGGCCTGGAAGCGATATCACACATTGCAACGTTTAGGGGATAGAATTAAGGTGACTAAAAGGGAAGTTTAAATTTTTGCGATGCGAAGTGAATCGGTGGGGACTTTGTGTGGACCGTCGGATTCAGGACAAGCCAACGGCGGAGATTGCAACGACCTAGAAGTGATATCATACATCGCAACGTTTAGGGGATAGCATTAAGGTGACAGCAAGGAAAGTTTAAAGTTTTGCGATGCGAAGTGGAGGCACATGTGTCGACCCTACGCAACATCGCATCCCGCAAGAAATAGAGTTTAACTCTTAAGGTTACCTTGTAAAGTTCGCAAAGTGCGATTGGTCGCGAATGTTCAGAACTGTGTGGGAGCCTTCGGTAGGAAAATCCTGCATATTTGTGTTGGTTTGGGGTTTACACATTGGCTTGGACTTATATATGGTCTGTGTATGTTACGAAATTTCGTTGTTTGATTCATGCGTGTATGTATGTTGCGACCTTCCAAGGTTTAGCCCTGTTGCATGTAAAGGGAAATTTTGTGTGCAGTTTTAAAATTCATTTTCCACAACATATTCTGGTATTTTGCAGCAGGTTTGGTTAAAGAAGTCGGCCAAGATGAACAATGTTATGTAGTTGCAGTTGTGTGTTAAAAGAAAAGTCCGAACACAACAAAGAAAGGCTCAGGTAATAAAAAGGACCCAGAGCTCGTGCAGAACAATGCAACAACATGGGTCGAGTTAAGCAAAAAGGGCAGTTATGAAGCACAGTTGAAATATAACTACAGGAATAGAAAAGACAAAAGGACAACAAGAAGAAGAGGAAAAATGCTCAGCAAAGCTAAGAAACTGAAAGGGATGAGTGAAATATTTGAATGTAACTGTAAATGTATTATTTGTCTTATATTGTTTGTGATGCAAAGGCAAGTCTCCACAGGCAAAGAAAAACTCCAATTTAATACTGAAATGAGTATATAATGTTGTAACATATTGAATATGCTGAACGAGGAAATGAGAGGGTTGAAGGAAAAGAGTGATACCTGTTCATTTCATATTCCCATATGGAATGAAAACAAATATGAAGTGATCTCTATAAATGATGTTATTGTTATATGCATAAATTTTTTAGAGATTGGGAGAATAAGATAGAGCAGATAGAGATGTTGTGCAGATCCAAAGCTGATATGAAGTAGATTTGAAGGCTGGAAGGGCAACATTGAAGAATGAGAAAAACAAAGCTGATATCCAGGTAAATCAACATGTGATTTCATTGTAGTGTGAGGAAGTTGGTGCTCCCATATCAATTTGTAGCTTGATAGATGTCCATTTATAGTTGGTTGAGGTAGGAGCCTCCTGTGGGTTGTAGCCTGCAGAAAATAGATGGGAGTTGGAGCTTCCTTGCAAGTTGTAGCTTGCAGAATTTGAGGTAGTAGCCTTCTGTAGGTTGGAGCCTACAGAAAATTAGTGGTGAGAGTGAGTTGGAGCTTGCATTTGCATCACATCAATAATAAGATGTGGCTTTCTCCCTTTTGGGTTTCCACTTATATCTGTTGTCTATGTGCTTGATGATTATGTGTTGATGTGATGTTTTAATCTGCTTAATTACTTTCTCTACACACATTAAGGTTGTTAATTAATTATGTATTAAGATTCTCATGAAATGAAGGTATAATTGAGTTGAATGAAAAGAGTTTTAAATGTCCATGAATGTATTAAATTGATTCACCCCCCCCCCCTCTCTCAGTTTAAATAAGGGTTCATCAATTAGTATTAGAGAAAGTTCCTTCTGTATCAGTTTAACAACTAGAAGGAGATTCTAGGTCCCCAAAATGGCTAGCCTAGAAGAATGCTCAACAAATAGAGCCCCATTGTTTACTGGTACAAACTATACCTTTTAGAAAATAAGAATGAAATCCTTTTTGATGTCTCTTGGATTAGATGTCTGGATTACAGTAGAAGTAAAATATGAACCAAAGGATATTGACACAGAGAAAGAAGCCAAACAAGATATCATAGCTAATGCAAAATCAATGAATGCACTCTTGAGCGGCCTGTGTGAGTCAGAATTTATCAAATTAATGGATAGTAAGACTGCCAAAGATATATGGGATACCTTAGAAAATATCCATGAGGGAGATAAAAAGGTGAAGATGGCCAAACTGCAAGCCTATAGAACTCAATTTGAAAATTAAAAAATGAATGAAGATGAAGATGTAGCCAGTTTCTTCTTAAAGGTTGCAGAAGTTGTGAATAACATGATAGCTCTATGAGAAACCATTAAGGAATGTGTGATATCGCAAAAGATATTGAGATCTTTACCTTCCAGATTTAACCCTAAGGTTTCTTCCACAGAAGAAACAACAAACTGGGAAACCTTGACCATGAACCAATTACTTGGAAACTTGACAGCTTATGAGATGAGACTTCCAAAGGGAAATTCAAATGTGAGGGAGGCAGCCTTTAAGGCAGATAAGTACACAAAAGAGAAGAAAGATACATGGTCATGCTCAGATGAAGAACAGGCCAAATTCATCAGAAGATTGGATAGAGGCACAGGTAAGTACAAAGGTAAACTTCCATTTAAGTTCTTTAATTGTGGAAGAGTGGGGCACTATGCTTCAAAATTTCCCCATAAGAGAGCAGAGAACCTGCCACAAGAGATAGATGTTGGCAATATGATGTAGAGTGTTGTCCTTGATGGCAACCCACTGAATGAAGACGAAGACATGAGACTGTTGACATGTGTTGTCCTTGATGGCAAACCACCTGATGAAGTTATTCTTGACCTGATGGACTTAGTAAATGATGTAAATCTGATATGCAATGATGTTTGTTAGCAATATGATGCTGAGTGTTGTCCTTGAATGACAACCCACTTGATAAAGTTGTGCTTGATAGAATATGTCTTGATGAACTAAATCTGATGTATCTACAGTGAGTACAGAAGGCAATGAAGAAAGGAATTCAGCATGTGCTAAATCTATGATGAAAAGAGTATGTCTCAAGGCATACGCGGATATGTCTAGGAGAAGTCGCGTATGCACGCGGAAAAGAACGTTCCAAGTCGCGTATGGGCAAAAGCGCTCAAAAAGTGCAAAACCAAGGGTAACCACCATGGTATTGACCCATTGTATTGGGTAATGATCCGCCTAATTGACCCCGTCCAGGAATACCATCAGAAGTAATGTAGTTTTGGGCTCATGGTATTGAAAGGGGCTCATGGTATTGAAAAAGGATAAACCTATATAAAGAGATGAAATTCATTATGCAAATCATGAGTGAGGGTGCAAGATGTCTGAGCTTGAATGAATACTTCTCTGTGAAGTATATCTGTATGGAAAGGGTAAAGGTTTGATGATAGATCTGAATCTATGATGCACCTATGAATAAATGATGAAGCGGGATATCTAGATCTGAAATGTATTTGTATCTACTAGATCTGTTTATGGAGTGATTAGATCTGTGATGAGGCGAACATCTGTCTGAAGTAAAGGGTTGAATCTGTGTGATGTATCTACATTCGAAGAATTGCGATGACCTAAATGTACGAAGAACCATACGCTTGTTTGCCACGGAAGGGAAGCGCGTATATACGCGGCTTCGGCCCGAAGAGAAAAGCGCGTATGCGCAATGAAATTAGATGCGTAATTTGTACGAATTATACAGTTTATGTGACAGACGCGTATATACGCGACATCGGTCGAGAAGCGCGTGTTCAAGCCGGGTTTGCTGAGTACATGTTAAGAAATGTGTGATCTGTGCATGTTTACGTGTACGTAGGTGAGTTATATGTATGTCGGTTCATGTTTGTTGTGCTTAAGGTATGGGTGGGTCCCGGTCGAAAATATGATGAAAACGTCGCTGCTGAAGTTGTGTCCTAAAGGAGGCTTTGGATCCAGTATGAAAATTGATGAAACGTGGTCAGCAGTAGATCTGGGGGTTGAAGCCTTCAGTATGAAAGAAGAAGCTTTCTATTAATAGATGCTGGTGATTGATTTCAAGGGGTCGAAGCTCCCTTCCAGGAGAGGCTGGTAAACGAGATCAGGGGTTTGGAGCTCCCTTCCGGGGAGAGGGCCAGTAGCGAGCGTAGGTGAGTGCTGCGTCTTGGTAGGAGTACGCGCCAACACATATGTTGTAAGATGTTTTCTCTATAATAAAATATTGAAGGCTGAGCAACTGCAGCGGTGGTTTTCTCCCGAATTGGGTTTCCACCTAAAAATCCTGGTGTTCATGTGTGATGCTTTGTGTGATGGTTTATTCTGTTGTTACTACACATGTTTACTGTTAACTTAACATCAAATGAATGAATATTGCAAAGAAATAAGTCAATAAATATATGCATATTTAGATCTCTGCTAATACGCGAGTTGTATGAAGGATATCAAACGTGTATACGCGAGTTTACTAAAGGAAAGTAGCGTATGGGTTTTAGAGAGTGGAAAAGTAAATTTTTTTGAATATGCGATGAAATGCGATTCACCCCCCCCTCTCGGTATTTTCCCAACAATTGGTATCAGAGGAGGTTCTTCTGCAGAAGCTTGATCGCTTGAAGGAGATCCGTCGCAATGGGAAAGAAGCAAAAGAAGAAGGTTACTCAAGGAAAGAAGATGCCTCAGAAATCATTTATAACAGAAATTGAAGAAGATGAAACATGTATTGATCATTGTTCTTGTATTTCACTTACCTGTATATGCAAAGGTTATGATAGTGAAAGTGACAGTATGGATCTAGAAGAACCTGTCAAGATTAAAGATGAAGAAGAATCTGACCAAGATCTACAAGTGCTAATGGCAAAGAAACAAAAGAAGAAGACTACTCGAAGCAAGGAGATGTCTCAGAAAACCTGTATAGCAGAAATTGACAAAGATGAATAAGATAGTGATTGGGGTCTTGATAATCTTCTTGGTGCAAACAATGGTGAAGATAGTGGAAATTACGCTATAGACCTAGAAAAAGTTATCAAAGATCAACAAAGAATATTTAATGAGAAGGAATCTGCCTCCAAAGATTTGATCTTTAGACTGAAAAGGATGTTCGATGATGTATCCAATCGAAGTAAAGGACTTGAAGCAGATCTGGAAAAATCAAATAAGAAGAATGAAAGACTTGAAGCTGAAATCATCTCTCTTAGGGAAGATCCGAAAATATCAAAGAAGAAGATGGCAGAACTCGAAGCAGAAAACATTTCTCTAAAAACAGATCTAGAAAAATCAAAAAGGAAGAATGAAGGTCTTGAAGCCGGAATCATCTCTCTACAAGAAAATCTTGAAGCATCAAGTAAGAAGAATGAGGAACCTCTACAATCATTTGAAAAGGAAGGACTTGAAGCAGAAATCATTTCCCTCAAAGAAGACCTGGATAAATCAAATAAGAAGAATGCAAGACTTGAAGAAGAAATCATATCTCTGAAAGTAAATCTTGAAGCATCGAAGAAGAAGAATGAAGAACTCTTGCAAACTTTTGAAGAACAAAGAAATGGGTTGAAAGAAGAGATTCTAAATCTGAATGATCAAGTAGAAGATGGAAGAAGGAAAGAAGAAAGTATGACGAAGCAATGTCAAGCCTTGGAGGTTGAGGTAAACATTCTCAAAGGTAAATTAGAAGAAAAGGTTAAACTTTTGAGGTTTCAAGATAGTACTAATACTTTGGACAATATTCTGAGTAATCAAAGGTCTCCTGCTATCAAACTTGGTCTTGGTTTCCATGAAACTGTTAAAGGAGAATCTAGCTCACAAGGAAGTGCTAAAACTTCAGAGGATGTCAATGCAAAACCTGAAGTGTTGAAAGAGACAAAAGGTCAACCAACAATGATGAAATCTCAAAGGAAATCAGTCAATAATGTTGAATGTTTTAAATGTCATAATTATGGGCATGTTGCAGCAAATTGCAGGAGCAGATCATTTTAGCCTCAAACAAACAGTTCCTACATAGAAAGGTACTCTGGTTTCTTCAAGGGATATTGTTTTTCATGTAACAAGTATGGACATAAAGCAGCTGATTGTAAAAGGAGGAAGATTAGAATATTCATTATGATTCTTATGCTTATTTCTCTGGACACATGAGATGTTATTCTTGTAACAAGTATGGACATGTAGAAAAGGAATGCAGGTTGAACAGATCTGAGAAAGTGGACAATCTTCAGCACACAGCTAGGAAGTTCAAGCAAATTTGGAAAAAGAAGGAGGACCAATCAGAAATGTAGGGAATTCTAACCCTACTGCAGTCATCCGCTTCTGAAGCTTACTTATCTTATTGACTGCAGGAATGATGTGGGATACATTATGAGATTTAGTAATGTATCGTCACAGGGGGAGCAATGTATGATGACTCTCATGGTTGATTTGATTATTCTGGTTATATGTATTTCTGACAGAGCATCTGATATGAAGAAGACAGGTACATGAAGTACAAGTTCAGGGGGAGATGAAGGAGTGTGAAAAATGTCTATGCTTCACTTTCCATACGCGGGTTATATTAACAAAAGTCGCGTATACACGCGAGTTCTAGCAGACACAGTCGCGTATGCATTTATGATAAGAGAATTGGGATGACAACTAAAGATCAGGAGCAGAGGCTCAGGGGGAGCATCAGTATGATTGTTAATAACTGTATTATTCACTCTGTATCAGCTTAATTTCTTAGTTCCAATATGATACTTGATGTCTTATATTGAAGATTATGGATGAGTCCTGTTTGCTTTCTGATAAAGAGTATTCGTTGCTGAGATGAAAGTCTTATAATTTAGAGATAAGGGCAGTTCATGCAGAGATTGTTGTTGATGACTTGCTGATGAACGGATTCAGGTTGCACAAGTTAAAGAAGAGCACTGGTTCAGGGGGAGCAGCAGGTTGAATACTAATGATTGCATTGTTGGCAATATGACTGCTTATTCTTGGTTATTGTGATACTCATGCTTAAATGATGATGACTTGGTATATGGTTTATGATGATGAGATTTTGATCCATGTTTACTGAAAAGTGTCTTTTGTGCGTACACATGGATGAGTTGGAAGTCGTTTGATTCAGAAATAAATCATGAAGAGTTTGTTACTATGGTTGAGATCTTTTGCCTACATATGTTACTTCATGTTAAATCTTGAAGATCTTGATGATGTTGGACCACATGGATGATTTCTTGACACGTATTTGAAGATGTTACGGTATGATAATCTCTCTTGGAAAGATTGTATTGATCTTTGCAAAGAATCGAAGGCTTGGTTACTAATGTGTATACTTTGCTTGAGTTGGATAACGCTTGAAGACTCAACTTCCTAGCTGTTCTCTATTTGTAGTCCGGGGAAGCTTTCAAATATCCCAGAAAGAAGCTGAACGCTGTCTTTTTTCTCACAGAGGATCGGATCTGGTTAAAATTTAGAAGATGGTATTGGATACACGGGTTTCCTGAAACACAATCGCGTATATACGCAAGTTCATGCACATAAAACCACGTATGTCTGATTGCTGACAAATTTCTGTTTGGGGTCAGCTCTCTTCAGCACAGCCTTGATCTTGTTTGAGTAGCCTCCCGATCTTGTTTGGTATCTCACGGTGGTGTTCCAGTTCTCATAATTCTATTTCTAATGTTTTGATAAAGATGCCTTAATGATTTGTTGGTGAAAGTGTTCAGGATGCACAAACTAAGGGGGAGCCTTAGTCATATGAAAAGGATGCTTGGGTGCACAGATTCAGGGGGAGCATTAGCGTTGCTGAGTATAATGCACTGTTGGCATTATGCTGATTCTGAAAAATGATCTCTTTCTTGAGGTCTTTCTGGTATTGGTCATGTAAAGTTATATTTGTAGTTTGATGAAAAGTTCATGTTGAGACCCATGATGTAAAATTGTAATATTCAGTCATGTAAGGACTAGTCAAATTTTGTAAACCCACTTGGTTGGGTAGCTGAGTTGAAATATGTAAATCCACTTGGTTGGGTAGTGGAGTTGAAATATGTAAACACTTGGTTGGGTACTGAGTCTTATATGTAAAACCTTGGTTGGATATTTGATGTAAGTATGAGTCTTTGGTGATAGGAAGTTCATAGAGTCATTGAAACATATGGATGAACTTTCAGCATGAACTCAGGGGGAGCTTGGTCACTTCAATATACATCAGATCTGCAGAATGCTTCTTCCACATGAGGAGAAAAGGGGGAGAGTATGTTGGTTTTGATCCGCCCTTTGCCCTTGATTTCAAAGGGGGAGAGTGACATGGTGTTTGAATGAAGAGAAAGAATGGTGTCAAAAATGGGGAGAGTGACATGGTGTCATTGTATTCTTAATGTACCTATATGTTGTGGTGACCAAACACCATCGTGGTTGCCATCAAGTCCAAAGGGGGAGATTGTTGGAAATATGATGCAGAGTGTTGTCCTTGATGGCAACCCACTGAATGAAGATGAAGACATGCGACTGTTGACATGTGTTGTCCTTGATGGCAAACCACCCGATGAAGTTATTCTTGACTTGATGGACTTGGTAAATGATGTAAATCTGATGTGAAATGATGTTATATGATGCTGAGTGTTGTCCTTGAATGACAACCCTCTTGATAAAGATGATGGCAACTTACTTGATGAAGTTGTGCTTGCTAGAATATGTTCTTGATGAAGAAAATATGATGTATCTACAGTGTGTACAGAAGGCAATGAAGAAAGGAATTCAGAATGTGCTCAAAGTATGATGAAAAGAGTATGTCTCTATGAATACGTGGATATGTCTAGGGGAAGTCGCGTATGCACGCGGGAAAGAACGTGATAAGTCGCGTATGGGCAAAAGCGCTCAAAAAGTGCAAAACCAGGGGTAACCACCATGGTATTGACCCATTGTATTGGGTAATGATTCGTCTAAATGACCCCGTCCAAGAATACCATCGGAAGTAATGTAGTTTTGGGCTCATGGTATTGTTTTGGCTCATGGTATTGAAAAAGGGTAAACCTATATAAAGAGAAGAAATTCATTGTGCAAATCATGAGTGTGGGTGCAAGATGTCCGAGCTTGAATGAATACTTCTCTGTGAAGTATATCTGTATGGAAAGGGTAAAGGTTTGATGATAGATCTGAATCTATGATGCACCTATGAAGAAATGATGAAGCGGGATATCTAGATCTGAAATGTATCTGTATTTGCTAGATCTGTTTGTGGAATGATTAGATCTGAAATGAGGCGAACATCTGTCTGAAGTAAAGGGTTAAATCTATGTGATGTATCTGTTCTGAAGAATTGAAATGACCTAAATGTCTGAAGAACCATACGCTTGTTTGCCACAGAGGAAGCGCGTATATACGCGGCTTCGCTGAAGAGAAAGCGCGTATGCGTAATGAAATTAGATCTGTAATTTGTACAGAAGTATACGCTGGTTTATGTGAACGGAAGCGCGTATATACGCGACATCAGTGAAAGGAAAGCGCGTATTCAAACTAGGGTTTGCTGAAGTCTGTGGTAAAAAATGTCTAATCTGTTCTGCGTGTTTACTGATATCTGTCAGTGAGTTATATGTATCAGTTTCATGTTTGAATGTGCTTAAAAGTATGGAGTGGGTCTAGTCTGAAAATATGATGAAACGTGGCCTGCAAGTTGTGTCCTAAAGGAGGCTTTGGATCCAGTGTGAAAATTGATGAAACATGGTCCATAGAGGTGCTGAGGGTTGTAGCCTTCAGTCAGGGGGTTGTAGCTCCCTTCCAGGTGAGGCTGGTAAACGAGATCAGGGGGTCGTAGCTCCCTTCCAGGAGAGGCTGGTAAACGAGTGAGGGGGTTGGAGCTCCCTTCCAGGAGAGGCTGGTAAACGAGCGCAGGTGGGTGCCTGCGTGCTGGTCAAGTCTGCGCCAGCACATATGTTGTAAGATGTTTTCTCTATAATAAAATATTGAAGGTTGAGCAACTGCAGCGGTGGTTTTCTCCCGACTTGGGTTTCCACCTAAAAATCCTGGTGTTCATGTGTGATGCTTTGTGTGATGGTTTATTTTGTTGTTACTACACATGTTTACTGTTAACTTAACATCAGATGAATGAATATTGCAAAGAACTAAGTTAATAAATATCTGCATATTTAGATCTCTGCTAATACGCGAGTTGTATGAAGGATATCCGCGTGTATACGCGAGTTTACTAACGGAAAGTAGCGTATGGGTTTTAGAGAGTGAAAAAGTAAAAAGTTTTGAATATGCAGTAAATACCGATTCACCCCCCCCTCTCAGTATTTTTCCTAACAATAGAGAAAAACAAAATAAATAACTGGCAGAAAGGGAAGAGATTCAATAGAAAATCATTTTATGCTAAGCAAGATAGCAGTCCATCTGAAAACTCAGATGAATCCTCAAATGAAGAAGGAACCTCTAAATTTGTGTTGATGGCCAAGGAAGAGCCTGAGGGATTCATTCTGGAAGAAGAGGAAGAAGGTGAGGTAGATATTGAGGGGGAGCTAATGAGTTCCCTGGAGGAAATAAACAGACTTAAACTCAAGTGCAGAAAATAGAAAGACATTCTCCTGAAATATGTAAAGGAAGAGCCAAGTTCGGAAAACCTCATTCAGTTGAAAGTAGAACTTGAAGAAGCTAAGAAGGTGGAATACATTCTGATAAAAAAAATAAAAGATAAAAGTCAAGAGCAAGAGATATTGGAAGAAGAAGTAGTATGCCTGAGACAGAAATTAGAAAAGTCCCAAAGGGAACTATCTATGAATACTCCACGAATGAAAAGCTCTGAACAGTTGGAAAAAATAATAAATGCTCAAATATATCCTCTTATAAAGACCGAGATAGGCTATGAAAGAGAAAATATTAAGTCCAAGGTAGAATATAACAAGAATATCACTTTCGTGAAAGTTGTAATAAAAGATAATGATAACTCTCAGCAATCTGAGATTATTGCAGCTAGAATACTGATAGACAAAAGGAGAAGGATGTGTAAGCAGCTCGGGGATGAGATTACCTCCATGGAAAACTCAGAGAAGGCAGACATTGAGAAATATGATGAAGCAACCCAAAAGAGATACAAATAATTAGAATCAAACAAGAACTTGATAGGTAATGAAGCAAAAAGAAACAAGCAACAACCTCAAATGACAAAGAACGAAATGAAGAAACTGTCAACTGCAAAATGATCATACACTCGTAAATATGAATTGAATAAATTTGGAAGTTGTCAAAGGAGTTTCTTTCCTCCTATGAGAAGTATCACTTGTTTTTCCTGCCACAAACCTAGACATATTGTGGCATACTGTAAGACAAAGCAAATCCAGTCCAACCAACTAAAGATGCAGCCAATGAAAAGACTACCTCAAGCAAACAAATGGAGAAGACAATCTATCACCAGGGGAACAAAATTCCATAAATTAGCTCAACCTTACTTAGGTAAAATAATATTTTATTCATAACACAAGCTTGGTCACAAAGCAAAAGAATGTAAGATGCCATATACATTAAAGAACTCTAGACAGATGATGGAATCCAATCAAATCAGAAAAAAATGTGAATAAAAATGAAGTGCAGACATTATGAAGAACCCCAATAAAGTATGGAAGTAAAAGAGAAAGGGGGAGCTTGTTACTTCAATAACATAATGAATCCATCATAGTCTCAGGGGGAGATGCTCTAGGAAGCAACGAAAATATCCAACCGATAATAAGTAAGAAGCAAAATCCCAGGGGGGGAGTAGTTCATAAAATAGTCCCCATAAAAAGTAGTCTAAGAAGAGCTACTTGGAATAAGAATAGCTAAAATTTCAGGAAGGAAAAGGACAATTCCTATGACAGAGAAATATAGAGGAAGAAGGATACCTGAAGTATTCAATAACCAATAGGTTGATGGAAGGAGAGAAGGTAGCAAGCAGCTATGGTGGTAGAGGTAACATCAGCCATGAGCATGTAAGCTAAGAATACAACAACACACTAAGTGATGAATGGTTAAAATCACAAAAAATATGTTTCACGCTTTAGAATTGGAAATATCCATAGAGGATGATCACACTGTGCATCACACTGCAAGAGTTAACAATGAAACAAAATTAAGAAGGATGAGTCACATAAATGTTTATCATCATTATATCATTACATCACTCATTAATAGAAGGTCCCCTCGGAGGAAATTAGTTAAATGAGTGATAAAACTATGAGTGTTTTGCCCTTGTAGATTCCAAGTAAAGAAAGTGAACATGTCTTCCCAAAGATCTTTATGTTAGAACAGTTGAAGTGTATATAGAGAAGCAATGATTCTGGAGCAGTCCTAGAAAGGAATATGCAATTATGTTCTTTTAAAACAGAATGATAGAATAAGAAAAAGGTTAATGATGCCAAGATAAGATTCAGTATATTGATGATTTTTGTGGAGAGATCAGTAGTAGAAACTATGAAGGTTGTCTTAACTATGGGTGCATGTGCGAGATGAAGTGAAATTACTGCATGATTTATAAAATTAGTATTAATTGGTATTTGGAACAAGCAACCTGCCTATCAGCAGAATACCAAGTGTTATCAGTGGAGAAGTGGTATGGTATAGTTCCTTAGGATCAGAGTATTATGGCAGAAAAACATCAAGGTAGTATTCCCAGCGTTATCTGCATTATTAAAGCATGAAAACGTCAATAACAGTGCTAAAGGATCATTATCTTGTTTACACTTGAAGTATTATATTGAGCATTGAAGTTGTATCTATTTCTAGATATAACTACATGCCTTCCTCAAGTCAGTACGGATATGTCTTCAAGGCCTCTCTCTTAAGATCATTCATAAAACTGTGTGAAGTCTGTTTGCTGAGATTTCAATTAATCAACTTGAAGATGTTTTGTTGAAGGTCATTATGATAGAACAGTTAAAGTCTCTAAAGTTTGAAGAACTAGTTGTGTTAATCTTACTATTTGAAGCTCAAGAGTCTTTTATTGATTCATATAAAGCCTACCTCAACAGAAAGGAATTTATGGTATTTCACCATTGCAGAGAAGTTGATCATTGACATACCTACCCCCCCTTATGTCATAAAAAAATTGCATAGTTGATAAGTGAGATTGGCCAATGAATTGAATGTATCTAGTCTCAAGGGTTTATTTTGAAAATGCTTTGTACAATATTAAAGTCATTGGGTCTTTTAGATTGAAAGACAGGCTAGTTTTAAAACAAGTTGTAAGGATTCTTGAGATTCATTGTTCACATCAGTATCAAGGGCCTTTTGGCTATTAGTGTCATATCCCTGTCAGCAGGCTAGCAATATCACCATCAACAGGCAGTAAAGGTGAACCAAGGCTACATATGATACATTGGCATCATCATATTTGAACAAATGTGTATTGCAGAAGAATACATATTCCATCTACAACCTTCCTCAACATATATGTATCTCATATGAAGATCATAATATAGACTGAAGTATACATGAAGCAGAATTTATATGTTGTATGGAGAATTCTCAGTATTTTAGTATTATCCCAATGATGCATCTTTGATTATATAAGTCTGATACAGTTTGTTCTATGAAGTGTCCTTATCATCACTCTCAAATTTATACAAGTGCAAGGAGTCTTTTATTTGGGATGGTATCAGCTTACTGTGGATATACATACAAGTTCAATGATTCTCAAAGTGTTCTCCCAACAACTCTTGTACACCAGTCTGGAGTAGCAAGGTATAAAGCCACAAGAAGAAGGCCTATACATAACTCAGAGAGAAGTAATGCAAGGACAGAAACTACACTTAGAAATGTGAAAACCTTTTCCATTGATGTCAAAGGGGGAGGAAAGGAAAGTAGAAGAAGAAAGGCTCTTCTGAAAATCAAGTAGAGGAAGAAAGACAACTCTCAGAATGAAAGGGGGAGGAATTCTTGGAGGAAGTATTGGAGTATTGGTGGATGTGTTGCTATCAATGCCAAAGGGGGAGATTGTTGGAAATGTTTTCATTGATGGAAAAGGAGCACAAAAGAGAAGCACCAGAACTATCATTAAGTCAAAGGATTAGAGAAGCAACAGTAAAGGAAAATGAGCAAAGAGGAGCAGAGAAGCTACAAATACAGCAAAGGCAGCAGAGAAGCAGCAAAGGTAATAGAGAAGCATAAAAGAGCAGTAGAGAAGCAGAAGTAGAGAACAGAAAAGTCGAAGTAAATGTAAAAACCACCCATCTGAGGGCTTGGCTCTGAGTTTTCCATTTCCAATTTAACTCCAAGTGTTTTGTGTTTGATCGGGATCTCTGTTTTAGAATAGTACTTCATTTCCAAACAAAATCTGAGTTTTTTGTGCTTTGATCGGGTTCCCTGTTTTGAATTAGTTGTTTTAAATCTCTGTTGAAACCAAACATTTGTATTTTATCGCACAACAAGAGGAATAATCGGATGTGTAGGCACAAGCGAGGCAATAGGACTTGTATATTATGTTAACACATAATGAAACCAATCGGATTTGCAAACTCAATGGGGACCGTAGATCCAACACCGATCAATGGTGATAAAGTACATCACAACCACAACGTTTTTGCGCATTGCAGAAAATAGGAGTATCGGTTAAGAGTTTTCGCAAGTTAAGATTATTAGTTTGCAATGCGAAGTGAATTGGTGGGGACATTGCGTTGACCGTCGGATCCAGGACAAGCCAACAACAGAGATTGCAGTGACCTAGAAGTGATATCGCACAACAAAACGTTTAGGGGATAGCATTAAGGTGACCGCAAGAGAAGTTTAAAGTTTTGCGATGCGAAGTGAATCGGTGGGGACATTGTGTGGATCATCGGATCCAGGACAAGCTAGCGGCGGAGATTGCAACAGCCTGGAAGTGATATCACACATCGCAAAGTTTAGGGGATAGCATTAAGGTGAAAACAAGGGAAGTTTAAAGTTTTACGATGCGAAGTGGAGGGACATGTGTAGGCCCTGCGCAACATCGTATCCCGCAAGAAATAGAGTTTAACTCTTAAGGTTACGTTGTAAAGTTAGCGAAGTGCAATTGGCTGCAATTGATCAGAACTGTGTGGGACCCTCCAGTAGGAAAATCCCACGTATTTGCGTTGGTTTGGACTTATATATGGTCTGTGTATGTTACGAAATTTCGTTGTTTGATTCACGCGCATATGTATGTTGTGACCTTCCAAGGTTGAGCCCTATTGCGTGTAAAGGGAAATTTTGTGTGGAGTTTTAAAATTTATTTTCCACATCGTATGTTGGGTATGTGTTATATTCTTTCCACGACCTTATTTTCCAGTGGGCGAACATGCCCATGGTTTTATGCATGGGTTTGCAAATGGTTTTGGGGCATGATGGTTTTTCGGCCCTTGGTATTTTGTAGATCCGGTCAAGGGAACTACGGTTATGTTCTAATCCAGAGTTAATGGATTGGGGTTTATGTATGCTTCGACATGTATATATATGTGTTGTAACACTAAAAGGAATATAATGAAAAATCAAGCTGGTTGTCCCGATTTGGGATCCAGGGGAAAATATATGTGTATATCTCTTTTATGTTTTATGCTCTCGCTATTGTTTATTTTTTGTTTTTAAGATTCATTTGCAGATAATTTTTGTACAGGGTTAAAACCTAAAATATTCTGGTATTTTGCAGTGGGTTTGGTTAAAGAATCCGGCCAAGATGAACAATGTTATAAAGTTGCAGCTTAAAAGAAAATTTTGAACACAAAAAAGAAAGGCTCGGGTAAGAAAAAGGACCCAGAGCTCGTGCAGAACAGTGCAACAGCATGGGTCGAATCGGGTAAAAAGGTCAGTTATGCGAAACAATTGAAATATAATTGCAGGAATAGAAAAGACAAAAGGACAACAAGCAGAAGAGGACAAACGCTCATCAAAGCTAAGAAATTAAAAGGGTTGAGTGAAATATTTGAATGTAACTGTAAATGTATTATTTGTTTTATATTGTTTGTGATGCAAAGGAAAGTCTCCATAGGAAAAGGAAAACTCCAATTTAATACTGAAATGAGTATATAGTGTTGTAAAATCCTGAATATGTTGAACGAGGAAATGAGAGGGTGGAAGGGAAAGAGTCATGTCTATTCATTTATATTCCCATATGGAATGCAAACAACTATGAAGTGATCTCTATAAATGATGTTATTTTTATATGCATAAAGTTGTTAGGGGGTGGAAGAATAATACATAGTAGATAGAGATGTTGTACAGATCTAGAGCTGATATGAAGCAGATTTGAAGGCTGGAAGGGCAGCATTGAAGAAGGAGAAAAATAGAGCTGATATCCAGGTAAATCAGTGTATGATTTCATTGTAGTGTGAGGAAGTTGGTGCTTCCATATCAATTTTTAGCTTGGTAGATGTCCAGTTGTAGTTGGTTGAGGTAGGAGTCTCATGTGGGTTGTAGCCTGCAGAAAATAGATGGAATTTGGAGCTTCCTTGCAAGTTGTTGCTTGCATATTTTGAGGTAGTAGCCTCTTGTAGGTACAAAAAATAAGTGGTGAGAGGGAGTTGGAGCTTGCCTTTGCATCACATCAATAATAAGATGTGGTATTCTCCCTTATGGGTTTCCACTTATATCTGATGTCTATGTCCTTGATGATTATGTGTTGATGTGATGTTTTAATCTGCTTAATTACTTGCTCTACACAAATTAAGGTTGTTGATTCATTATGTATTAAGTTGCTCATGAAATGAAGGTATAAATGAGTTGAATGAAAAGAGTTTTAAATTTCCATGAATGTATTAAACTGATTCCCCCCCCCCCCCCTCTCAATTTAACTAAGGGTTCATCAAATCTTGCAAGGGAGTTCGAAATGAAGGACATGGGACTCCTTCATTATTTCCTTGGTATGGAAATATGGCAGTGGGATGGTGAAATTTTTGTTTCTCAAGGCAAGTAGGCCAAATAGATACTGGGTAAGTTTCACATGGAGAGCTGCAAACCCATGGATACTCCTCTTCCATGAAATTGGAGGAAAGAGGATGCTAATTCTGGAGTAGTGGACGATATTTTCTACAAGCAGCTAGTGGGTTCATTGATGTACTTGGTGAACACCAGACCAAAAATTTGCTACGTAGTTAACCAGCTGAGTCAAGCTATGGTTAAGCCGACCAAGATCTTTTGGAAGGCTGGGAATCATGTCTTGAGATATCTCAGGGGCACTACAAAGTATGGATTATGGTACAGACGAACAGAGGGAGTGAAGCTTCAAAGCTTCACGGATTCAGATTGGGCAGTCATTCCATTAGACAAAAAGAGTGCATCAGGAGGGATCTTTAGCATAGGATCAAAAAAAATTTCTTGCTACAGCAAGAAGCAATGATCTGTGGCACTTATTTTAGCTGAGGCAGAGTACATGGCAACAAGTCAAGTTGCATGTGAGGCCATCTGGATGAGAAAGATCCTAGTTTTTTATTGGTTCTCAGATGGATCTGACTGCGATACATTGTGATAACCAGAGTTATATTAAAATATCGGTTAATACAATATTCCATGATATGTCTAAGCACATAGACATCTGGTACCACCATCTCAAATATTGTGTTAAGAGGAACATTATGTTACTTCAGTACATTCCCACGGAGAATCGGGATGCAAATATTCTAATGAAGGCGCTCACCAGGAGCAAATTTGAATACCTTAGAGGCAGGATCGAGGTGGCAGATAATCCCTGTATTTTTTTTGAGAGGGAGTGTTGAAGTCCACCAAGAAATTGCAACACACACACTAGTGTGGGACCAACAGGTCCTAACGATACATTAGTGTGAAGGCCAAATTAATTAATTAATTTGGTGCATTGTCTAATTTAATTTTCCCTTAATTAAATTGGACAATAAAATGTAATCTTATCTCATGATCAATTGTAACAGTTACCTGAGTGTGATAAACTCAGTTAGCTCATGTATTTAGAGTTGAGGGTGGTTGGTGAGGCATGCAGAGTAATTCTATTAGTTATGGAGTTCGAATTGCAGTTAGTTCATTAGTTTAATGCATGAGTAATCAGTTAACTCAGTTAGGTGAGTTAGAGTCAGTTGAACTAGTTGTAACTGTTTGTTGCACTAGTGAGAGATCAAGTGAATTAAATATTATTTAATTCAAAATAAGTGATCTACCATGCAACTGATGATTTACTATTAATAGCTACATGCAAGTCAGTTCCAGTGGAGACCCAGTTGAGACAAAGGTTAAATGGATTTTAACTATCAGTTGTGTGATATTAGGTTGCCCGCATGCAACCAGACATCCATTGGATTTCCCATGATACTTGCACAGTTTTGGAAGGCCAAAATTCCTAAATAATAGATATTGCGTTCATTAGGAATTGAGCAAGAAAGGAAAGTTGTTTAGAGGCTAAGAATTGGCTAAGTTTTGGTCAGTTTTGTCCAGGACAGTGTGAGACAGTTGTGAGAGTGCAGGAGACTCTTGTGAGAAGAGTGCATTGTAATTTTTTCATGATTCCATGGTGAATATAAAATATAAGATAGAGGGGTTTTGAGAAGCAAGCTTTCCTCGGGAAATTATTTGTGTTGTGGTTGATTTGATTCTTTCTTTGCTTCATGTGATTGGCGATTGTGTTTAATTTCGGAAATTGATTTGTAGAAGGATTCAGTATCTAGCTTTAGTACATTGTTAGATCAGATTTAATCCATTTATATACATATGTTTTTATAATTTCTACAACGAAGTTACTGGACTGTTGTTGGGGCTGAAAATTTTGAATCTACTGCAGGTCCGAAATTCTACAGTTGGGGGTTGAAAATCTGTAGTTGGGGGACCGAAATTCTGGATTTAAGCTGACACTGAGAAGTTGGCACTTGGATGCTTTGGCAAGGATCATCTACTAGAAGGAAGGACTGACGTGATTATTGGAGGAGGTCTTTGTCTAGGTCTAAAGGGTCTTGGATTGTCTCATATTGATTTGAATATACTAAGGAAGAGTTGGAGTGTGTTTTCCGCTAGGTCGGGGTTTTTCCCTGGATGAGTGCCTATATCTTGTGTTCCTTGTTGTGATATTATTTGTTTGGAATTTGTCTTGATGAATGGAACATAGTAAATTTAAAGAAGAACTAATAAGAAGAAAAGTGCAATCACAAGAAAATTTCAAAGTCTAAGCTAAATATGCCTAAATATTTTAATCCATATAATGCCCTAGATTTCTCAATGTGGGATCAGAGCTAGGACTTTGAAAATAATTTATTTGGATCCATACCATCTTTAAGATTACAATTACCCTATATTGAATTAGTGAAGGCAATAAGAACGAATTTCTGGGAAATTTATCAAGCCCTAATTACATAAATAAAGCCAAGGCTAGTGAGAGAATTTGGAGGGGACCTAAGGGATAATCTAATAGCCCTTTGTAGTCAACATTCATTGACAAAAGGATAAAATCTCTTGGGAATCCTTATCCAACCCTAACCTTTTTTACAAAGCCGCAAATCTATTGTAAGATAACAAAGGTATAATGAACCTTATTTTTGGAAGGACGAAATACTTGTCTACCAACCTAAGGGAGGTCGTACTTCTTGGCATAGGAGAAAAGTCAAAAGAGGCATCACAATGTCTACAACCTCCATCCAAATTCCTTATTTTTTGTGAAAAACTCAAATATTTTCCCTGGAAATAAAATCTCCAAGGTATCGAAACTTTGAGCTCTAAGATACTTCACTCTACACTTGTGCACTAAGGAGATTTGAGATCAAATTCGTTGGATGACTATTTTAAGCACAAGTTATATTTGTAGACTATTATCAAAAGTGCCAAAGTTCAGAAGCAAATTCTCTTTGAAAAATTAAATCCATACCCTAATTATGTTCATTCAAAAGTGAAAGCTATATAAAAATAAGTACTGAGCACTTTTCTTGGGTTATATAATCTTAAAGCAGATCCTAACTGAAGCCTAGAGTTACCAAGAAAAAGGGAGTTGAGACTCCTATTTTGTCTTTTCGTATAAAGGAGACCAAAATCGTAGGCATACTAGGCCTACCTTGAAAGTGTATTTATTTATCTACAATCATTCGTTGACTTGTGGAAGTAGTATAATACTCTGTGGTATAAGATCCATAAATGTATGAAGAATCTGTGCATTCATAGATAAAATATGCATATATTAATACACAATCCAGGGAGATAGTAAGCCGCCTTGTCGAACCTCCTCTCTTAAAAACTAAAATAATCTCAGTCTTGAAGGAAGAAGTCTTCAAACAATAAATATGTCGTGAGCCAGCGCATGGAAGAATCCTTGAAGATCTCATCAAGATTAGGTAAGCATTGTTTTTATTCTTTTGTCTCATACATCTAATATTATGTCTACAACTTGCAATAGGAGAAATAAGCTCAACAGAGTATCAAACAACGATATGTATTTCTTAAGGTATGTATAACCTTCCCATTTTCTAAGTTTGATATCTTAAGGTTAGTTGGTTATATGATCAAAGATTGCTAATGTCTGAGATAAAATTCACTCTAGTTCAATTGGTTCCATCTAACAAATGTTTAGGATTTAGTCCTATATATATATATATATATATATATATATATATATATATATATATATATATATATATATATATATATATATATATATATATATATATATATATATATAATTTATAATAGAAATCCTAATCACCATGCTAGTGTGCTTTTATATTTTGATTATGCTTGTCAAGAAATATTGCAGGTATATATTAAGAATGGTAATGAAGATGCTATCATATTTCATAGGAAGCCATTCATTAAGAAAAACTTACCAAGTTTGTAAAAATGAGTAACTTAAGGTATGTATAAATATTTATAGTAAATCTTATTCATATTATAAGGAGCAGTCATTTGAAACATGTTTTATATTATTAACTCTTTCATGTCTATGATTTTGAATCATAAAGATTATTGTTAGGGTAATTAATCATTAGAATGAATCTACCCTCGTTATATTATCTCTTGTCACTTATTTATTTTTGTGAAACCCTAATATTTAGGTTCACCTTAAAACCCTATCGTCTTGATGCTAAGGGTATGTTAATTATGAAACCCTAGTCATTTAGGGTTTTTCTAAGTTATATATTGAAAACCTAGATTTTTAGGGTTTGGTGAATTAGGTTTATGAAAAAAACCCTTGTAATAACTAAAGTAAGATCCTAGGAATGAAACCCTAGGTGTATATTCTTCTATATGATCGAAACCCTAGCCTGGTCAAAATTGTTATCTTATTTTTGAATTCGATGTTTGCATCTAGGGTTTATGTTGTGCAAGTAAATCCCCTTTGCGAACAGAGGTGATCCCTCTAGCCCTGGGGTAGGTCTAGAAACTAGGGGAACATACTAACATCTACCTTCCTAGATTGTAAATGAAATTCAGAGCAAGGAATATGACCTAACTTGTTCTGATGCTATGTTGTCGTCTTCCATCGAAGCCTCTTGATCCGTCGATCTTCTTAAGCTCGATACACACTGCTACTAACGTTTGATTACCTATACATACAGTCAAGACACCACAACAAGCATAAAATCACGAAAAACATAAAACAATTACAACCTATCTAACTAATCAAGGAATTCTAGAAATCTCATTATGAATGTAAACAAGAGTGGAAGATAAACATGAGTTTCATTTTATTATGATAAAGACAAGGGGAGTTTACAACCAAGCCTTGATTTTGAGGCTCTCCTTCGGTAGGTCAGTATCCAAGCATGTTTGCAACACCCTCATACACAAAGGTCTAAGATCTCACTATGTTCTTAACACACAACAATAAGCACACTCTGCACTATTCTCCCGAAGCTATAATTTCTTCTCCTCTCTAGCTAACTAAGGCAGTAGAGGTGAAGGAGGTCTCCTTATATAAAAATGGAGGAGGAGGTTATGGCCCTCAAATAATGGGAAAAGAGCTTATCCTTTGGAGTAGTTCCTATTTCTTGGGAACGAGAAGCCCAAAGGGAAATTCCTCGGCCATATCCTCCAAACAAACTTCCAGCTTGTCGCCTCACGAAGCTTCTAGTCGTGGAAAATTCGTTTTCTATTTTAAAAAACTTTCCAAAAGAGGATCGACATGGGTCTGACATTGAGACAGAGCGTCGATCAGAGCAGGTCTCAGTTAAAATCTCTACTATCAGCGTGGGTCAGACGCTGAAACAAAACGTCAACCTTGAAAACCAGGTTTTTACAGGGATCTTTCAGAAAATTTGTAAAGGGAGATGAATTGGCAGACAAACTGTGGTTTAGGGGTATGTATTCCATGCTTTGAAAGTCCACAAGGGTCATTGTATGGGTCCTCCAGGATCAAGGAATGGGGAGTACAAGGATAGTGACAAATTATTGTGTAATAGATGCCCCCTAAAGTATGAAGTTCGAACACGAGTGAGGGGTGAAATTATTTACAAGTACGTGAAAGGAACCAGACCCTGTTGTTAGGAGACCTAAAAATCAAGCATATATACATATACATAACTAGAATCTCTAATGAAAATACATGAATCAAGGTATGGATGCAGCCATCCATAAAATAGACCATGGTTTGGTCGCAACCATCTATCTGAGAAGGATCACATATAGAATCATGGTATGGTCACAACCATCCATCTGAAAGAAAAATGTATCCAATCATGGAAAAATCATATCGCCTCGCAACCTGGACTCTAGAGAATAAAATACAGGGTCTTGCACTCCTTCACGACCCGATCAAGTACAATTTCAAGCATGAAAATAAATGAGCTGAAGTCAAACATGCATGAAAATCACCTGCTTACCAGCCAATGATGAAATTTTTTAACAGGTGTGAGAGATACCACCAATAATGCCAATGTTTCTCAAGGTACTACTAGTACAATCCATGGAACGTGAACAGTGAACTGAAGTAAAGCACCCGTGAAGTCACCCGATCGAAGGCCAATGATGTGAACCTATCGTCGAATGCGAAGAACTTGACATTAGGGAATGAAAGCTCTAAGGTAGCAGAAAGGAGTCTCTAGATCGACTTCCTGGATAATGAGCTGAAGTCGAAAGGAAGCGATCCATCGAAGGAGGGTCATAATGAATCCCACATCATAGACACGAAACAGAGGATGCAATATGAGTGTTAATCAAGACTGAAACAGAGGATTAGGGAATGTACAAACTGCAGAAGGATTTTCTCTTGAACATATTAGCGACATGACTCTGGAATTTGGCAGCATTTGACTCAAATAACATCAGCGGTGAGTTGAAAATATTGGTAATCGAATGAGAGGCAAACAGATTTCCCAAACCCATGGAGGCAAAGTGACAGAGTGAAGATATCCCAACCCAACACGAAAGGCATATAAGTGTCATGTTCAAGAGTGACATAATGCTGACAAAACTGATGAATAACTGTCATTTTCCCCCACCATTTCTGGTGAGTACCTCTTTATTTTTACACAAGCTTGAAGAGGATAGCATATGATTTTTGTATATTTTTGTCCTTTGGAAAAATCCATCCTAGTACATTTTACGAGACCTAGGAAAGAGGAACTCGGTAATCATCATGATGATGGATTTCGATGTAATTTAGTTTTAACGAGTCTGGAAAAGAAAGAACTCGGTGTATTTTCATTTTTAGAGAGTTTGAAAAGAAGCGGAAAAGAAAAAACCAGCAGCTCCCTTTTCGTAGGTAGTCTCACAGATCCGAAAAGGTAGAAAAAAATATTTGAGAGAACCTATTAGCCATGTTCGACTAAGTTATTCCTTTTTCGTAAATAATCTGTCCTAGCCTGAAAAAGGGGTAAACGTATACTAGGCAGATGACGTTTCGCAGCCTTTAACTAGTTCAAAACAACAAGATTCTCGACAATCTTTTCATTTTTTAAGAGTAAAAAAAGAGTTGAAAGTTGACTCCTCCTGGTGGAAGGAGTGGTATTAAGGGATGTTGAACCCTTAGTTAAACTAAGAGGGGGGGGGGGGTTGAATCAGTTTAACACATTCATGTAATTTTAAAACTTTTTCGTTAAAACTTATTTACACCTTCATTTCATGTTCAACTTAATATGTGAGTAGTCTTAGAATGTGAGTAGCAAGTATTAATATAATGTAACAACAGATTTAATATGAGAGCAGCAAGTATTGAGCAGATGAGATAAACCATATCAACACATAAACATCATGCACAGAGACACCAGATATAAGTGGAAACCCATAAAGGGAGAAAACCACATCTTATTATTGTTGTGATGCAAAGGCAAGCTCCAACTCCCTCTCACCACTGATTTTCTGTAGGCACCAACCTACAGGAGGCTCCTACCTCAATTCTGCAAGCTAAAACTTGCAAGGAAGCTCCAACTCCCATCAATTTTCTGTAGGCACCAACCCACATGAGGATCCAACCTCAGTCAGCTACAACTGACATTTTATCAAGCTACAACTTGATGTGGAAGCACCAACTCCCATCTATTTTCTGCAGGCACCAACCTACAGGAGGCTCCAACCTCAGTCAGCTACAACTGACATCTATCAAGCTACAACTTGATAGGGAAGCTCCAAATTCCTTACTCTTTCAAAAGGAAAACACTTGTTGATTTACCTTGGATATCAGCTCTGTTCTGTATCATCTTCACTGCTGTGCATCAGTCTTCATATCTTCCTTATATCATTTCTGCATCTTCTCAGATTCAATATCAGCTCCTCCTTCTTATCTGCCTCACTGCTTCATTTCTGCATTCTCTAACTTTTCACAACATCTTGTTCTGCTCCTCCTTCTTCTTCTATTCTCTGCCTCAATTCCATACTCAACATTCTCTATGCTCACTCTCTCTCACCTCTTACAACTTTCTTATTTTCTTCAACTCTCTTCAATTCTTCTGCACACTCTCTTCTTCTCTTACTCTGTTTTCGTAACTTTCTCCCCTTGGATATTACCCTGTTTTATACAAAATAGCTTCATGGCTATTTGTATTCTACTGGGAATTCAAAATGGACAGCCATGTCTCTTTTCCTTCTGCCTTCTCATCTCTTTTATCCGCTCATTCAGAAAATATAACTATAGGTACCAATTTAACATTACAATGGGATATTTGTTCTCTTCCGGAGACTTGCCAATGCATCACAACAATATAAATTAAAATCATTTACATTCAATTACAAAGAAAACTCCAACTCACTCATTCAGCCTCTTGGCTCGCTGCGCATTTGTCTTTTCTTTGACTATGTCTTTGTCCCCTTCGGCTTTGTTTGTTTCCTTGTTCACTGTCACAGGGTAACGGCCATATGCCATACATATGTAACTATGATTGTGTGTCTGCTGTATATATATGACTTCCGATCTGGAAATCTAATTAAATACCCCAAATAAAATCAGAGTCTAGCGCATATAAAAATGTCTCTCCATTTGCTTTCCCTGCGCTGGAAATTTGAATAAGTGTATGCGGTAGCTTATCTTTTGACATCTTTGATTTACAATCAATCCCCAGTTCACACTCTTCATATACGGAAACTTTACCTGTTTCAAATCCATGGTTAAACCATAGTCCAACCCACTTCATAAGCCATCAAATGAATATTTCAAATTTGGATTACAACTCAATATATCATAAGCCCAAAGCTTATCCTTTGCATATAACAATAATATGCTCAACAAAAAGTTTCAATTATACAAGGTTCGACTTGCGTTTAGAACTTGAAGTATAACTAGTTTTTCCGCATATTTTAACCTATGTCAAGTCTTTATATTGCGCCAAATATCATATTTGACCCACGACACTTTAATTTTATTTATCAATTTCGACTTTGATTTAACCAATGCTTTATCAATCCCTAGTTTGGTTAAAATGCAGACTTCAATATATATATAAGAAGTTGGGCCCCACTTTCCGAACTCTTTCTATTCCCCGATGCGATGAGCCTCCTCCAATGAATTCCGATTGCTATTACATCCTTTATAATTTTCCCGATGCGATTGATCGCAATCGCATCCTTCTATAGGATGTTCCGATGTTCCGCCATTTTTCCAATGCAATGCAACATTGTTTACTAGAACTCAACCATATATCAATCATGGTTTATAAACCCATCGGGTCCGGACTTCAATCGCAATCGCAACCTTTTGTTTACATGTTCCGCTGTCAACTTTTCTCCGATGTGATTGACCACTGTTCATTTAAATGTGCCGATGCGATTGGACCGGAACTTAAATCTATAAGATCATAATTTATAGACCCATCGGGTCCGGATCTCAATCGCAATCGCAATTTGCAGTTGCATGTTCCGATATACTTATACTCCGATGCGATCAATCACTATTTACCGGAACTCAAATATATATGAATTGCAGTTTATATGCCCATCGGGTCCGGATCTCAATTGCAATCGCAATTTGCAGTTGCATGTTCTGATATACTTATACTCCGATGCTCCGATGCGATCAATCATTGTTTACCAGAACTCAAATATATATGAATTGTAGTTTATATGCCCATCGGGTCTGGAACTCAATCGCAATCGTAAATTTTAGTTGCATGTGATCCGCTACCAACTTTTTCCGATGCGATTGATGAGGGTCCCACCATATAAGGCTTTTCCTTTGATAGAACCTTTGGTTCTTTAGATCTCGCGCTACATATAAATGTATATGCTTTGGACCTTTATATATATAAGGTGCATCATATGTATCTCACTGCATATATATAAGCTTCCGCTTCCACCTTTAGTGTATCCTCCGGCTGGGTAATGATTCTCGGAATAAGGTTTATATATATACTTTGCCGCTTGGGTTAAGATTCCCGGAATATTATGTATCCTCCCGCCTGGGTTATGATTCCCGGAATAAGGTTTATATATATACTTTGCCGCTTGGGTTAAGATTACCAGAATTGTGTTTATGTATCCTCCGGCTGTGGTAATAATTCTCGGAATTTATGTTTATGTATCCTCCAGCCTGGGTAACGATTCTCGGAATAACGGCTCTGCCTATGCCTCTGCCTTTCTGCGATAACGACTCTGCCTCTGCCTCTGCCTTTCTGCGATAACGGCTCTGCCTCTGCCTCTGCCTTTGCCTTTCTGCTTCTGCCTCTGCCTTCGTTGTACCTCTGCTACTCGACCTCTGTCTCTAATTCCTCTGTTGCTTCTGCTTCAATTCCTCTGTTTCATCTGCTGCCTCTGCTACCTCTCTGTCTCTTTTGCCTTATGGATAGTTTAGGTGTTGCTCCTGTCTTTACCTTTGCCATCAATGACAACATTTCCAACAGTCTCGCTCTTTGGCATTGATGGAAACACACTTCCTCTGCTTTCCTTTTAGAAGCCCCTTTTTGCTTTTCCTCCCCCTTTGACATCAATGGCAAAGGGTTTCTCTTTCCTAGTTTTCTTTCTACATTTCCTCTCGCTGAGTTATGTTTAGGCCCTCTTCTACTGACTTTGTACCATGCTGCTCCAGACTGATGTACAAGACTTGTTGAGAGAACACTTTGAGGATTATTGAACTTGAATATACACTGTAAATTGATACAATTCAAACACATAGACTTCTTTCACTTGTATAGAGCTAAAAATGAAGATAATGACACTTCATAGAACACATTGTACCAGCTTTATCTAATCAGAGAATGATTAGATCAAAAACTACAATGTTTAGAAGGCTTCAAATATACTTCAGTCTCTAGTATGATCTTTATCAGAAATACATATATGTTGAGGAAGATTGTAGATGGAATATGTCTTCTCCTGCAATGCTCATCTTCAGTACCAAACCTGTTCAATTATGATAATGATGCCAATATATCTTTTATTTCCGTGGTACACCTTTCCTGCCTGTTAGTGACGATATGAACTAGGATGCTAACAAGGATATTACCTTTAAAGATTGAGAGGTTCTTGTTGTTGATGTGAACAAATGAATCACACCAGAGCTTACAGCTTATTGTGAGAATAGGCAATATCTTTCAATATAAGAGACCAAATGACTTTCACTGCTTGCACACTGTACTTTCAAAACAAATCCTTCAATGTATTGGCCAGTCTCATTTAACAATCATGCAGTTTTCTTTATGACATGAGGAGGTATGTATGTCAATGATCGATCTCTCTTTAAAGGTGAATTACCAGCCAATCCCTTGTGCTGATCTTAAGAAAGAGGCCTTGAATATATACATGTACCAACTCCAGGAAGGTATGAAATTACATATATAGAAACAGATACTGCTTCAATGCATAATATAATCCTTCAAGTGTAAATCAAATATTGATCCTTTATCACTGCTACTGACCTTTTCATGCTGAATGCAGATAACCCTGGGAATTTTACCTTGATGCATTCTTGCCATAGTCCTTTGATCCTGAGGACCTGTACCATACTGCTGCTGCTCCATGATAACACTTGATATTATGTTGATAGGCATGCTGCTTGTACCAAGTACCAAATGATATTACCTTGATAAAATATGCAGAGATTTCACTTTAGCTTGCACATTTACCCATAATTTAAGACATCCTTCATAAATTATACTATTGAGCTTTCCACTGTTCACACCCACAGTCATCAATATACTGAATCTGATCTTGTCATCATTAACCTTTTGCTTAGTCTGTCATTCTGATTTAAAAGAATGTCACTGCATTTCCTTTCTAGGACTTCTCCAGAATCATTACTGCTTTAGGTGCAATTCAACTGTCTAACATAATGATCTTCAGGAAGACATCTTCAATTTCTTTTCTATGAATCTTCATGGGCTGATTACTCAAGGATTTATTACTCACTTAACTTCCTTTATCCAAGTGGACCTTTTGAAAGATGTAATGAACTGATGATAGTCACTTTTCTTACTCATCCTTCTTAATGTGATACATTGTTAATTCTAGCAGTATGAGGCAGAGTGTGATCATCACTTTAATGTGCTAAAGTCTTCTTAGCTTACATGTTCATTTCTAAGGTTTCCTCTATCATCATGGCTTCTTGCTCTCTTCTCTTCTACCATCAATCTGTCAGCTACTTAATACTTCAGATGATATTCTTTCTCTATAGTTCTCTGTGCATTCTTGATCTTATAGCTGTCCTTATTCCAAGGAGTTCTTCTTAGACTACTTCCATGGGGTCTACATATGAACCACTCTCCCCCTGGGATGTTGCTTCATATTTGTCACTGGATGGATTTTTGCTTTTCTTCCTAGAGCAGCTCCCCCTGAGACTATGGAGGATTTATTATGTTATTGAGATGATAGGTTCCCCTTTTCTCTTTTCTTTCCATACGCTATTGGGGTTCATCATAATGTCTGCACTTCTTTCCGATTCATAGTTTTGTTTGATTGGATTGGTCATCATCTGTCTAGAGTTCTTTAATATATATGGAAGTTTACAGTCTTTTGCTTTGTGACCATGCTTAAGGCATACATAACATCTTATTTGACCAAGGTGAATTTGAGCTGATGTATAATATTTTGTTCCTCTTTTTGAATACATTTTACAATCAACAATTTTATGTCCAAAATTATTGCATGCATAACAATAGCCATGGAAATGATTTGTGTACCTGGTGGAAGATTGTCTTTTCCCTTTGCTTGCTTGAGGGGTTCTTCTCTTTTGCTGCATCCTTTGTTGGCTGTACCGAGTTTGCTTTGTCTTACAACATGTTGCAGTATGTCCTTGTTTGTGGCAGGTAAAACATGTGATATTTTTCATAGGAGGAAAGAACCTCCTTTGACATCTTCCAAATTTATTCAATTAATCTTCAGGAGCATATGAGCCTTTAGCAGCTGATTGTTTCATCTTCTCATTCTCTGTCCTACCATGTTGTTGCTTGATTCTATTTGTTTCTTCACAAATCATGTTCTTGCTGGCTTCTATTTTTGTAGTAATTTGCTGAGCTGCTTCACTGTCCTTTACATCTTTTACAAAGATTATTTTCTTGTTATCTTCTGCCTTGGACTTACTAGTTTCTCCTTCATATCCTATCCCAGCCTTTATGAGACGAGACCTTTGAGCATTTAGAATTTGGTCCAGTTGTTCAGAGCTTTTCATTTGAGGAGTATTCATTAATAATTCTCTTTGGGATTTTTCTAATTTCTTTCTTAGGCTCGCTACTTCTTCTTCCAGTCTCTCACATTCCATATGTTTCTCTTTCATTTGTTGTAGCAGAGTGTATTCTATTTTCTTTGCCTCTTCAAGCTGTGTCTTCAGGCCAATAATTTCTTTCCTATCTTCATATTCTTTCTCATCACATATTTGTACCAATCTCTTAAGGTCTTTGTTTTCATTCTTCAATTTTTCTATTTCAGTCAGAGCTGTGTCAAGTTTGGTTGTTTCTTCAGCTGCAATTTCTTCATGGCTCTCACTACCATACACACTTGCTGGTACCTCATTTGATTAAACATCTTCTTTTTTACATGAATTTCTCTTTTTCTTAATTCTCTTCTCCTTCTTGACAATGCATTCCTCAGTGTCTACTCCATGCATGAAATGCAGTTTGTCCCATATTTCTTTTGCTGAAGTTAAATCCATTATTAACTCAAGATCTTTGTTATGAAGATTGTTATATATCACACATTTTGCCTTGGCATTCCTCTGTTGTTCTTTCATCGCGGGGCAGTCTATGCAGTAACCATCACATACAAGCTTCCATACTTCAGGTTCATAAGCCAATAATCCTGTTTTAACCTTATCTCTCCATTCAGGAAAGTTTGTTGTTTTTAACACAGGTGCATTTTTATAGTTCATGACTCAACCAGATCTCCTTCAAGCTATTAAGCTTACACCAAAGGAACCGGCTCTGATACCAATTTTTGAACCCTTAGTTAAACTGAGAGGGAGGGGGGGTGAATCAATTTAACACATTCATGGACTTTTAAAACTTTTTCATTAAAACTTATTTACACCTTAATTTCATGTTCAACTTAATATGTGAGTAGTCTTAGAATGTGAGCAGCAAGTATTAATATAATGTAACAGTATATTTAATATGAGAGCAGCAAGTATTGAGCAGATGATATAAACCATATCAACACATAAACAGCATGCACAGAGACACCAGATATAAGTGGAAACCCATAAAGGGAGAAAACCACATCTTATTATTGTTGTGATGCAAAGGCAAGCTCCAACTCCCTCTCACCACTGATTTTCTGTAGGCACCAACCTACACGAGGCTCCTACCTCAATTCTGTAAGCTAAAACTTGCAAGAAAGCTCCAAATCCCATCAATTTTCTGCAGGCACCAACCTACAGGAGGCTCCAACCTCAGTCAGCTACAACTGACATTTTATCAAGCTACAACTTGATGTGGAAGCACATACTCCCATCTATTTTCTGCAGGCACCAACCTACAGGAGGCTCCAACCTCAGTCAACTACAACTGACATCTATCAAGCTACAACTTGATAGGGAAGCTCCAACTTCCTTACTCTTTCAAAAGGAAAACACTTGTTGATTTACCTTGGATATCAGCTTTGTTATGTATCATCTTCACTGCTGTGCATCAGTCTTCATATCTGCCTTATATCATTTCTGCATATTCTCAGATTCACTATCATCTCCTCCTTCTTCTCTTCTCAGCTCCTCCTTCTTCTCTACCTCACTGCTTCATTTCTGTATTCTTTAACTTTTCACAGCATCTTGTTCTGCTCCTCCTTCTTCTCTTCTCTGCCTCAATTCCATACTCAACATTCTCTATGCTCACTCTCTCTCACCTCTTGTAGTTTTCTTATTTTCTTCAACTCTCTTCAATTCTACTGCACACTCTCTTCTTCTCTCACTCTGTTTTCGTAACTTTCTCTCCTTGGATATTACCCTATTTTATACAAAATAGCTTCATGGCTGTTTGCATTCTACTGGGAATTCGAAATGGACAGCCATGTCTCTTTGCCTTTTTCCTTCTCATCTCTTTTATCCGCTCATTCAGAAAATATAACTATAGGTACCAATTTAACATTACAGTGGGATATTTGTTCTCTTCCGGAGACTTGCCAATGCATCACAACAATATAAATTAAAATCATTTACATTCAATTACAATGAAAACTCCATCTCACTCATTCAGCCTCTTGGCTCGCTGCGCATTTGTCTTTTCTTTGACTGTGTCTTTGTCCCTTTCGGCTCTGTTTGTTTCCTTGTTCACTGTCGTAGGGTAACGGCCATATGCCATACATATGTAACTGTGATTGTGTGTCTGCTGTATATATATGACTACTGATCTGGAAATCTAATTAAATACCCCAAATAAAATCAAAGTCTGGCGCATATAAAAATGTCTCTCCATTTTCTCTCCCTGCGCTGGCAATTTGAATAAGTGTATGCGGTAGCTTATCTTTTGACATCTTTGATTTACAATCAATCCCTAGTTCACACTCTTCATATACGGAAACTTTACCTGTTTCAAATCCATGGTTAAACCATAGTCCAACCCACTTCATAAGCCATCAAATGAATATTTCAACTTTGAATTACAACTCAATATATCATAAGCCCAAAACTTATCCTTTGCATATAACAATAATATGCTCAACAAACAGTTTCATTTATACAAGGTTCGGCTTGCATTTAGAACTTGAAGTATAACTTGTTTTTCCGCATATGTTAACCTATGTAGAGACTTTATATTGTGCCAAATATCATATCTGACCCACGACACTTTAATTTTATTTATGAATTTCGACTTTGATTTAACCAACGCTTTATCAATCCTGACTTTGGTTAAAACGCAGAATTCAATATATATATAACAATTTGGGCCCCACTTGCCGAACTCTTTCTATTCCCTAATGTGATGAGCCTCCTCCAATGAATTCCAATTGCTATTACATCCTTTGTAATTTTCCCGCTGCGATTGATCGCAATCGCATCTTTCTATAGGATGTTCCGATGTTCTGCCATTTTTCCAATGCGATGCAACACTGTTTACTGGAACTCAACCATATATCAATCATGGTTTATAAACCCATCAGGTCCGGACTTCAATCGCAATCGCAACCTTTTGTTTACATGTTCCGCTGTCAACTTTTCTCCGATGCGATTGACCACTGTTCATTTAAATGTGCTGATGTGATTGGACCGGAACTTAAATATATAAGATCATAATTTATAGACCCATCGGGTCCAGATCTCAATCGCAATCGCAATTTGCAGTTGCATGTTCTGATATACTTATACTCTGATGCGATCAATCACTGTTTACCGGAACTCAAATATATATGAATTGCAGTTTATATGCCCATCGGGTCCGGATCTCAATCGCAATCGCAATTTGCAGTTGCATGCTCCGATATACTTATACTCTGATGCTCCGATGCGATCAATCATTGTTTACCAGAACTCAAATATATATGAATTGCGGTTTATATGCCCATTGGGTCTAGAACTCAATCGCAATCGCAACTTTTAGTTGCATGTGATCCACTGCCAACCTTTTCCGATACGATTGATGAGGGTCCCACCATATAAGGCTTTTCCTTTGATAGAACCTTTGGTTCTTTAGATCTCGCGCTACATATAAATGTATATGCTTTGGACCTTTATATATATAAGGCGCATCATATGTATCTCACTGCATATATATAAGCTTCCGCTTCCGCCTTTAGTGTATCCTCCGACTGGGTAATGATTCTCGGAATAAGGTTTATATATATACTTTGCCGCTTGGGTTAAGATTCCCGGAATATTATGTATCCTCCCACTTGGGTTACGATTCCCGGAATAAGGTTTATATATATACTTTTCTGCTTGGGTTAAGATTCCCAGAATTGTGTTTATGTATCCTCCGGCTGTGGTAATAATTCTCGGAATTTATGTTTATGTATCCTCCAGCCTGGGTAACGATTCTCGGAATAACGACTCTGCCTCTACCTCTGCCTTTCTACGATAACAGCTCTACCTCTACCTCTGCCTTTTCCTTTCTGCTTTTGCCTTCGCTGCTTCTACCTCTGCCTTCATTGTACCTCTACTGCTCGACCTCTGCCTCAACTGCTCTCTGTAAATATTACCTGCTCTCTGTAAATATTTCCTGCTGTCTTCTGTTGCTGTTCTTTGCCTGCTACTGTTTCAGGTGTTCCTCCTTTGCCATCTCCTTTGCCATTTAAGCAATGCTCCAACTCATCCCCAAGCATATTAAATCTTTACCATAGGGTTTTAGTATTCAATCAAAGTCTATGCTCAATAATTCATCTGCAAACTGTATTAAACCCCTAATTCATAAATAAACCTCTGTATTACACTCCTTCAGGCCCTTTCAACTCCACTGCTCTGTCTCTAATTCCTCTATTGCTTCTGCTTCAATTCCTCTGTTTCATCTGCTGCCTCTGCTACCTCTCTATCTCTTTTGCCTTATGGATAGTTTAGGTGCTGCTCTTGTCTTTACCTTTGCCATCAATGACAACATTTCCAACAAGGGATAGCAACTGGTTTCGGTGATGGTGGAACGGCTCAAAACAAGAAAAGTTCAAGAGGCTGGCTAACAAGACCACTCATTGCAATGGTTCCTTAGGAATGGGTAAAATAATCAAGTGAAGGAATATGATCATCCAAGCAGATGGTAACGATGGAATGAGAAAACCAAGGCTCATCTGGAAAAGCAGGCTGATAAAATGGAAATCACAAGAGGTAAAATAAGAATGGTTTCATTTTTACACAAGCTTGAAATCAGAAAACTCGGCTTGAAGTTGGTTTGATTTTTACACAAGCTTTAAACTGAAACAAACTATTCTTGAATCTGGTTTCATTTTTACACAAGCTTGAAATGGAAACAAACTATGCTTGATATTAGTTTCATTTTTACACAAGCTTGAAACAAAGATAAACTATGCTTGAAAATTTTTGCATGCCCCCAACATGGTGACTCAATTTCAAGGTACACCCCCCCCAAGCTTCAGCCCATTCACCAGAGTAGACTGCTAGTTACTAACAGGTGGATGGAATGAAGGTTCAATTACGAGATCAAGAGAAAGGCTCGACTCGGATTTTACGATATCTAATCAAAATCTCGAATTGAAAAGGGAACTTGTTTCATTATTTAACGAGGTTGACACAGTAAAAGAACTATCCTCATGACCTATTTCATTTTTTAACAAGGTTGACATAGCAAACGAACTATCCTCAGAAGAGCTTGTTTCATTTTTTAAGGAGCTTGACAGAAGAAAAAAAACTCTGCTCCGAAGAGCTTGTTTCATTTTTTAAGGAGCTTGACACAAGAAACGAACTCTACTCTGTGAGACATTGTTTCATTTTTTAAGGAGTTTGACACAAGAAAATGAACTATTATCTGACACGCTTGATCATGATGAATAAGAAGTCATGGCTTCCAATAGATTCTCATCTGATGGGAGAATAACACTCTGGAAATTAGGATCCAATGCCCCCAGTACATGGTGTACTACCACACTGACTGAATCATCAGCGGACACTGACATGGAACAAGTGGCCATATAATTAACCTGTGGTAGGGAAGACAACACTGGTAGGTAAGGACTAGGAAAAGATGGTGGCAGAACAGATGTCACATCAGGACCAAAGAATTAAAGTTGATCAATGGTCACAATCCAACCTTCATGTGGAAAACAGATCACATGAAAGAGGGAAGAGACAAGCGCACCCATGGCATAAGCATAGTCGCGTCCCAAGAGTAAATTAAAATCTAATGGGCCTTGGACCACCATCACGTCTATATAGAAATTTTTCCCTCCCAAAGTAATAGGAAACTTCAGAAGGATCCCTAATGGTTGACTTGTTCCTCTGTTAAAAGCCAACATATTTTGGATAACAGGCACAAGCTGTGGAGAACCCAAAGCTTACCATGTAGTTGAGGACAGAATAATAACCGAGGTGCCTTCATCTATAATCGTGCCCAGTATGACCATATTGCAGGCTTGTACAGTGATCTCAAAGGGAACGTAGGAAGGAAGATGGTATCCTATGAACTGACTCCAATCAAAGGAAGCGACCAAACTACATTGAAGGGGTGCCATAGGAATAAGAAGATTATCCCCTTGCCTTACGAGAGTGGAAGGACCATACTCCTGGGCTCTAGGAATGAAAGAAGGAGCATCAATTTCTGGAACTGTGGAGACAGGTGTCGGAGGATCACCCTCCTGGATCATGGAAACGGGAGGATCGCCCTCTGATCCTGAATAATCAGAGCAAGCAAAAAGAACCTGACTGGGATGAGACCCACTCTCGACAAAAAAGACCTGATGAACTTTAGATGGAATCAGGTCTACCTGTTTCTCAACCAATGATTGGTCGGGAATGGACTCAAAAGACTGACTTTCAGAGAGAGTTGAATTGAAAGGGGATGAATCCCGATCAATAACTTGATCAATTATCGGAGGACTCGAAGACAACTATCGATAACCGATGGGAAGACAAGACTCAGAAGTTGAAAGGGTATCCAACACTTTAGAAGCTTTGTCCATATAAGAACAAAGGTGAATGGGTGGTTCCCTTCACACAACCTACTGGGAAATTTTATCTTACCTTGTTTCTTATGAGTCTCATTATATTTAGCTAAAGGCTCATCATGAGCATGATTCCCAGAGGTTGATGATGAAGGACGAATTGGGCCAATGGACCACACTTCTAACACCTTGGGAATACCAGGGCAATCACAAAGAAGGCGGTCACCCTTACATAGCTTGCAAGGGAATTTCACTCGGCGAGACGGAGTGGGATGTTTCTCGATAGTAGTTGCATGGGAAGAAATAGTTGTTGATTTCCCCCCTAGCTTATTTTCCTTCTTCTTCTTCTTCTTCTTAGCCATCTCGGTACTAGAATCCAAACTTTCACCAGGCGAAAAGGAAGAAAAAGGTGAAGAAATAGGCGAAGAAGGTGAGGGGTCAACCTTAGGATCAACATGGGGTTGACATGGTCCAGGCGGAGGAGAACTCGATTGAGAGACAGTCAGTATATTCGAAACCACGGGGGTTGAAAACAACCAAACCGGGAGACCAATGGTTAATCCCGGGAGGGACAACGTTGCCATATATGGGGCACCAACATTTCCAAAAGAAGGAAAAGGAGCAAGACTCCATTGGATGGGGATCCTTGACTGGTAAACCCAAGAAATGTTGTCATTGACCTTACACTAGGAATCACTAAGGAATATAACTTTAACCAGGAATGTTTCGTGGGTAGTTAATTTTAAGATACTAAAATAAAACCTTGCCTTTTCATGTTTTAAGAGTCGAGAAAAGGACAAATGGTGACTCTAGTCGCTTTCAGTTTTAATGAGCTCAAAAGGAAAAGTGCTTGATGATATTTTCAATTTTAAAGTGTCAGTAAAGATTAAAAATGACTACTCAGAATATTCTAGGCATAAAGGGTTACCAGGTAATCGTGAACTGCAACATACACCTTGGTGATCAAATGAAAGAGAAATGACCACGGACTTGACGTACAACAGTCAATCTCCCCAAATGTTGTGTTCGGCATATCACGGTTACAAGGCAGCAGACTTAGCTTCCTATGGATAAAGGATTGCAACCTATTAGGGTATCCCTTTATATACTCAACGGTACGGGGAGCACAAGTCCGTGCTAGTGCTGTCTAATGCCAGATGGCAGACAACTACTAGGTTTAACGACTCTGGAACACATCACTAGCCTAGACCTCTAAATATGTTTGTTAAGTTTCAATGCTTCCTTAGGTTGATTGAATAAATTTTATGGTTGATCTTGAATTAATGTTGCAATTTCAAGGCCTTACCAAATGTGATCTCGAATCCTTAATGCACAACTATATGCGAAAGAAAAGAATTCCAATTTGATGAATGCTATCTAGTTAAGGGAAGGGTGTCAAACAAAGATGCAACAAATAGTAATACTAAAAATGAAACTTTTTCCTAACTAGATTACTTTCACTATCCAAAAGTAATCTAAAACATTAAAAGATGTGAATTATGCAATTTAATCTATGCAAAATTCTCTTTTTGAAAACTATGCAATTGTAATCTATGCACAATTTCCTTTTTCTTTTGAATGAATAAGAATGCACTCAATGCATTTTTCGATGAAATGAGAATCTACTTAATGAAAGCTTTTAATTAAAGAGAATGCACTCATAGCGACTTTTAGTTTTCAACCATTAAACAATGTAATCTAAGTTCAATGATAAATTTCAAAGATGAATTTTCAATGCAACTTGATCTAATGCATTTTAACTAAAAGAAAATTTTGAGACGAAAACTAAATGAAGAAAATTTTCCTTAATGCAAAAGAGATGCAACAAACATTAATAATACAATTGTGTTTTGAACATTTTGTAACGAAATCCCTCACAAAGGCTACAATACATATGAGTTCAAGCACAAAGAGGACTTCCAAAGCATGGGCTCAAAACAAGGCATTCATTCCCTTTTACATCAAGTGATTCCTTGAACAATGAGGAATGTAATCTATGCTCACAAGCGAACAAGCGGACCAAATGAAATCAGAGAGACACTTGAGACTCGATCACTCAATCAACCAAAAAGAAAATGCCAATCAAATAGAGATGGCTCACCAAGCAAGGAGACTGACTCAATCAGCAGGGCGATGTCCTGCGAAGCATGCAACTAGGAAATTAATGCACAATCCTAGAAAAACCTAGGATGTTAGGATGCATGTCCCAACAGAAAGGACAAAAAAAACAACCAAAAACCAAGCCAATGAGCCAATCAAACCAACTTGAGAGAAGGGGAGAACATGTAAATCATACAGAGAAAAGGATCGGAAGGGCAAGATACACTAGTGAAGGACTTAGGGAAAAAACCTTAATTTTTCACACACACTGGAATTGGTGCGACTTTAGGGGCTAAAACTAGCGCCAACAGCCCAATGGCGTGGGTTTATAACTGAAAACTAGTGCCAATTGGCACAACTGTGAGACAAATAAAAGCGCCAATTCCTTAAAAAGAAAAAAACAAATAATTTCTCCTAACCAAGACCAGACTCACCACTTCAAGAAAAAACTAAAATATTGTAATTGATGAAAAACATAGGAACATACGGGGAAATGGTTGTTCGACTAAACTCGTCGAATGACTAATACCTTAAAGAGTGACACACTCAAAGGAAACTCCCCAGTGGAGTCACCAATTTGTTGTGCAGTTAAATCCCCTCTGTGGACAGAGGCAATCCCTCTAGCCCTAGGGTGGGTCTAGAAACTACGGGAACATACTAACATATACCTTCCTAGATTGTAAATGAAATTCAGAGCAAGGAAGATGACCTACCTTGTTCTAATGTTATGTTTTTGTCTTCCATCGAAGCTTCTTGATCCGTCGCTCTTCTCAAGCTTGATACACACTGCTACCAACGTACGATTACCTGTACAGACACTCAAGACACCATGAAAAGCGTAAAATCACAAAAAATATAAAACAATAACAACCTATCTAACTGATCAAGGAATGCTAGAAATCTCATTATGAACATAAACAAGAGTGGAATATAAACATTAGTTTCATGATAAAGACAAGGGGAGTTTACAACCAAGCCTCGATGTTGAGGCTCTCCTTCGGTCGGTCCGTATCCAAGTACATTTGCAACACCCTCATACAGAAAGGTATAAGATCTCACTATGTTATTAACACACAACAACAATCACACTCTGCACTATTCTCCCGTAGCTATAAGTGCTTCTCCTCTCTAGCTAACTAAGGCAGTACAGGTGAAGGATTTCTCATTATATAATAATGGAGGAGGAGGTTAAGGGCCCTCAAATAATGGAAAAAGAGCTTATCCTTTGAAGTAGTTCCTATTTCTTGGGAACAAGAAGTCCAAAGGGGAATTCCTCGGCCATATCCTCAAAACAAAGTTCCAGCTCACCTGCTCACGAAGCTTCTAGTCATGGAAACTTCGTTTTCTATTTTAAAAAACTTTCCAAACGAGGATCGGTGCAGGTACGACATTGAGACAGAGTGTCAATCGGCGTGGGTCTCAGTGCAAATCTCTGCTATCGGCGCGGGTCAGACACTGAGACAAGGCGCCGACCTTGAAAACCAGGTTTTTACAGGGATCTTCCAGAAAAGTTGTAAAGGGAGATGAATTGGTAGACAAAGTGTGGTTCAGGGGTATGTGTTGGGTGCTAGTTTTGTACATTTTTCCTACACTTTTCTTCCTTATTTTTCCTCATAACCATAGCCAATGGGAGTATATTTACCTCTTTCTCCTACCTTTCTACCCTAACTTGTGTTGTTTCACCTTGTTTTTATTACTTTTCCAATTCACCAATTATTATGATATATTATAACTTTTTATGACTAATTGATGGTGAATGTTTGGAGAAGATCGATGGTCTTTATGTTGTCTTTTCAGATGTCATTTATAGCACGAAGTTCACAGAAGCAGTTAAGAGGGTGTTGTTACAAAAAACCGATGCTGTTACACCTTGCTGTTACAGACCCGCCGGATAACTGTTGTTACATTCTGCTGTTACAGACCATTGAAAAACTGCTGATACAGTTGTACCATTGAATGATCCCGTCAACACTTGTTTCTGATCTCTCCTCTGGCTGTTACACTACAGCTGTGATTCTATTACGATAGTTGTAGAAGTTGTTTAGCATTGCATTTTTTGGATAACAGCCTACGAGAAGTTTTGATTGTAATCTTTTTTTTTATAGTCGGAACTTTATTAGGAAGTGGTTATAACTATATGTGTTCTATTTAGATCAACAAGAGAATCATAAGATTCTCATGACTGATCTATCCCTTAATTTTCTGATGTAACCACTATATAGTTCTCGGCCCTAGAGGCCGAAAGGTTAGCAGAGAACAACATTATTTTGGCTCTATAATTGTGTTTAGATTAATACATATTATCTTGTTATTGCTGTGACATGCGTTATTCTATTTAGTTTTCATTAATTTCTTCCTCTACCTGCACCCTGCTAGGGAGGAAGGGCCCTCCTTCTTAGCAGGGATTGCAGTGATTAAAGTAGTTGTGTGTATCTAATTGTATTTCAGTTTATGTATCAATAGAGTGTTGTTGTTGTTCAAATGAGAATATATCCGCTTTGATTTCAATATTTTATATGTTGTTACACATATGATATTAGAAACACCAGCTGAGTACTTGTTGTGTGGCGCGCCAGATAGATTAATTGAAGTGTGATTCCAATATTGTAGATCCTTTTACTTTTGCATGAGTGATTTATTTCCATCATTTACTTCAACAATGATTTCTTTTCTTTGGAATTTCTTCTGGTTGGTGTATCGGCACAGACATCGCAACTATCATTGGAATAAAAAGATATCCATGGATTGATAATTAAATGTGTGTTGTTTAGTCATTTAACAGTGATTTATATAGCCCAAAATTTTGGCTTGTTTTCGGGGATGGCAGTGCCGATCCAATCAATCAGAGGTGTTTCTTAGAAGTGCAATTTATGTGTGTTTTCATAGAGTGTCTCCAACGACAAAATTTCCAGGCAGTAAGACGAGAGGTAAGAACCTGCGCAACACTCTAAAAAACTTGAGCGGGTTCACCAATGTCTTGTTGGGACACTTAGGAGGTTGAATTTCTGAGCATTTTGGTTTTTAGAGTGTCTCCAGTGACACAATTGGCGAGCGGTAAGACGAGAGGTAAGAACCTGTGCATCACTCTAACAAACTTGAGCGGGCTCACCAATGTCTTGCTAAGACACTTAGAAGTTGAATTTTGGGTGTTCTTTTAGGGTGCCTTCAGCTATACAGTCGTTGGGTGGTAAGACGAGAGGTAAGAACTTGCACATCGCTCTAAAAAACTTGGGCGGGCTCACTACTGTAAAAACTGTAGCACTTGTAGGATGAATTGATACACATAGGGCCCATGTGTACCGGTAGGAAAACATCAACATTTACAAACACCCCCCACTCTACTGACTACAATAAATATGGGTCATAAGAAGGAATAGAAGAGTGCAGATTTGGGAAGGAAAACATTCTTTAGAGATCTAATTTCAAAGGCAGAAAAGGAACAGTCCACGTCACACAGAGATAATACGAAAGAAGCTACCATATCAAGGCCAGGACCATCGGTGTCTTCCGTGTCTGGACCTCACCATCTTTCAAACAACATATCCACTCTCGATATCAAGACTCTAGATTTAAAATAGCAGTGGAAAATCATTGATCAGGATCTGAGAATTGAAGGACATGAAGAGACCAGTGGGGAACATCAGGGACCTGAGGAACAACATTCAGTTGATCATAAATTGGACGCTGGTAGTGTTGTTAAACAGTTGGTCCTGGAGTAGATCAATCCTTCTATTTTTTAATATCAAGTACACTCTGAGGTCATTTCATCCCATCAGGAAGAATCAACCATGGGGGACGAGAATGTCAAGACAGACAGCTTCGTTACTTTTGAATTCCCAATAGTAGTAACATGGGATGAGGCTCCTATGAAGAATATCCCTTTATCATCCCTGCCATCTTTTCAAGGGATGGTTTTTGAAGATCCTGATACCTTTCTGTTCGAATTCGATGTGTTGTGTAGAGGTTATGACTACACTTCAGATGCCCAGAAGCTGAAATTATTCCCTACTACTCTGAAAGGAGCAGCATTAAGATAGTTCATGAGATTGGGTGTTGGCACGATTCGAACCTGGAATGACATGAGAAAAGTCTTCATCTTTAAGTATCAAGACTACTGTCGAACCAGGGACTTGAAGGACGATATTTTCATAATTGCACAGAAGGAGGAGGAAAGCTTGGAAGACTATCTGGAGCGATTTCACTACAATTTATAGAGGTCTACATTCAGTAATTTAGATCCAGAATTCTAAAGCCAATATTCTTAAGAGGTTTAAGATATGATTTCCTGGAGCATCTGAACATAATAGGAAAAGGAGACATATCACAAGAGACGTTTGATGAGATAATGAAGCTTTTCCTACATATCTCAAGAGGATCGGTCAAGGGAAGAGTTTCAGTTCGGGATCCTTCCCTTCAGATATAGAAGTCCACAAGTGCAGGAGTAACCAGAGCATAGATCAGGAACTTATTTGAGGATTTTAAAATTGACCTCCTTAGCACTCTCTCTACCCAGATCACTACGATACAAGTCAAGAAAGCATAAGAAAAAGCTGAAGCAGCCTTAGCAATATTTTGTCCCCGACACAAAAAGAAACATTTGGAAAGAGAATGTAGACTGAATAGTGTCAACCTGTGCAACATCTATGAATTGGCGCACTCTATAAATTGGTGTCCTGAGTTTCCCAGACTAAAGGTGGACTTCAAGAATCAAGTGAGGATGTTCAATCTTCTTATTTCATCGGATCCAAGAGACCATGGTAGCCGCGACCTACATGTATGCCTTCATATTTTTCCTCTTTTTATCCTTGGAATAATGTCTATAATAGTCAGCAATACCCATGGAAGTATCTTACTCCTTCCTCAACACAATTTCCCTCACCATGGAACCAGTGGCGATCTCCTCCACCAATGCAATACCCTTCATCATAACCCAATCCTTGGGGTCAGAACTATAGAAGCAATGGCCAAGGTCCAGTACCCCCTCCAATACCAATGCAGCAGAAGCAATTACAACTTCCTTCTATTCAAAATCCTACACCTTCTGTCCGACCCCAATTACCTATGCAACCTAACCCCAATCCGAATAATAAGGAGACCCAGAGCATGGATGCTCCGGTTACCCTCCAAACTTATCTTATTACTCCTATCATACTTAATGAGATTCAACTTCGATCAGGGAAAATAATTAGATCTGAACATACCCCCATTATTACCGAAGAAAGTGAATCACCCAGGAAGGATATGGATGATTCTAACGTAGTTGTTACACATGTAACAACTGATACAACACCTGTTGTTACATCTATAACAACCAGCTCGGGAGGGTCTGCTATTCCTACAACATCCAATCCGAGTAAGGCTAGTACATCTATGATAGCTGACTCAGCTGTTAGTATTCAGAACCCCCCATACCCTCAACGATTAACTGAAACTAGGGTGGTCTCACAACCTGAATTCGAATTCCTCAGGGAGCTGCAAAATTTGTATGTGTGGATTATGTTGTTACACGTCCTTAAAGAAGTCCCTATATACACTAAAAAAGTAAGGGATCTATGCGTCAAAATACATTTAAGGAAACCTAAAGATCCTGCTACTATCCATGTCATGGGAAAATTGTCTGATCTTATGATTGATCAGCCTTTGTTGACTAAATATAATGACCCAGGGAACCCTACAGTGACTGTCCATATTGAAAATCATCCCATAACCAATACTTTGATTGATCTAGGGGCAGCTATTAATGTTATGACTAAAGACCTCTTCATCTCTCTGGGACTCCATGGACTTAGACCTACACCTACAGTGCTTGAATTAGAAGATAGGTCCCGTGTCAAGCCCGAAGGAGTAATCGAATATGTGGTTTCTTGGAATTATCCGGCTGACTTTCTCATTTTACAAACCAAATCCAACTTGGGGGGTCATGCTTTAATCTTGGGAAGACTGTGGCTAGCCACTGCAGACGCATATATCGGATGTAGGTCCATATCTATGGTGATATCAGATGGACAGGCCACCCAAAACCTTAACCTTTATGCCCCAAAAAAACCTCATATGGATTTGAGTAGTCCCCGGTGGGATGAATTTGCACCTGAATCTGATCTTTCCCCACCTCTTCTCATGCTTGGAAAAGCACAATACTTTAAGGATGAAACAGAGGACGATATCATTAATGGTTTTATCAGTAATTCACTCCATGTTGCCTCCATTAGAGATTTGGGAGAAGAAGGTGAGGAAGATGATGCAATTATTGAACATTTGAAAAGAACTCCACTTACTATCAACAGTCCCATTGAAATCGAACCAGGACAATGTTTAAACATCAATACTAATCCGACTGCTGAACAAAATAGATTGTTGATACAACTGTTACAGAAATACAAAAAGGCATTTGCATGGGACTATACTGATATGAAAGGAATCCATCCTAGCCTATGCACCCACCGCATTTACCTTAAAGAGGATTTCAAACCAGTTAGACAACCTCAGTGCCGAATGAACCCCGCACTTAAGGAGATAGTGAAAGAAGAATTGCAAAAACTCCTTAATGCTAATTTCATCTACCCTGTTTCTGACAGTCAATGGATGTCTCCACTTGTCATAGTTCCAAAGAAGAATGGAAAATGGAGATTCTATGTTGACTATAGAGAACTTAACAAGGCCACTCAAAAGGACCATTTTCCTTTACCATTCATTGATCAAGTCTTGGACACTCTTTCTGGAAAAAAAAAAATTCATTTCTAGATGGGTTTAGTGGCTATAATAAAATACAGATTTCCCCAGAAGACCAAGACAAGACAACCTTTACTTTTCCATGGGGTACTTTTGCATACAGAGCCCTTCCGTTTGGCCTCTGTAATGCACCAGCAACCTTTCAAAGGGAAATATTGGGTATTTTTTCTGATCTTTTGAATGACTGTCTTGAAATATTTATGGATGATTTTACACCCTACGGGGATGCCTTTGAGACAACATTAGCTAACTTGGAAAAAGTGTTGGAATGATGTGAACAAACTAATGTTTCTCTGAGCACGGAGAAATACCACATGATGATGACCGAGGGGATTGTGCTGGGACATTTCATTTCAGCAGATGGAATCAAGGTAGATCCTGCAAACATTGAGGTAATCTCGAAAATCCAAACCCTTAAGACTCCGAAAGAGGTACGTAGTTTTTTGGGACATGCAGGATACTATAGGAGGTTTATAGAGAATTTTTCAAATATTTCATCCCCTCTATTTTCGTTACTTATGAAAGACGCGGAATTTGTGTGGTAGGGAAGTGTGAGCAGGACTATTTAAAATTGAAAAATTGTGTAACAGCAGCACCTGTTTTACGAGGACCAAAATGGGAATTGTCGTTTCATATTGCTACAGACGCATTTGACATAGCTATGGGTGCTGTTTTGGGGAAGCTGGAGGCCGAGAAAAAACCTTATGCCATTTATTACATCAGCAAGAACTTGACTCCAGCAGAACTCAACTACATTGTTACAGATAAGGAATTCCTAGCAGTAATGCATGCTATCAACAAATTACGGCACTACATCACCGGGTACCAAGTATTTGTACACACTGACCATGCTGCAATTTGATTTTTAATGAACAAGCCTATTACTAATGGTAGAGTTACACGATGGTTATTTTTATTCCAATAATTTGATATTACTATTCTAGATAAACTCGGAAAATATAATGCAGTTGTTGATTTCCTTTCTAGATTAACTATAAGTGGTGACTACACTGGCACTAAGGATTCTTTTCCAGATGAGTATCTTTTTGCCATCTCTCCTCACTCACCATGGTATGCAGATATAGCCAATTACCTTGCTACAAGAAAATTCCCACACCAATTGTCATCCAAAGAAAGAAGGAGGATTATACAACAGAGTGCTACCTACTCCTGGATAGAAGGCAATCTCTATCACACCAGGCCAAATTTTCAGATAAGGTGATGTGTTAGAGAAGATGAGGTATTTGAGATCTTGAAGGCTTGTCATGAGGAACCTTGTCGAGGATACTTCGATAACAAGAGGACAGGACATAAATTACTCTCAACTGGGTACTACCGGCCAACCATATTCCATGATGCAAAGAAGTTTGTGAAAGGATGTGATAGCTGGCAAAGGATGGGTCGGCCTCTGAAATCAGATGAGATGTTGTTACAACCTCAGATAGTAATAGAACCATTTAAGAAATGGGTCCTAGATTTTTTCAGGTCAATTAATCCTTCATCACAGAAAAAATCATACATATTGGTCTGCACCGATTATGTCACAAAATGGGTCAAATCAAAGACACTAACTAGAGAAACAGAGCAGGTTGTTTCAGACTTCCTGTTTCAAGATATTTTTGTTCACTTCAGTATACCTAGAGAGAGAGTGAAAGATGGGGGTCCTCAGTTCACATCTCATTTGATCAAGAAGTTGGTTGAAAAGTATGGAATCCATCACAGAATCGCTACACCATATCACCCACAAGAAAATGGTCAAGTAGAAAGCACCAATAAACTCATTGAGGGAATCTTAACAAAGACAGTAGCCAGCCACCGAAGAAACTGGGCCGAGAAACTTCCAGAGGTACTGTGGGCTTACAGGACAACATGGAGGAATACTACAGGCTTCTCACCATATGAATTGGTGTATGGTAAGAATCCCTTATTTCCCATAGAATTTGAAATAAAGACATTAAGAACGACATTGTAGGTCGATCTGGATTTGAGTACAACACAGACTCAAATATTGAACCAGCTAATTGAGTTGGAAGAGAAATGGTTGGCTGCCATTCAACAGACAGAGATCGTTCAACAGCAAAGAGCCAGATGGCATGATGGGTTTATTAAGATGAAAAATTTCCAGAAAGGAGATTGGGCTCTTTTGTATGATTCAAGGTTTAAATATTTCAAAGGCAAGCTCTGCACCAAATGGCTAGGTCCTTACGAAGTGGATACGGTATTTGATAATGGGACTATACAATTGGTCACCATTGATAGTGATAAGACATCGTTACTGGTTAATGGGCACCATCTAAGGTTATATTATCAACCCACTTCGAAGGAATCATTTGTCAACATTGTCGCAGACTCTGATCTTCATGTTACGGCAGCAGGGGAACATTCTCCTGTGCAACCTTAAAAACTAAAATTCCAATAAGTGCAGTTGTTTAAAACCACCTTTGTGGCACCTGTTACACCTGTTTAAAAAAAATAAAAAAAATAAATAAATAACAAAATAAAAAAAATAAAAAATAAATCTAACTGTGAAAACTCCTTTCTGGGGCGTAGTCAAACAATCAATAACAACTGAAAACCACTCTTGTGGCAGTTGTTACACCCATGTTTTTCTTCCTGAAACATCATCTTCCCTTTCTGATCTATTTCATAATATGATGGTATTCATGTAATTTCCTTTTCTGTACCAATTTCTTCTGATTATTATGTTTTTCGGAGAATAATCTAAGGGTTGTCTTGGCTGTTACACATGTAACAGCCGAGAGCCACAAATACTGTTTTTTTTTATGATTCATTCCATAAATAGTAATAACTGTGCTAGCCAAAAGCAATAACATGAGCGCTACAATCAAGACGCCGCCAATACAAAGTCTCCCTCCATGCCACCTCAGGTATGTCATTAAAAAGGTAAACGTTGTCATTGATGATTCGATGATTAATTGGAAAAGTAATGATACTCCTGTGATGGTCGTGGGCGGCTGTCACCATTAAGGTAGGGGAGCGGATATGACTTGAAATCATTACAAAAAGTTGTAATCATAAATATCTATCAAATTTGCATGCACCTAATCAATAGAAGAATTGCCAATGATGACCGAATCTGGTTGGAAAAGAGCATGTGTACGAAATCCCATTACTTTCCATAATGATCCATTTATGAATATTAGTGTGAGGTACGATTCGGAAAATCCATAAAAGTCGTCACCTTCCATCAATCTCCTTGACTGAAACCTTGCATCCTCATTGTAAACTCGTCGATTAGGATAAGCAGAGACGCCGAGAAGCAGAGAATTCAGAGACACAGTGATGTTACAGTGGGGCTGAACAGCAAAGAAGTGAATTTAGAACATCAAAGAAGTGAATTTAGAAACGCAGTGATATTACAGTGTGGTTGAACAGCGAGAAGAAAATTTAGAAAAAAATAGCAGAGATGGGTGGAGAAGCGGTCAGGCACTAACCGGATTCTATGGAAGCTCTCCAAAATTGTCCAGAAACCTACCATATATTCAGAGATGCTAGATGGATTGAGTTTTTCTAGAAGCTTGAAGGCTCAGATGAGGCGGTGGAAATTGAATTTTCTGATAACTTGAACAATAATCAAACTCGAGTAAGGGGCATGCAAGTGGAGGTGACTGAAGAGGTAATTTCCTGGGTAACTTCATTTCTAGCGGAGGGGAAAAGGTGGTTTAACAGAAAAATCAATGACCCCTCCTTAAAAGAAGACTTCCTAGTGGGGGAAGAAAAACTAGAGAAGAAAGGGAGAGGAATTGACAGATTGTCACTTCCTCATCCTTGGGAAGATGTTTCCCTGGGCTTAATTAAATATGTCACTTGTGAGGGAATATCCATGATAGTGTTCAACTATCACTTTCCTCTGCTTAATCACCTGTGGCACCAACAAAGAATCAATATTCCATTCTATTTGTTAGGGAACATCAAGCATATGGCGGCAGCAGTGAAAACAACAACACACTCGGAGGCATGCGTGACTAATCCCGGACTCATTAAGCCAATTGTGATGGATGCCCTAGGCCAGCAAGGAAAAACTTGGGAGTAATTCAAGTGAAAGAGGTCGAGGACAGGCCGGGGGAAACAAACCATGACTTTAGGAGGAAGTAAGGCAGAGGTGGAAACCCAGACTCGGCCTGCTGGAGTTAGGATTGGGAAAAAGCCTATTGATGAACCAATAGGGGATAGAAGACCAAAACAAAGAGTGAAAGTCAGCATACCTACATAACCTTTACATACATCCAAAAATCAGACGGAAGCAGAAGTTTTAGAAGAAGAAAGGCAACACTCCTTATTAGGTAAGAACGGAACCAATGCCTTGTTTTTAGAAATTGAAAGTATAAGAAAGGAAAAAAAATAATTAAAGAGAAAATTATCTGAAGGGAAGGAAATCCCAGTGTATGTATGCATGACATGTTTTCAAGACTTAATAGCAATGGGATATAAGGCCCGTAGAGAAAATATAAGCCCAGTAGAAACATAAACAAAACACCAGGACGCTGTTACACAAGAACCTGCTGATGATACTACTGTTACACAAGAAATAGCATTTAAAGCAGAGCCTCCTATAATAATTGACCTAGAAGCTGACCCATAAGAACCTACGGAGGCCACTCCTATTGTAGAAGAAACAACAATGGACACAGAGGCTACTCTAGGTGGAAATAAAGGGGCTGACATATAAGAACCCACCAAGGAGGTTTTTGTAACACAAGAACCAACAACAGAGGTGGAACAAACCCATGGAGCAGAGGCTGGTACACACATTTTTGATGAATATATTGAATGCAGGAGAACGCCTAGTCCCATTTCGGGATGGAGTTCTGAGAAAATATTGCTAATTTCTAAGTTACAAAAGTGGAAACAAGAAGCAATCTCCCCTCGGGAGGGGACGATTTCTCTAAAGGAACATCAGAGAGAAATAGATACTTTACATGAAATATGGATGAAATTAGAATTGAAGAAAGGATGGGAGAATTACAAGAAGAAGAAAACTCTAAAGAAATAGGAAGAACAGATGCAGTTGTTACAACAGCAGGTTCAGGACCTCATCATAGACAAGAAAAAAATTCATGACCTCACCCTCAACTTGCTGGGTTGTAGGCGGCCTTCTCCATCCTATCCTATTTTTCTATGGGAATGTTACTTCTTGTTTCAATTGAAAAATATTATGGACGATAGACCTTATTTATGTTCTTCCACTCGTACATTTGTAGATGTTTTCCGTGCCTCCGATTTTGATGAGCAAAGCTTGCTGTGTGAGTTATTCTTACACAATATTATTTGTGAACATGTGAGTATGTAGATGGTTGTGAAAATATTCTCCTATATGGGAGATCTTCAATTGAGGGCGTTGGTGTCCATCCTGAAAAATCAGATTGAATGGCATTTGGCCATTAAATATATGGATACTAATGAGGAGAAGACAACATTGTGGGTTCGAGCAGAACCTGGATGGGCTGCTGAGTTGAGATGAGAATTCAGGAGAATGTTGAGTACCCCTGGGATTAAAGAACTGGTTGCCACTTATAGAAGAAGAATTGTGAACTTCTGCCTCAACCAGTTCTCAATGATGAAGAGTCGAGCTTTGACAGGGTGCTTGAAACACACGGAAGCCAGTATTGTTGAGCTATTGAAGGGGGATCCATTCTCATTCTATAATTTCGTGGTGGTTGTTACACATGTACCAGCCTATGCATAGATTGTACAATCCCTTGGTGCTTTGTGGCTGGGATAGAGATTCAAGTTTCCTTTGATCTAGTTTCCCATTGAGGATTACCAGATCAATTATGAATTGAGTAAGTATGAGTCAGAATCTTGGGTATGTTATTTGATGGCCAATCAGGGATACAGGTCTGCAGACGAAGACACTACTGGTGCTTATGATCTCACTGACCTGCACCGAAGATATTCCCATGAGAGATGAGTTTGCATGAGGACATGCAAGTATTTTAGTTGGGGGGATATGTTGGGTGCTTGTTCTATACATTTTTCCTCCACTTGTCTTCCTTATTTTGCCTCATAACCATAGCCAATGGGAGATATTTACCTCTTTCTCCTACCTTTCTACCCTAACTTGTGTTGTTTCACCTTGTTTTTATTACTTTTCCAATTCACCAAATATTATGATATATTATAAATTTTTATGAATAATTGATGGTGAATGTTTGGAGAAGATCGATGGTCTTTGTGTTGTCTTTTCAGATGTCATTTATAGCACCAAAGATCCCGAGCATGAAGTTCACAGAAGTAGTTAAGAGGGTGATGTTACAGCAAAGCGATGATGTTACACCTTGTTGTTATAGACCCGCTGGCAAATTGTTGTTACATTCTGCTGTTACAACCTCATTGAAGAACTGCTGATACAGTTGTACCATTGATTGATCCCGTCAACAATTGTTGTTGATATGTCCTTTGGTTGTTACACTATAGTTGTGATTCTATTACGATAGTTATAGAAGTTTTTTAGCATTGTATTTTTGGGATAACATCCTAAGGGCAGTTTCGATTGTAATATTTTATTTTCTAGTCAGAACTTTATTAGGAAGTGGTTATAACTATATGTGTTCTATTTAAATCAGCATGAGAATCATAAGATTATCATGACTGATCTATCCCTTAATTTTATGATGTAACCACTATATATTTTTCATCCCTAGAGGCCGAAAGGTTAGCGGAGAACAACATTATTTTGGCTCTATAATTGTGTTCAGATTAATACAAATTATCCTGTTATTGTTGTTACATGCGTTATTCTATTTAGTTTCCATTAAGTTCTTCCTCTACCCGCACCCTGCTAGGGAGGAAGGGCCCTCCTTCTTAGCAGGGATTGTAGTGATTAAAGTAGTTGTGTGTATGTAATTTTATTTCAGTTTATGTATCAATAGAGTGATGTTGCTACTGTTCAACTGAGAATATATCCGCTTCGATTTCAATATTTTATATGCTGTTACACATATGATATTAGAAACACCAGCTGGTACTTGTTGTGTGGCACGCCAGATAGATTAATTGAAGTGTGATTCCAATCTTGTAGAGCCTTTTACTTTTGCATGAGTGATTTATTTACAGCATTTACTTCAGCAATGATTTATTTTCTTTGGAATTGCTTCTGGTTTGTGTATCAGCACAGACAATGAAATTGTCATTGGAATAAACAGACGTCCCTGGATTGATAATTAATGTGTGTTTTTTAGTCATTTAACAATGATTTATATAGCCCAACAATATGTATTCCATGCTTGGAAGTACACAAGGGTCACTGTATGGGTCCTCCAGGATCAAGGAACGGGGAGTACAGGGATAGTGACAAATTATTGTGTAACGTTTTACAACATAGAAAGAAATTGGTATAAGGAATGAAACCCTACAGATGAAACACTGGTATGCTAACCGAATTATTGTTATTCATGTTTTACAAATCTAGGGTTTGTAACAAAAACCCTAATAGAAAGTGATATTCTAGGACATGATAATGAAAACCTAAAAGTGTATTGTTTATATGATTTAGTTTTGGGTTTGCAACAAACCATAGTAGAGTTTGACATGTAATTCTAAAAGTGTATTTCTATGAATAAACTGATATGTTGATTGAGTTGTTGATATCTAAGGCTTTGTCTTGAAGATAGAATCTAGGGTTTATGAAAAAACCCTAACAAAATGTGGAGGTCTAATATATATAAAATATGTGACCCTTATTCATCATGAACATAACATTTGATGTCTAAAACTTGATTTTTTTGATGCTTCCATTGTAATGACATGATGCTTCTGTATATTTGTATTTTATTGTACTTGATATTAAATTTTTGCAAGTACATAATCTTCAAGATGTTGAAGATGTTCATAATTGAAGATGATAATGATGAAGGAAACTATAAGAATGATGATGATCAAGATGACCTTGATGCCATGAGGAAGAATGAAGCCTTAAAAGGTTGAAGTTTCTTCGATGTTATAAAAGAAGGTAGTTGTTGATCTCCCTAAGTTAAGAGGGAGCTTGGACATAAGAAAAAATATATATCCCCAGTTGAAGGGGAGGACATAATATGACATTCAAAGTAAGTACCTTGAATAAGGGATGAATGAAAGTACTATAGATGGATTTAAACAAAAGAATTGAAAAGTATTGAGGTTGTGTTTCATGCTAGTTAATAAGTAAAAGAAGAAAGCCTATGACAAGTTGTATCTGGAAAGCCTAGTGATGATATAAGTAACATCAAAACTATTGAGAACCCCGAAAGTTTATGTTTAGTTGTATATATATTTGAAGGATTATTATTGATTGGGGTTGTGATTGTGCAGGATCTCTCCGTAAAAAAATTGAACATTTGAAGCATGCTTGGAGTGGTGGATATATATATATGATTTAGTTGATAAGGAAAGATGAAGCATCTTGTGGAAACAAGATTATTGGGAGGAAATCTGACCGACTTATGTGTTGATGTCTAGATCCTGAAGTAGGTATGGTGGCATTGGTCATGGAGTTTCGACCTTGGTTATGCACCTAGATCCCTAGGTTCGTGTTAGAGCTTAAAATAATTATGGTACCTAGAGTGGCTAAAGCTTGAGTACACCTTAGTACCACCCGATTAGAGTACCTAGGTCAAGTATCTAATCTATAACACTACGTGTGCTATGACTCTTAACAGTTCATATCACTTTGAGATATTTCATGTATCTATATATGTATGTAATTATGAATACCTCCCTAGTTAAGAATGAGTGTTGAAGAATGTAACTAGTGTCGGCCTTCATAATTGTATTTAATGAAAAGAAAGAAAAATAAATTTTATTGTAAAAGAAATTGAATTGTTAAAGAATGGGTTTCATGCTTGGGTCAATTATTTTTAGCTCAAATCCTCCACTGAATGCATCTCGATTTTGCCTTGAGTAAATAATAATTTCCATTTTTATCAGACGCTTCTTGGGCTTTTGTATCATGTAAAAATAATTGTTTTGAGTAAAAAATGTCATTTGTCACCTCCACACCAAGTTTTGTCGTCATCATGAAGTTGGCTTGGATTAGGTCTATCTGACCCATCAAAAATACTATATATTAAGAGGAAACTTGACCTATTTGAAGCAGTCATTCAATAGGTTCGATCTACAAAAGAAAGAATTATAAAAAGAAAAGGAAGTTGAGGAGAGAGGAGGAAGTTGTAGAAGTCAAGGATCGAGTTTTTGCACATCTCTATCTCACAAGTGTGAAGTTACTAAACTTTTTCTGGGGCTGAAAAATCTAAATCTAGTGTAGGTCTGAAATTCTAAAACTAGGGGCCGAAAACCTGTAGCTGGGGGACCAAAATTCTGGATTGAAACTGTAATTGAGAAGCTGACACTTGGAGACTTTGGAAAATATCATATATAGAAATAAAGGGTTGAATTGGTGATTGGATGACATATTTTTCTAATTATAAAGGGTATTTTATTATCTCATCTTGATTTGAATATACTAGTGGAAGTGTTGGACTGGGCATTCCCCTAGGTAGTGACTTTTCCATGGCTGAGTGCCTACCTCTTGTGTTCCTTGTCGTGATCTTCTTTGTTTGGAATTTATCTTGATGAATGTAACATAATAAATTGAAAGAATAAGTAATAAGAAGAAAATAACAATCATGAGAAAATGTCAAAATCTAAGAGAAATCTACCGAAAGATTGTAATCCATATAATGCCCTAGATTTCTCAACATTGAGATCATGCACCACTGATCCTATGGACCTGATTGCGAACTAATCCACATGTACCGCTACATTACCTTTATAAATAAGCATCAAATATAATAGACTGCAGTGGGGAATATCTTCCTTTACTATGAATCTGAAGAAGAGGAGCTATATTTCTTATTTTTGCCCAGATTCTTCTTTTATACATATAATTTGTTTGCATTTCTGAATCCTTTTGCTATAACTTGTTTAATGTATTCTTATATGATATTGCATCTACTTGATGTAAATATAATTACATTCCCCTTATCCACTATTTTTCCTAAACTTAAAATGTTTTTCTTTAGCCCTTCAAACAATAAAACATTAGTTGTTTCTCTATTCTTAACATCAAGATTAGTGTTACCCTTTCCTAGTACTTTTGCAGGTTCATTATTTCCAAGAATAACCTTACCACTCTTATCTTTCTTAAGAGAGATGAATTTGTTATTATTTCCAGACATGTGATGAAAGCATATGCTATCAATGTGTCATTTATCTTGTTTTTCAAATGCGCATAGAGCAATACCACACCTTATTTGTTCCTCTTATTTCTGCTTTTAAATATGAGGAGAGCTGGTGGATCCATGTTTTTCAAGTCTTTTGATAACAAAATTCTTTTCAAGTTGCTTTCTTTGGAGGGAATCTTCATGTTGTCTGAAATGTCTATATGAATTCATTGACTTGCACCTGCATTCTTTTGCTACATGTCCAAACTTATTACATGTATAACACCTTACACAACCACAGAAGGGGGAAAACGAATCATAATATTTATGCTCCCTATTTTTTTTACTCTAATCAATCGCTTTGTGACCAAATCCATTGCATGTAAAACAATACCCTTTAAATAAACTTGAATACCTGGGAACTTATGGTCTTCCCGCAAAGAGACTATTTGCTTGAGATTTGAAAATTTTACTTTTGCAATTGGTTGCAATGTGTCCAAAGTTATGACAGATAAAACATTCAATGCCATTGTCCAAAGGAGAGAATGGATTCTTATTTTTATTGTTGGGAGCAAATGATTTCCTTTGAAAAATTACTTTTCTTGGTTGTTGGTTTGGTTGACTTTTAAATTCCTTATCGTGGTTTTCATAATTTTCTTTGTTAACCTCAAATTTTCCTGCACAAGTTTGTGTGTTTCATTCTCCTTTCACAGTTTCATGGAAACCAAGACCAGATTTTATGGGGGGATACCTTTGACTATTAAGAATATTATCCAATATCTTGGTACTATTGTGAAATTTCACATGCTTATCTTTTTCTACTAATTTACCTTTTATGATACTTACCTTGTAGAAATTTTAATACAATTATGTATTGCCTGGATTCTTCTGATCTAACAATTATATGCCATCGTTAAATACATAATCCTTCTACTTAAATCTTTGCGGAAATATAATCACCAGTTGAAAACACATGAAGAAAGATCAATCACACATAACACAGATGTTTTTACCGGGAAAGCATAAAGCTAAAAACCCCACTATCATATATTATGTATATATCATGGATCATGAAACAATCTCATACAAAACGCTAATCCAAGATCTCTCAGTACAATATACAATTGTCTCACACTGTCATACAAAAATTGGCATATTCATGCACCAATTTACTACCTCCTGATAGCCTCCCTCCACTACGCAATCCCTAATGGTCAAGAACCTTTGAATGATTCATTATAGCTTACCTTGATTGCGCAATACTAATAGGTATCTCCAATGTGTGTTTGGTTGCAAGTGTGCACCCACTAATGTCACAACTAATAGTCAAACTGTCCCTTTAACCTATCTCTCAACTAGGTCTCCACTAGATCTGACATGCATGTAGTTAACAATAGTAAATATTAGTTGCATGTGAGATCACTCCATGTGAATTAATTTAATATTTAATTGACTGATCTCTCACTAGTGTATCTTTAGTTACAACTATCACAACTGAGTTTAACTCACTTAACTGAGTTAAACTACTTTACAATTCACATAACTACACATCCAACTCTGTTACAACTTTGTATCAATTAGTAACAACAAATTCCACTTGCATGTCCCACTAACCAACCTTAGAACTCGAAATTCCTTCAGTCAATTGGCTTTCCACATCAGTTAACTGAAATCAAGTGCTTCAAGATAATAGATTATTATTTATTGTCTAATTATTATTAAGAGATAATAATAATCGACATGCATTCTATTTTTAGACATGCGATCTACGAACAAAATTCACACATGCATTCCAAAAATAGAACCCCATCCATAAATAGAATTTTCTCAACCATCTATAAATAGACTCCCACTATAAACAGAATTTTCTCACCATTCTAAAAATAGACATACACCTAAAATAGCCTACATGGGCCCCACCTAGTGTAGGTGCTTAATTTTCACTAGGATCAAGGATGTTGCTTTCGGATGCCAATTTCACTCTTTCTTGTTGCAAACTTCAACACTCCCTCTCAACAAGAAAGGAATGTCTTTGCATGCGACATAAAACTCCATGAATTCGCCCTGCAACCTTTGCATGCAACACTTCTCTAGTGTTTGTCGCACATGCAACACTTCTGAAATTGAATAACCTCTAAACAACTGAATCTGTCATCAAAGTCTTCGGACTTCTGCTGGTACCAACTTCACATGTCTTCAGGAACCACTACGTTGCTGACCTTTGCATCCATGCACTCTGTACTTGTTGTCAACTCTGATCTACGCTCCAGTATCCGACACTGTCACTTTGATTTCATATCCTCACGACATCTGACTGCATCAATCCAAATGATCCTGTTAATGTTGTACTGTGGGCTCCTCGTAGCCAGGTTCGATTCATGAGGTCTACACCATCTCAATGAATCCTGCCCAAAATTTCTTCTCGGGATTATTCATGCATGTTGCCCCACCTCTCACCTCGTGGTATAACTGCATGCACTCCCCCTACCCATCCGGCATGAAATTTATCTGCATGAGTGGTTGCTCGCACTCCATGATCCTTATCTTGTGGCTGCTCCACATCCCGAGGTTCACTCTTACCTACATGCAAATCGAGCTCCCTCTCAAGGGTCAATTGCATGGCTTTCTCACACTACCCAACAGTAGGAAGCTCAGTATAAATCCCATCTACATCAAGTCTGTAGAGATTCATAACTTGAATCCCAACCTTCTTGACTTTCCCTATTGCTTTGTGTCTCAGGAAAAATTTTCCTTCACTAAAGACAACATCATAGCCTTTATCCTCTAACATTGCAACTGAGACTAAATTTTTCTTCAAACCTGGAACATGCATAGCATATTTTAAATGAAAGAGTTTATCTGATGCCCTATGAAAGGTAATGGTACAAATTCCAGTCGCATTATATCTTGCATCATCACCCAACTCAATATGCATTTGGAGATATTTCTCCACCAATTCACTGAAGTTTCTTATCTCCCGTCATGTGAAAGGAAGCATCACTATACAAGTACCACCCCGATCCGAATGCACTAGACACCATGCATGTGATTAATGAGAATTCAAGCTCAAATTTTGAGGCAAAAGCCTCACCAAATGCAGCTCCAGTAGCTATCTTGTTCTTCTTCTTATGTGGACAATTTGTGGCAATATGTCCATACTCGTGGCAGTGAAAACACTTAACTTTAGACATGTTGTGCTCCTTGCCATCTTCACCGGCCTCAGATTTAGAATGGAATTTCTGCCCCTTACCCTTCTTCGCCTAGGTAGCCAAAGCACAATCCTCTTCATCATCATGCTTTAATGAAGAGTCATCTCTGGTGTTCTTCCTGAACTCATCCTGCACTAGATCTGACCACAGTCGTTCCCAATCCGGCAGTATTTCCCGTCCGTTGACAAAGTCTTGATAACTATGCCAACTCTTAGGAATTCCCAAGAGAGCCAAGCTCACCAAATAATCATCAGCAACACTTACTCCTACACTCCCAAGCTCATCCCTATGTTGAGATTCAACAAGATGATGATCCTAGTGAAAATTAAGCACCTACACTAGGTGGGGCCCACAGGCTATTTTTAGGTGTATGTCTATTTTTAGAATGTTGAGCATATTTTATTTATAGTGGGAGTCTATTTATAGATGGTTGAGAAAATTCTATATATATATGAGATTCTATTTTTAGATGCATGGGCGAAGCCTATTTATAGTTCACATGTCTAAAAATAGATCGTATGTCAATAATTGTTATCCCTTAATAATAATTAGACAATAAATAATAATCTATTCTCTTGAAGCAATTGATTTCAATTAACTGATGTGGAAAACCAGTTGACTGAAGGAATTATGAGTTCTAAGGTTGGTTGGTGGGACATGCAGAGTGGACTTCATTATAACTGAGTGATACAAAGTTGTAACAGAGTTGGATGTGTAGTTATGTGAGTTGTTATTTAGTTTAACTTAGTTAAGTGAGTTAAACTCAGTTGTGCTAGTTGTAACTAGTTGTAACTAAAGATACAGTAGTGAGAGATCAGTGAATTAATTATTTAATTAATTCACAAGCAGTGGTCCAACATGCAACTGAAGAAATACTACTATTAACTACATGCATGTCAGATCCAGTGGAGACCCAGTTGAGAGATAGGTGAAAGGGTATGTTTGACTGTCAGTTGTGACTATAGTAGCTGCACAAGTGCAACTAAACACACATTCGATATTCCAATGAGGATTGTGCTATCACGGAAAGGAAAAATCGAATTCATTCAGGGATCTTCATTAGCACGGATTGCGCAGTGGAGGCAGGCTGTCACGAGGCAGTAAATTGGTGCATGTTTATGCCAAGTTTTATATGACAATGTGAGACGAATGTATATTGTACTGAGAGCTCTTGGAGTAGATTTTTGTATGATATTGTTTCATGATCCATGGTATATACATAATATATTATCGTGGGGTTTTTATCTTTATGCTTTCCCGGTAAAAACATATGTGTTTTGTGTGATTGATTTTTCTTCATGTGTTTGCAATTGGCGATTAAATTTCCGCAAAGATTTAAGTAGAAGGCTTTTGTATTTAATAGTGGCAGATAATTGTTAGATCAGGAGAATCAGGCAATACATAGTTGTATTAAAATTTCTACATGGTATCAAAGCAAGTAAGATTGCAATATTGAAGCAGTAGCTGAGTTTGTTGGTGGAAACAATTAGAATTTGCTGCAAGAATTTCTTGGTGCAAAAATTGAGTAAACATCAAAATGGCTTTCAACGGTTTTCGGTTAGAGTATGCATTCGAGGGCAGCTCGAACTAAATTGCATGGAAGGATAGGATGGAGGCGGTGCTTGAAGATAATGGCTTGAAGGAATTCATCGACAGTGATGTTCCTAAGCCCACTTTGACGGATTTTGCAGTACTTGACGCCTGGAAAAATAAAGTAGCGAAGACAAGAAGGATTATGTTGGAAGGTGTGAGAGACCATATTGTCTCAAGCCTTCATGGGAAAGCCACTCCATTTCCAATGTGGAAGGCTTTTATAGATCATTTCCAAAGTAGTAGCGACCATAGGAAATTGGCACTTAAGGATAAACTCAGAAAGATCAAAATGGAGAAGGGTGAAAATATTCCTAAGTATCTCACAAAGTTTGTCCAATGTTGGGATGAACTGGGGAGTGTGGGAATCATGGTTTTTTATGATGATTTGGTGAGTTTGGCTCTCTTGGGACTTCCTAAGAGTTGGCACAGTTATCAAGACTCTGTCAACGGACAGGAAAAACTGCCGGATTGGGAACGACTATGGTCGGATCTAGTACAAGAGGAGTTTAGGCAGAACACTAGAGATGGCTCTTCATCAAAGCATGATGATGAAGAGGATTTTTCTTTGGCTACCAAAGAAAGGAAAGGGGAGGGGAAGAAATTCCATTCAAAATCTGAGGCTAAAGGCAAGAAGCTGGATTTTTCCAAGGTGAAGTGTTTTCTTTGTCATGAACATGGGCATCTCGCCACTAACTGCCCACAAAAAAAGAAGAACAAGAAGGTTATTGGAGCTGCAGCTGGTGAGGCCCTTGCCTCACAATTTGAACTTGATTTCTCTTTGATCGCATGCTCGGTTTTAAGCGCAATGGGATTAGTTTGGTATCTTGATAGTGGAGCTTCCTTCCACATGACGGGAGATAAGAAGCTTTTCAGTGACTTGGAGGAGAAATATCTACAAATTAATATAGAGATGGGCAACGATGGACGATATAGTGTGACCGGCATTGGTACCATTACCTTTGAGAGGGATTCAGATAAACCATTTATGTTGAAAGATATTATGCATGTTCCAGGTCTGAAGAAAAAATTGGTCTCAGTCGCGATGTTGGAAGACAGAGGTTATGACGTTGTTTTCAGCGATGGAAAATATTTCATGCGACATAAAAAAATGGGTCAAACCAAGAGGATAAAGATTCAAGTCAAGAATATCTAGAAGCTGGAGGTAGATGGTTGCGCTGCAATGGTGGGAAAAGAAGAAGAAGTGGTGAGCCGAGATGAGGGAGAATTATGGCACAAGCAATTAGGCCATCTTCACCATGATGCCCTGAAGATATTGCAGTAGATTTCTACTGGACTTCCCAAGGGTACACTTGCGCAAATAGATCAGTGCAAGGGATGTACTATGGGTAATTTTGTGAAGACCACCTTTCATGAAAAGGAGAACTGTGCTTCGGTGATCCCAGAGAGAGTTCACACAGATGTGTGTGGTCCATTCTCAGTTGCTTCAACAGCAAAACACAGGTATTATGTTATTTTTGTTGATGACTATTCTCATAGATTTTGGATCTTATTCATGCAGAAGAAAGATCAAACATTCTCAAAGTTCTGTGAGTTTAAAGCATTGGTGGAGAAAGAGTCAGGTAATCAAGTGAAGGCTCTGTGGAGCAATAATGGTGGTGAATATATCTCGAACTAATTCAAAGACTTCAGTAGAAAAGAAGGAATTCGAAGAGAAATCATAGCGCCTCATAATCCACAGTAGAATGGGGTCGCAGAGAGGAAGAACAGAATGATCATGGGTGTTGCACGAGCTATGCTACATGATCAGGGCCTACCAATGCACTTATGGGCAGAAGCATGCAACACTGCGATTTATGTGCAAAACTGTTGTCCTCATAGATTACTTGGCATGAGTACACCTGAAGAAGCTTTTACTGGTAAGAAAACGGATGTTTCTCACTTTAAGATTTTTGGCTCATCTGTTTATGTGCATGTGACCTAGAACACCAGGAAGAAGCTAGAGCCAACTACTAAAGTTGGGATATTTTTGGGGTACACAGAAACACCCCATAATTATCGTGTGTATTTTCCAAACAATCAAATGACTGTGGTGCGACGGGATATAAAATTCAAAGAGGAGAAAACCATGAAGTTGTCGCTTGAGAGGGAGCTAGACTTGCATGCAGAGGAGGAACTGCTTGTTCCCAAAGATGAGTCTCTAGATGTGGATCAGCCATAGGAGGAGGTTCATGGAGTGGAGGAGTCCACTCATGCAGAGCCAAGCATCAAAACTGGCAGAAGGCATACCACAGAAGCTGAGAGACTAAAGCTTGATGCGGCACAGAATGTAGGAGTCCCTACTTCACAACAGACAAAGACAGTCTCCTGACCGATTCACTGGATACATGGCTCTCATGAGAAAATGTATTGTGAATGAGCCATATTCCTTTCAGGAATAAGTGCAGGAACCCACATGGGTAGATGCAATGGTGGAGGAGTATGACTCCATTGTCAGAAACAGTTCTTGGGAAATTGTTCCAAGGTCGGTTGATAAATCAGTGGTAGGTTCAAGATGGATCTACAAGGTAAAGCAAGCTGCTGATGGGAGTGTTGAGAAGTATAAGGCAAGATTTGTGGCCCGGGGCTTCTCACAAATTGAGGTGATTGATTATGAAGAAACCTTTGAACCTGTCACATGGTATTATTCCATAAGGACCATCCTTGCTCTCTCAGTGTAGATGGGTTGGAACATTCATCAGATGGATGTGAAGACTACGTTCCTTAATGGGAGCATTGAGGAAGAAGTGTACATTGAGCAGCCTAAAAGATTTTATATCTTCAGCAGTGAGTCGCATGTGTGTAGACTCAAAAGAGCATTGTATGGGTTGAAGCAAGCACCCCGTGCTTGGTACACTCGGATCGACAACTATTTCACCGGACTTGGCTTCACCAAGAGTGGGGAGGATGTAAACCAATACCAGATTTTGGTGGAGGGTAATATTTTAATAATGTTTCTTTATGTTGATGATTTAATACTAACTGGTGATGAGCATCTAATACACTCATGCAAGGAGGACCTTGCAAAGGAGTTTGAGATGAAGGATATGGGCCTCCTTCACTATTTCCTTGGATTGGAAATATGGTAGTGAGAAGGTGAATTGTTTGTGTCTCAAGGCAAGTATGCAAGGGAGATACTCGGTAAGTTTCACATGGAGGGCTGCAAACCCATGGATACTCCTCTTCCAGGAAACTGGAGGAAATAGGACACTACATCTGGAGAGGTAGTGGATGCTACTATCTATCGACAGTTGGTGGGTTCACTCATGTATTTAGTTAATACAAGACCAGACATATGCTATGCGATGAACCAACTTAGTCAAGCGATGTTTAAGCCTACCAAGCTCTTTTGGAAGGCGGGCAAGCATGTCCTAAGATATCTTAGGGGCACATCTGAGTATGGATTATGGTATAGACAGATGGATGAGGTGAAGTTGCATAGCTTCACGAATGCAGATTGGGCAGGCAACCCAATGGACATAAAGATCACATCAGGAGGGGTTTTCAGTGTCGAATCTATAGATTTTTCTTGGTACAACAGGAAACAGATATCCATGGCACTCAATTCAGTGGAAGCAGAATACATGGTAGCAAGTCAAGCTGCATGTGAGGCTATCTGGATGAGGAAGATCTTGGTCGTTTTGTTTGGTTCTCATTTAGATCCTACAGTGATTCATTGTGATAATTGGAGTTGCATTAAACTCTTGATTAATCCTATGTTTCATGATAGATATAAGCATATAGATATCTTGTATCATCATATCAGAGATTGTGTGTAGCGGAAGATCATGTTGCTTCAGTACATTCCTACGGAAGATCAGGATGTAGATATTCTGACGAAGGCGCTCACGAGGAGAAAATTCGAATACCATAGAGAGAGGATCAGGGTGAAGGATAATCCCTTTCTTGTTGAGAGGGAGTGTTGAGATTCAACAAGATGATGATCCTAGTGAAAATTAAGCACCTACACTAGGTGGGGCCCGAAGGCTATTTTTGGGTGTATGTCTATTTTTAGAATGTTGAGCATATTCTATTTATAACATGATTCTATTTATAGATGGTTGAGAAAATTCTATTTATAGATGAGATTTTATTTTTATATGCATGGGCGAAGTCTATTTATAGATCGCATGTCAATTATTATTATCTCTTAATAATAATTAGACAATAAATAATAGTCTATTCTCTTGAAGCACTTGATTTCAATTAACTGATGTGGCAAACCAATTGACTGGAGGAATTACGAGTCCTAAGGTTGGTTGGTGGGACATGCAGAGTGGAATTTATTGTAATGAGTGACACAAAGTTGTAACAGAGTTTGATGTGTAATTATGTGAGTTTTTATTTACTTTAACTCAGATAAGTGAGTTAAACTCAGTTGTGCTAGTTGTAACTAGTTGTAACTAAAGATACACTAGTGAGAGATCAGTGAATTAATTATTTAATTAATTCACAAGCAGTGGTCTCACATGCAACTAAAGAAATACTACTGTTAACACTAGTACATTTGGTGGAAATTCCGACACTTTTGACCAAATGTCGAAAATTTCCCCCAAATTTATCAAATTTTCAAATCCCGCCCACAACTATCGTTATACCAACGTTTGGAGACAAGTGTCGGTATTGCGACACATAGAAGTTAGTGTCGGTCTTGCGACGTTTATAGCAAAGTGTCAGAATTGTGACAGTTTGGGAAAAAGCGTTGGAATTGTGATGGATTAGAGCTAAGTGTCACTATTGCGACGTTTGGAGGAAAGCATCGCTATTGCAATAGATTGGGAAAAAGCGTCGCTATTGCGACAGTTTGGGCAAAAGCGTCGCTATTGCGACAGTTTGGGAAAAAGCGTCGCTATTGCGACAGTTTGGGCTAAGTGTCGCTCTTGTGACGTTTGTATGAAAGCGTCATTATTGCAACGACTTGTAAATTAATTTCTTTGGCCTCTCCTTTAATAAATAATAATCTAACTTGGGTACCCTTTTTGAATGGTTGGAGCAACATAATAGGATATCTTTAGTTGAAATATCACATTGTGATGAAGATGGAAGGTGGTTATGATGGGACTTCTAAGGATTTTCATAAAATATTAAAGACGTGATGCACTCACTCCTTGGTTCACTTTTAATGTGTGCCCCCAACCACGGTCAGGCGCGCCGTGTCGCGCAGTGTGAGGTCGCCCTGTCAGGCGCGTTCAGGTCGGGCCATTTCGTTCGAGGGTGCCCGTATTAGTTTTGCTAAGTTGTGACCGCCCAGGTGCCTTGTGCACGTTCGGGTGGCCCATTTTCCATTTTCTCCCTTGTGGCATCATTCGTTCGGGCACACCATGTCGCGCCTTGTGAGGTCGCCCGACTGGGTGCATTCAAGTCGAGTTGTTTCGTTCGAGGGTGTCCGTATCAGTTTTGCTAAGTTGTGACCACCTAGGTCCCTTGTGGACGTTCGCGCGGCCCATTTTCTATTTTCTCCCTTGTGGCATCATTCGGTGGGGCGCGCCGTGTCGCGCCGTGTGAGGTCGCCCGACCAGGTGCGTTCGGGTTGGGTCGGGCCATTTTGTTGGAGGGTGCCCGTATCAGTTTTGCTAAGTTGTGACCACCCGGGTGCCTTGTGCACATTCGGACGGCCCGTTTTCCATTTTGTCCCTTGTGGCATCGTTCGGTCGGGCGCGGCGTGTCGCGTCGTGTGAGGTCGCCCGACCGGGCGCATTCAGGTCGGGTCGTTTCGTTCGAGGGCGCCCGTATCAGTTTTGCTAAGTTGTGACTTCCCGAGTGCCTTGTGAACGTTCGTGTGGCCCATTTGTTGTTTGCTTCCTTGTAGCATCGTTCGGTCGGGCACACCGTGTCGCGCCGTGTGAAGTCACACAACCAGGCGCGTTTGGGTCGGGTCGGGTCGTTTAGTTCGAGGGCACCCATATCATTTTTGCTAAGTTGTGACCACCCGGGTGCCTTGTGCACGTTCGAGCAGCCCGTTTTCTGTTTTCTCCCTTGTGGCATTGTTCAATCGGGCACGTCGTGTCGCGCCTGTGAGGTCATCCGACCGGGCGCGTTCAAGTCGGGTCGTTTCGTTCGAGGGCGTCCGTATCAGTTTTGCTAGGTTGTGACCACTGGGGTGACTTGTGCACGTTTGGGTGGCCTATTTTTCATTTGCTCCCTTGTGTCATCGTTCGATTAGGCGCGTTGTGTCACACCGTACTGTGAGGTCGCCCGACCGGGCGCGTTCGGGTCGGGCCATTTCGTTCGAGGGTGCCCGTTTCAGTTTTGCTAAGTTGTGACCGCTCAGGTGCCTTGTGGACGTTCGGGTGGCCCGTTTTTCGTTTTCTCCCTTGTGGCATCGTTCGGTCGGGCGCGTCATGTCGCGCCATGTGAGGTCGCCCGACCAAGAACGTTCGGGTCAGGTCGAGCCATTTCGTTCGAGGGCGCCTGTATCATTTTTGCTAAGTTGTGACCGCCCGGGTGCCTTGTGCACGTTTGGGCGGCTCACTTGCTGTTTTCTCCCTTGTGGCATCGACGTTCATTCAGGCGCGTCGTGTCGCGCCGTGTGAGGTCGACACCTAATTTGGCACGTTCCGGTTAGGCTGTTTCGTTTGAGGGCACCCGTATCAGTTTTGGTAAGTTGTGACTACCCATTTTCCATTTGCTCCCTTGTGGCATCGTTTGGTGGGGCACACCGTGTCTCGCCGTGTGAGGTCGCCCGACCGGGCGTGTTCGATTCGGGTCGGTCCGTTTCCTTCGAGGGAGCCCATATGAGTTTTGCTAAGTTGTGACCGCTCGGGTGCCTTGTGAACATTCGGGTGGCCCGTTTGCCGTTTTCTCCCTTGTGGCGTCGTTTGGTCGGGCGTGCCGTGTCGCGTCGTGGGAGGTCACCCGACCGGGCGCATTTGGGTCGGGTCATTTCGTTCAAGGGCGCCCGTATCAGTTTTGCTAGGTTGTGACCGCCTAGGTGCCTTGTGCATGTTCAGGTGGCCCATTTTCTGTTTTCTCCCTTATGGCATCATTCAGTCGGGCGCGTCGTGTCGCGCCGTGTGAGGTTGCCCGACCGAGTGTGTTCGGGTCGGGCCATTTCGTTCGAGGGTGCCCGTATCAGTTTTGCTAAGTTGTGACCGCCCGGGTGCCTTGTGAACATTCGGGCGGCCCGTTTTCCATTTTCTCCCTTGTGGCATCGTTCAGTCGGGCACACCGTGTCGCGCCATGTGAGGTCGCCTGACCGGGCGCGTTCAGGTCGGGACGATTCGTTCGAGGGCACCTGTATCAGTTTTGCTAAGTGTATTGTGCACGTTTGGGTGGCCTGTTTGTCATTTTCTCCCTTGTGGCATCGTTCATTCGGGCGTGCCTTGTGAGGTCGCCCGACCGAGCACGTTCGGGTCGGGTCATTTCATTCGAGGGCGCCTGTATCAGTTTTGCTAAGTTGTGACCGCCCGGGTCCCTTGTGCACGTTCGGGCGGCCCATTTTCCATTTTCTCCCTTGTGGCATCATTCGGTCAGGCACGCTGTGTCGTGCCGTGTGAGGTCGCCCGACCGGGCGCGTTCGAGTCGGGTCGGGCCGTTTCGTTCAAGGGCGCCCATATCATTTTTGCTAAGTTGTGACCGCCCGGGTGCCTTGTGCACGTTCAAGCGGCCCATTTTCCATTTTCTCCCCTGTGGCATTGTTCGGTCGGGCGCGTCGTGTCGCGCCGTGTGAGGTCGCCCGACCGGGCACATTCAGGTCGAGCCATTTCATTCGAGGGCGCCTGTATCAGTTTTGCTAAGTTGTGACCACCCGGGTGCCTTGTGCACGTTTGGGTGGCACGTTTTCCGTTTTCTCCCTTATGGCATTGTGCAGTCAGGCGTGTCGTGTCGCGCCGTGTGAGGTCGCCCGACCAGGCGCGTTCGAGTCAGGTCGAGTTGTTTCGTATGAGGGCGCCCATATCAGTTTTGCTAAGTTGTGACCGCCCGGGTGCCTTGTGCACGTTTGGGCAGCCCGTTTGCCATTTTCTCCCTTGTGGCATCATTCGGTCAGGCGCACCGTGTCGCGCCGTGTGAGGTCACCCGACCGGGCACGTTCAGGTCGGGTCATTTCATTCGAGGACGCCTGTATCAGTTTTTCTAAGTTGTCATTAGGGGAATTTTGAGGTCTAAAATGAGCCTCCTAAGGAAATTATAAAATAATAGTGGAAAAAATCAAATAAGATTTGATGACATCATCAAATTTTAGAGGGAAAAATGAAAAAACTATTTTTTCAACTCATATTTTCAACCTTCTATTCCCCAAAGTTTACCCAGCGGGAGTAATTCATTGGATGCGACGTAACTCACATCCAAGGGATACCAATAAGCCGCATACTTTCGATGGGTTCTACTACACGAAAAATGAGAAATACATAAAAAACGTGATTACAATCACGTTTTTTATGTATTTCTCATTTTTCGTGTAGTAGAGTTCATCAAAAGTATGCAACATAGGTACTCCTTGGATGAGGAATTAAATTTTGCATCCAACGAGTACTCCCACTCGAAATTTGAGTAAAAATTTTGGGAGATAAGTTGAAAATACGAGTTGAAAAAGTAGTTTTATTATTTTATTATTTTTTAATATTTTACCCTTTTATTTAAAAAATGGTAAATCATCCCCCATGGTTGACATCATCATCTTGAATCCTATTGATTGTTATAAAGTTTATTTTTGTTGTACATTTTTCTTAGGAGGCCCATTTTAGACCTCAAAATTTCTCTAATGGGATCGCCCTGTGTGCCTTGTGCACGTTCGGTGGCCCATTTTCTGCTTGATCCCTCGTGGCATCGTCTGCCGGCGTGCAGTGTCACGCCGTGCCGCGAGGTCGCCCGATTGGGCGTTTTCGAGGCCGGGCCATTTCTTGCCGAGGCGCCCGCGTATCAATTTGCCGAAGTCGTGACCACCCTGTGCCTTGCGACCGGCCGGTGGCCTGCCACGTTTTCCCTTGTGGCATCATTCGACTGGGCGCGCCATGTCGCGTCGTGCGAGGTCGCCCGACCGGGCACATTTGGGTCAGGTCAGGCCGTTTCGTTCGAGGACGCCCGTATCAGTTTTGCTAAGTTGTGACTGCCCGGGTGCCTTGTGCACGTTCAGGCGACTCGTTTGCTGTTTTCTCCCTTGTGGCATCGACGTTCGTTCGGGTACATCGTGTCGCGCCGTGTGAGCTCGACGCCCGGTCGGGCGCGTTCTAGTTGGGTCATTTCATTCGAGGGCGCCCGTATCAGTTTTGCTAAGTTGTGACCACCCGGGTCCCTTGTGCACATTCAGGCGGCTCGTTTGTCGTTTGCTCCCTTGTGGCATCGTTCGGTCAGGTGAACCATGTGAGGTCGCTCGACCGGGCGCGTTTGGGTCGAGTCAGGCCGTTTCGTTCGAGGGTGCCCATATCAGTTTTGCTAAGTTGTGACAGCCCGGATGCCTTGTGCACCTTTGGGCAGCCCATTTGACATTTTCTCCCATGTGGCATTATTCGGTCGGGCGCGCCGTGTCGCGTCGTGTGAGGTCGCCCGATCAGGCGCGTTCGGGTCGCGTCGTTTCGTTCGAGGGCGCCCGTATCAGTTTTTCTAAGTTGTTACCACTCGAGTGCCTTGTGCACGTTCGGGTGGCCCGTTTTCTATTTTCTCCCTTGTGGCATCATTCGTTCGGGTGCTCCGTGTCATGCCGTGTGAGGTCGCCCGACCGGGTGCGTTCGGGTCGGGTCGTTTCGTTTTAGGGCGCCAGTATCAGTTTTGCTAAGTTGTGATCACCCGAGTGCCTTTTTCACATTCGGGCAGCCCGTTTGTTGTTTTCTCCCTTGTGTCATCGTTCGATCGGGCGCGCTGTGTCGCGTCGTGCGAGGTCGCCCAACCGGGTGCGTTCGGTTCTGACTGTTTTGTTTGAGGGCGCCTGTATCAGTATTGCTAAGTTGTGACTACTCGATTGCCTTGTGCATGGTTGGGCAGCTCGTTTCCTGTTTGCTCCCTTCTAGCATATTCATTCGGTCAGGCGCGTCGTGTCGTGCCGTGTGAGGTCGCCAGACCGGGCGCGTTCGATTCGGGTCGTTTCGTACTTCGAGGGCGCCCATATTAGTTTTGCTAAGTTGTGACCGCCCAGGTGCCTTGTGCATGTTTGGGCGACCCGTTTGTCATTTTATCCCTTGTGGCATTGTTCGGTCGATCGCGCCGTGCGAGGTCGCCCAACCTGGCGCGTTCGGTTCGAGCCGTTTTGTTCGAGGGCGCCCGTATCAGTTTTGCTAAGTTTTGACCACCCGGGTGCCTTGTGCACGTTTGGGCGGTCTATTTTCCATTTGATCCCTTATGGCATATTCGTTCAGTCAGGCACGCCCATTAAACCCTAATTCCCAACCCCTAACCCATTTAACCCCCTAAACCATAAACCTCTAAACCCCTAACCCATTTAACCCCTAAACCCTAAACCTCTAAACCCTTAACCACTAACCCTTAAACCCTTAACCCCTAACCCATTTAACCCCCTAAACCCCTAAACCCCTAACCCATTTAACCCCTAAACCCTAAACCTCTAAACCCTTAACCCCTAACCCCTTAAACCCTATTTCCCAACCGGCCTAACCCATTTAACCCCCTAAAACCCTAACCCATTTAACCCCCTACCCTAACCCTTAACACCAAAAATCCTTAACTACTAAATCCCCTAACCCCCTAAACCTCTAAACCCCTATAACCCATTTAAACCCCTAAACCCTAAACCTCTAACCCCTTAACCCCTTAACCCCTAACCCCTAGCTAAAATCCTTAACTTCTAAATCCCCCAAGCCGCTAAACCTCTAAATGCACGCCTAACCCATTTAACCCCCTAAACCCTAAACCTCTAACCCTTAACCCCTAACCCCTTAAACACTAATTCCCAACCCCCAACCCATTTAACACCCTAAACCCCCAAAAATATAACCCATTTAACCCCCTAAACCCCTAAACCCCTAACCCATTTAACCCCCTAAACCCTAGCCCCATTAACCCGTAACGACCCCTAACCCCTAAAATCCTAAACTGCTAAATCCACTAACCCCCTAAACCTATAAAACCCTAACCCATTTAACCCCCTAAACCCTAGCCCCTGCATTAACCCATAACGACCCCTAAACCCTAAAATCCTTAACTGATAAATCCACTAACCCCCTAAACCTCTAAAACCCTAACCCATTTAACCCCCTAAACCCCAAACATCTAACCGCTAAACCCCTTAACCCCTTGATCTGCTAGGGGCTGGTTACCTTGATATTAATGGTGGTGTATTCATACTCCTTCTGAATAACCAATAAAGGGTCAAGGAAATTTACCAATATGCTGTCAAGTTTTATCTTATCCACCTCTGGGGTAAGCTACTTTTCGGCTAACTCCACTGCTTTTGATCTCAATTTTTCCAATTGCTTCCTTCTCTCATATGATACCTGAGCCTTTGCCTTTCTCTTTCCTTCTAATTCCGTAATAGTGTCATAGTGATGCCAGCCAACTTCTTTGGAAAGCCTTCCTAGTAGACAATACTTGTGACCTGGCTGAAGCCTTGACACTTTCAGACCATCTAGAATGACCTCTCTCTTCCCCAATCTCCCTCTCTCTCTCTCTCTTTCTCTCTCTCTCTCTCTACCCTCCAATCCTCTCACAGCTATATCCCTCCCTCTATCCTTCTTTCTGCCCCCCTTCCATCTTTGTGTCACTATCTCCCTCTCTTACCCTTCTCTACCTCTCTCACTCCTCTCCCTCTCTCTCTCTCAGCTGATCCATTCCTTCTCTCCCCTCTCCTTCAGTTTATCTCCATCTCTCCCTTGTGACTCCCCTTGTCTCGCCACCTCTATCAATCTATGTATTTATAATTATTCCTTCTCATATATATCTAGAGTTAATATATACCATTACATATTGGGACCTACGATTGGGTTAATTACGCCTTGTTGGCAAGGTAAAAATGTGCACAAACAAATACCAATGAAACTATCATCTTATCCCCTAACCCATTTAACCCCCTAAACCTCTAGTAAACCCCTAACCCATTTAACCCCCTAAACCTCTAGTAAACCCCTAACCCATTTAACCCCTAAACCATAAACCTCTAAACCCTTAACCCCTAACCCATTTAACCCCCTAAACCCTAAACCTATAAACCCTTAACCCCTAACCCCTTAAACCCTAAACCATTAAACCCTTAACCCAGCTAACCCCTTAAACCCTAAACCTATAAACCCTTGACCCCTAAAACCTAACCCCATTAGCCCTTAATGTTTAACCCCTAAAATCATTAACTGCTAAATCCCCTAACCCCCTAAAACCTTAACCCATTTGACCCCCTAAACCCTAAACCTATAACCCCTTAACCCCTAACCCTTTTAACCCCTAAACCATAAACCTCTAAACCCCTAATCCATTTAACCCCCTAAACCCTAAACCTATAACCCCTTAACCCCTTTACCATTTAACCCCCTAAACCCTAAACCTATAACCCCTTAAACCCTAACCCATTTAACCCCCTAAACACTAAACCTATAAACCACTAACCCCTAACCCCCAATCCCCAGCTAAGCCCTCCAAATTCGAATTAGCTTTGAAGAAGTAATAGTTTTCTTACTTCTGTCTAATTCACTATATAATCAAATCATGAAAGTGAGAAGGCTTCTGGTTGTAAGCATGGTTGTGGTATGTTGATGTTCAAACGAAAACTACAACTTGTAGGCCTTGATCTGCTAAGGGTCAGTTACCTTGATATTAACGGTAGTGTATTCATACTCCTTTTGAATAACCAATAAAGGGTCAAGGAAGTTGATCAATATGTTGTCAATTTTTATCTTATCCATCTCTGGGGCAAGCTGCTTTTTGCCTAAATCCACTGCTTTTGATCTCAATTTTTCCAATTGCTTCTTTCTCTCATATGATACCTGAGCCTTTGCCTTTCTCTTCCCTTCTAATTCTGTAATAGTGTCATAGTGATGCCAGCCAACTTCTTTGGAAAGCCTTCCTAGCACACAATACTAGGTTATGAGGGTATCATGTGTTTGTGGTTAATGCCATTATTGCCATGTGTTTGTAGAATAATTAGTAAATTTTAATTAAATTTAATAATTCATAATTAATCAATTGATACATGATTAAAGACCCCTAATTAATCAATTGATATCATTAATATATGATTAATCATAATTAATCAATTGATAGCATTAATACATGATTAAATATCCCTAGCTTGGCCTATTTTTTTAAATTCCAACAAATTAGCCTAATTACCTTACCCATGCGCCCTATTCCACCTATTAAAATTTTCTTAATCGACCTATTCAATTTTTTTTCCCGCTCCGCTTGTTCGAACTTTATGCCTTCTTTCCCATGATTCCATTCTACCCTATGATGCTTGATTTTTTCCATATTCTTGCAGAAGCATGGACGCTATGAAACCCTAAAGCGGCCATAGTCCATTAACGGCTCGAAAGCCATAGTAGCTGGTGGAGATATTTCGAGTTTTGTTGATGTTTAGAAATCTGTGGGAGATCTGAAGAGAAATCGACCGTGGAAGAATGCTCTCTTCTTCTGGAAGAATCAGATTGGTATTTCCCTTGTTTTACCCCATTCAAATTCACTTTTTCTTCTACACTATCTTGGTTATGAGATATAGATGGTTGTAGGTCTGAAATATATTACATTTCTCATGGAAACATTGTACACAGCCTGGTTCTCATGAACTCTGAGCATGGAAAAATACTCTTTTTAAAATATTGCTTTAGCATTTGTTTTGAGTGGCAGCAGTAGCAGATACATGAAATTTTACAATTATCAGAGGGGCTCTATCTTCGTCACTATGTAATGGGGTGGCTGACATTTCTTTCTTCCCTTTTGTATTCTGGCAACTCTTATTGGGCTTTACTAGTAGATCATGATCTGCACCTGTAATCTCCTTGGCTCTCTGGGCTTGTACAATCCAATATGTTCGAAGTAGAACGTACAACATAAGCGTGACACAAGATGCCTGAGCTGCCAGTAGTCTGAGCCAGAGGCCCTCAAAATCAAAATTGAATACGAAACCCATGAGAATAGCAACTGGCATGCCAACAAAGTAGAAGGAGCCGAGATTGATGTTTGCACCGGTGGCAGGACGGGTTGTTCCCCTGAGAACACCACACCCTGTTGTTTGTGGCTAGTGTCCAAGCTCATAGAGGCCTATGATGAGGAATGCCAAAGATGTTAGGGAAATGATTTCTTGGTCGTTTGTAAACATTCTGGCCCACCTATGATGCATGGTGGTGGTGAAAGTCATGGCTATGAATCCCAGTACAACAGCCATAGAAAGTGCTACAATCATGGACCTCCGTACTTTTCCAGGCCTGTTGGCACCTAGCTCGTTTCCTACTCTAGTCGAAACCCCAAAGCTCAATGAAGAGGGGAATATGTACACAAGAGAGGTTGTCTAGATGAGAATTCCCATGGAGGCAATAGTTGCTTTAGGATTTACAAGCATCCCACACAAAATAATCATGAACTCGTACCACCACCACTCCAGACAAACAGAAACACAACTCGGGATGGCCAGACTTAGCAATGACCTCCATCCTTTCAAACATTATTTGGAAAGCCCCTCCCAAGATTTCTTGTACACCCCTGAGAACCACAAGTATAAGGCCAACCAAGAATTTTAGAGTAAGTACCAAAAATCTGTCGTGGTTTTATCCAAGGATAAATATTTATATTACGAGTGTATAATTAAAGTTCATGAATAGACCTAAGCCCCTTAAAGTGACTGTCTCATCAAATTATACAAGTCAATATTTTGTCGAACTCTGAGGTGTTCCATAGTCATTCAAATAGAGAGAAATTTCTATGATAATATATGCTTTTAAAGGGTGCCATTGCAGGTAACTGAGTATGTTAACCTCAAACTGAAACTTCTTTTATTTTTCCATTGTGTGTTTGAAAATAATGTATGTTCACATGCTGCTGACTCTTGAGTGCCTTTCAGAAGGAATATCTAATGTGAACACAAACTGTCAAATTTTTAGTTAATATTAAATACTAAATACACATTCTTATCTTGAAAATAGAATGGAAACACCAGTAAAAAGACGTTGTATAGAGGCAGTAATTTGGGAACTATGGATGCATATTACAAAAAAATTTAGCCAGCTAAAGCCTGGAAATAATATATTCCTTAAAATTTTGGCTACTTAGGATGATTCTTCATATTTAAAGAAACCTTGTTCCTGAAGGTAAGTAAATAAAATAGATGGATGATAAGGACTTACAATTGTTGAGGTTCCAACCAAAGCTGCATTTAAATTCTCCACTGTTAATCTTTTCTCTAGCATGAGTCCTGGTTTTTGCCGCATTATATTATTATCACTGATGTTGTATGTAAAGGTCCTGATTGGAGTTCTTGGTCATTCCTTAGGTGCTTTATGTGATATTCCCCTTTGCTGAACCATCTGTAGTACTTCAGACTATTTTGGAAGCTTGCAGTTCTCTTGGAGCAATAATTAACAGTCCAAATAGAGAGAGAAGGTTGTTAAATTATAGTCAAGTTGGGAAGGCTATAGACTATGCTGCTACCCTAGATGAAATAGTGAATTTAATTGTTCCTACTCTATTTGGGTTCAGTGTTCCTAAGCTTGTTTTACAAGTCCTCACGGCAGAAATGATTCTCAAAGCTAGCAGGCCTCCTATGACTGAGTTAGTCACTCATAAAGAAATACCTTTTACTGTGTATAACAAGGCTCATCGGATCCCTCGCTTGACTCTTGTTTATGATGCATCACAACAACCCACACTATCACATAGAGCTCGACCAGGAGCTGTGCACCTGAGCTCAGTTGTTCAAGGAACTTTGGAATGATTGTGGTATATCTCACACTACTGGGGGAACACCATCATTATCAAGAGACAATTTACTTGATACAGGATGCTTACAGCCGAGTGCTTGGGATAATTCTTGGCAAACAAGGAAGGGATAGTCAACTACATGTGATTCAAGCAGGCCTGGAGAGTTTCCTTCCCAAGATGATGCATGCTACCTGTTTGAGCCACTATTTATTTTGGCAGAGCCTGGTTCCTTGGATAACATTGTTTCTAACCCTGTGACTAGTGTTGTTACTCCAGATTCAGTGAGAACCATATCTGATGATGCAAGTGGGAGTACTCATCCTTCAAATTCAATTGGACCAGGAGATATTGGCTCAAGCACTGCTGCAAAAGGATTGGAATCTGACTGTTTAGGGCCTGGGAACTAGAAGGCATCGAGTCTCCATTGTTGTTATGGTTGGATTGAAGATTGGAAATGGCTTGGTTGTGTGTGGACAGATGCTCGTGGCTAACTACTAGATGTCCATATATTTCCATTTGGTGGGGTCAGTGGGCGGCAGGATACTAAAGGCCTTGAAAGTATTTTTATTCAGGTTTTGCAGCAAGGATGCCAATATTTATCAGTTACTCCTGATGTAGGTGGTTGCAGACCAAGGAATATTGTGATTGCATGTATTGGATGCTTTTATGAACTTGAATGCCAAGGTGTGCATGTTTTTCTTTGACTGTCCTATGAATATATGTTTTCCTTACTAAATTTGTTTTTTTGTTGCCATATTTTTAGAAGTTGGCAAATATTAGTAGTCTTGGTCATACTGGTAAACGTCTTGACAAATGTTGGGGATGGAGGGTGCAGAATGGCAGAAAGAAATTTTTGCAGTAGGTGGGAATGAAGTTAAAAAATGGCCTGTACAGCTACGGCGATTTTCCCTTGATGTTACCTCAGCAAGTGGTGGTGGTAGTACACTTCAGCAATAGGAAATCAATATGATCCAAGATAGGGCTTTGACTTCTGTCAATCCATCATCTTCTCCTTACAGTTCACATTCAAAGTCATCTAGCTTCATTAAAGGCAACCTTGGGCAAGTGAACACAAGAAAGTAGACAATGCCTAGAAATTTAGAAGACATACCAAAGGGTGCTTTTCAGTGGGTCCAGAACATCAGTCTAGTCGGCTTCTTTATAGACCACTCTCTACAGCTAGTTTGTCCAGTTGAGATGGCTTCATTAGGTATTCTTCCCTTTATATGTTTGCTTTTGCTGTTAATTTCCAGCATGTTCTTTTAAATTCTATGCTATATATAGTTGGAGAATGTCATTCATGCTTTCCACAAATGTAAATCAAATGATTATGCATCTTTTTGTATGTTTAATTGCAAATGAATTATAACTCAACTCTCTAGTTTGTTGGTAAATTGAAGGATATGTTGTATTAAATATATATCATGCCTATCGAGTGTGTTTGGACAAGTAAACCTTCAGATTGCATTTTGTCTCACTTTAAGTCAATTCCAAATTGTGACTCTTACGATGTATATGGCAAGAAAATGCATTCTACTTTCTTGATTAGGATAATCTTAATTGTTATGCTTTCTTGTATGTATTTGTATTAAATTTGAATATTCTATTTTCTGTTTTCTTGGAAAATTGAAGTACATGTTTCTTTTAAATAATTTTCTCAGCTGCTAGATGTGTCTGTACATTAGTTTTTACAAGTGGGTTTCTGATTGCCTGCAGGTGCAACTCAAGGTGATTCTTTGGGACTATCAAACTATATGGAAGGTTTAAACTCAGTAAAGTCACTTGCATCAACAACGGTTTCAAACTTGTTTGTTCCTTCACATGGTCTCCGTTTTATCCCTCCCATACCCCTAAAATTGCCTACATGCCTTACATCTGAGTCTCCACCACTGGCACACTTATTACATAGCAAAGGATTTGCGTTCCCTTTTGCTACTAGTTTTGTAGTATCCAAACCAACTCCCTCCATCAGGAGAGATTCCATGCAACGTATTGCCAAAGATGAGTGGCCATATACTCTTATGGTGAGCTTGGTAGATTATTATGGGGGAACATGTACTGTATCAATTGACCAGCAAGGATCTGTTACATCTGAAATTACAGGGAAAGGTAAGAAAAACCATTTACCTGTTGTAGAAGGAAAGGACTGTCAAGCTGAGGCTCATCAGATTTTGGAGTTTGTAGCATGCACTTTCATGGTTATCAGTGAGTCCTTCATTCTTAGACCGGTGTACTGCTCTACCATTTCACTGTGATATGGTTCAGCGATTGCGAATACTTCTCCATTATGCTGATAAGGATTTTGGGATGTCTGGAGTGTAGCCAAAACACCGTGTTTAATTATTGGATTTTGATCTATAGAGTATGCCTGTAACATATGTTGTTGTCTTCTGCTTATGCTTTCTATACCCAAGTGGTGCTCAAATCGGCAATTGGCATTGAGGGGAATATTTGAAAAATGCTCTTAGGTTTAGAAACAACAAAGATACAAAGAAATCCTTGTCAAGCTCATGGTGACAGCTCAAAGTGTTATAAGAGTGAATTTGTTCTGCATAATGTTGTGGTATAATTTTTCCATCGGTTGGTTGTCCCTAAACAGTAAATGATTCCATTTGTTTGGTTTATAATCTTGGAGTTTTAGGTGTTGGAATTCAAACAATCTGACATCAACCTTACAGTGCGAGATTGTAGTGGTGTTCTAGGGTACCACTCTTTCCATATAAAGTCAAATATTTGTACCAATTTGTATCCTTTTATCGATCCTTTGGATATGCCTATTTGTAACTGTAAATGTGGCAAGAACCTTCTCAGGGGACTATTTATATGACCGAAAGTGAATACTACAGAAATTTGTAACAGGTCCGCAGTGTTGTACAGTGGAATGTTTGAGCTTGTAGAGGAAATGCAAATGGGTTTCTTAGCCATAAGATTATTCCATAGAGGAATGTTCTAACTCAACATCACAATGACATGGAAAACTGTTTATTTATGACCTTTTCGGTAGTGCATTATTCTTTTGGTCTCCATAAAGAATGAGTAATTATAAAATATATCATAACCTAATACCAAATCATCTATTGTTTTATGTAAACCATATGTTTGATACAGTTGCCAGCACAGTAACAGAATTTGGTCGAATTGGTCCTCTGCTGAAATTTGGCCGAACTTTTCTCAAATTTGGATTTATTGGTACAGAAACTTTGTCCATCCATATGATATAGTTATATTCACTAAAAGTGTATTAATATTTTCACTAATACCATTGTAGACAGCAAAGGATTGCAGAGAGTCAATATTCAATGCAAAACACCATGTTTAATTTTTTTTTTTAATTTTTATCAAAGCGTCGAAAGACCGACACCTTTAAAGCCTCGGAAAAGCGACACCTCCAACATTAGTATTGTGACAACTCTAGCGTCGGAAGAGCGACTTCTGCACAACGTCGATATTGCGACACTTCGGCAAAGCATCGGTATTGCGACACTTCTGAAAAGCATCGGTATTGCGACATTTTTGTAGAGTGTCGGTATTGTGACACTTCGATAAAGTGTCGGTATTGCGACACTTCACAAGCGTCAGTATTGCGACACTTTGCAAGCATCGGTATTGCGACACTTTGCAAAACGTCGAAAAAAATGTCGCTCTTCCGACACTTTATTGAAGTGTCGGAATTGCGACGTAATGGCTAACCACGTTTTTTCCGGCCTCAAACTGTCACTCTTGCGACGACTATTTATCGGAATAGCGACGAAGTGGCTGTCAGAAATTGGGCCAAATTTACTAGTGTATAACTACATGCATGTTAGATCCAGTGGAGACCCAGTTGAGGAATAGGTGAAAGGGTCTGTTTGACTATCAATTGTGACTATAGTGGCTGCACAAGTGCAAACAAACACATATTGGAGATGCCAATGAGGATTGCACAGTCAAGGCAAGGAAATATTGAATTCATTCAGGTATATTCATCAGCAGGGATTACGCAGTGGAGGCAGGTTGTCAGGGGCCAGTAAATCGGTGCATTTTTATGCCAATTTTTGTATGACAGTGTGAGACGATTGTATATTGTACTGAGAGCTCTTGGAGTAGATTTTTTTATGATATTGTTTCATGATCCATGATATATACATAATATATGATAGTGGGGTTTTTATATTTATGTTTTCTCAGTAAAAACATTTGTGTTATGTGTGATTGATTTTTCTTCATGTGTTTGCAATTGGCGATTAAATTTCCGCAAAGATTTAAGTAGAAGGATTTTGTATTTAATAGTGGAAGAAAATTGTTAGATTAGGAGAATCCGGAAATACATAATTGTATTAAAATTTCTACACCCTTCATTGGACAAACTTTTTTAAGTATACCGAAATAGTGTCATTCTTTTCCATCTTCATCTTTCTGAGTTTATCCTTCAGCGCCAATTTCCTATGGTCATTGCTGCTTTGGAAAAGATCTGTCAAAGCCTTCCACATTGCAAATGGAGTGGCTTTCCCATGAAGTCTTGAGACAGTATAGACTCGCACACCTTCCAACAGAATCCTCCTCGCCCTTGCTACTTTCTTTTGTCATGCATCAAGTACCGCAGCATCTATCAAAGTAGGCTTAGGAACATCTCTGTCGATGAATTCCTTCAAGCCATTATCTTCGAGCACTGCTTTCATCCTGTCCTTCCAAGCTATGTAGTTCGAGCTGCCCTCGAGTGCATACTCTAGCTGCAAGCCATTGAAATTCATTTCCATGTTTACTCTATTGTCGCACCAAGAAATTCTTGCAGCAATTTCGAATTGTTTCCACCAACAAATTCGAATTAAAAATTGCAATCTTCTTTGCTCCGATACCATGTAGAAATTTTAATAAAATTATGTATTTCCTGGATTTTCCTAATCTAACAATTATATGCCATTTTTAAATACAGAATCCTTCTACTTAAATCTTTGCAGAAATTTAATCGCCAATTGCAAACACATGAAGAAAGATCAATCACACATAACACAGAAGTTTTTACCAGGAAAGCATAAAGCTAAAACCCCCACTATCATAAATTATTGATATATCATGGATCATGAAACAATCTCATACAAAACTCTAATCCAAGAGCTCTCAGTACAATATACAATCGTCTCACACTATCATACAAAAATTGGCATATTCATGCACCAATTTACTGCCTCCTGACAACCTGCCTCCACTACGCAATCCCTGATGGTCAAGAACCTTTTAATGATTCATTATAGCTTTCCTTGACTCTGAAATACCCATAGGAATCTCCAATGTGTGTTTGGTTGCTAGTGTGCACCCACTAATGTCACAACTGATAGTCAAATTGTCCCTTTCACCTATTTCTCAACTGGGTCTCCACTGGATCTGACATGCATGTAGTTAACAGTAGTAAATCTTCAGTTGCATGTGAGATCACTCCATGTGAATTAATTTAATATTTAATTCATGGATCTCTCACTAGTGTATCTTTAGTTACAACTAGTTACAACTAGCACAACTGAGTTTAACTCACTTAACTGAGTTAAACTACTTTACAAATCACATAAATACACATCCAACTCTGTTACAACTTTGTATCACTCAGTTACAACGAATTCCACTTGCATGTCCCACCAACCAACCTTAGGACTCGAAATTCCTTCAGTCAACTGGTTTGCCACATCATTTAACTAAAATCAAGTGCTTCAAGAGAATAGATTATTATTTATTGTCTAATTATTATTAAGAGATAATAATAATCGACATGCATTCTATTTTTAGACATGCAATCTACGAACAGACTTCGCACATGCATTCCAAAAATAGAACCCCATCCATAAATATAATTTGCTCAACCATATATAAATAGACTCCCGCTATAAATAGAATTTTCTCACCATTCTAAAAATAGACATACACCTAAAAATAACCTGTGTGGGCCCCACCTAGTGTAGGTGCTTAATTTTCACTAGGTTCAAGGATGTTGCTTCTGGATGCCAATTTCATTGTTTCATGTTGCAAACTTCAACATACCTAAAATTTTGATTTTTGAAATTGATATTCTCTTTCCTTATACTGTTTCCTCATTACTTCTTCCACTCATGTTCTTAATTCGATAACTTCTTCTTAAGGCCATTTTCTTGTTCTTCAAATACTTGAAGTATCTCCTCATATCATTTGTTTGACTTTTCAAGATATGATTTGACAGAGATGATCTATGCTTCAAGTCCTTCACAATATTGTTTCCTTTTGTTAAGTTATTCTACAACATTTACTGATTCATGATCCATGTTTTCACCTTCCTTCAACTTATTCTCAAGACTTTTAATCTTTTTTAAAGCAGAATCAAGTTTTCTTCTAATATTAAACACTTCCTCTAACCTTTTTTCTTCTGAATTAGTAACTCCATTTAATATAGCAAAGGATTTTTCATGGACACACTCATCTTCTGATAGACTACAAGTTCCTTTAGATTTTTCATAAACAAGATTGCTTGTCAGTTCACTTGATGAAAAAACTTACTTCTTTACTAGTTTTCTTTCTCCTTCATGGGTGGCCTATAGATTGTCATATACCTCCTTTGCAATTTCATAGTGCATAATTTTCTCTAATACTAAATCAGGTATCATACAAAAGATTTCATTTATTGCCTAATCATTCTTCTGGAGTTCTTGTTGTGATGGTGGGATTTTAGTATAGTCACTGCAAACTAAATGCCAAACATCAGATCCAAGAGATATTATCCTAGACTTCATCAATTCTATCCAATCCTAATAGTTAACATCATTTAGTATGAGCATACCTTTATTATCCATAGTTTCTAACTTACCTTGTTCTGTTACTGATTGTCCCTAATTGATGATTGCAGATATTTCCACGACATTAGATACACCATTGTCATTGTCATAATTTTCCTGAATTGACTTCTTTCTTTAAGTTGCCTTCTTCTTGTGCTTCCTTACCATTGTCCTTGATCTACTCTCAAATGATCAAGCTTTTCTGGAGAGACCTGCTATAATACCAAATGTCAGAAACACTAAAAGGATGGGGTGAATCAATATTTCATGCCCAATTTAAATTTACTTAACTTATGCTTTCCTTTCAAATTTGTCTTGATTAGTTATTTCATTGGCAGGATATTGTGTTATAAACCATAAGCAACATTAAGTATAAAATCATGTAAAACATATCAAAAAATCAACACAAGACACATAGGGACACCAGGATTTTAGGTGGAAACCAAATGTGGGAGAAAAACATTTTTTTTGTCATATTTGTCTCGTTTCTTATTATGAGGAAAATATTTTACATCTTTTACTGGCGCAGACACTTACCCGTACACAGGATCCTACCTATAGGATGCTATAACCTCCAAAAATTCTCTAGCTTCGATTGGAAGGAAGGTAATACTCCCTATCAATTTTAGCGACTCCTTCTGGAAGGAAGCGCCTACTCCCTTATTGAAGGATACAACCCTCAGTACCTTTGTGGACCATGTTTCAAAATTTTCATACTGGATATACCTGTACCAATCAACCTGTTATCACCAAATTGATCTTGATTGGCTTCTCATCAATCAACTCAATGTAACTCTTTCAAACCACTTCTAACTGAACATTAGCCTCTTCAGTTTGAGAGGGCTCTCTCAAAGGGGGGTTTATGATTTTGAATAAAGATAATACTAGATGGATAATTCTATGAAATGTAACTTGTTTTTGTATGATTTCAAGTTGAAAAATGAAGGCTTGATACCATTGGGCTATGGAGTCAACATCAGTAGGTTTAGTGACAGTGGTTCTTCACATGGAATCTGAGGCAGATAGAGGTTTTTAACAAAGATAATTCATACACATAACATAGGAAAACACAGTAATTTCACCCCTAAAGGAATTCAGAGCATAATATTCTGAATTCTGAGTAATTAGAGATACAATCAACTGTAAGTGATTAGACATAAAGATACAAAGAAATAACACATCAAAAACCTCATGAAAATCTTAGGTCTGGAAGTAGAATGTCACTGTATATTATTGATAATGGATAAAACATACAAGCAGCAATTTGGTGCAATATTCTCCAACCCTTTTCTCTTCGATTTTTAGTTTATAAATAGACATTATTTACAATGTAGATGATTTTCCTAACTGGCTAGATCTTCGAATTCTACTCTGACACCTATCATAACTGAAACCACTAACTTGAAACAGAAAAATGATAGCTATCCTTAAAAGAAAACAAACTCCTAATAGGACTTTATCTCTTATTTATTACATTCATGTATCCTATCATTGAAACAGTTACATAATGAATGTCACGTGCTCAAAGGAAAAATCACCATAATTCACCACCACTTTACATCTTCAAAACACCCCTAGATCTATGGAACATAATCCTACTTTTTAGGGATTGATGACCTTCACTTTAAACGTTGTTTTAACTGATGAGCTAGGTGTGTGGCACTCATTTTGAGCCATGAATCTCTGTAGGTATGGTTCACTGACATGATGGAGGTTTCCCACTTGCAAATTTTCTATTGATATGCTCAAAATTCTTCAAAAATATTTTCACTGCGAAACATGGGAGTTTCGTAGAGAGTTTTAGTAGCGTATGAAAAATGGCTTTTCCATCTATCTCTTTGACTCCTTTGTTGTTCCAACACCTTTATTATGCCAATACACCTTTCAAACAATCAATCTCCCTTCATAAAACTTGAAAAAACTGATTTTTGAGGCAAAAATGCACCTACAAAAATTTTCGTAGCATATTTCTAGCCTCAAGCCTGAGGTACGCTACAAAATTGTCCAAAAAACTAGAAATTGCTAATTTCAAGATTATCTTCAAAAATTGTTCTCCAAATGCAAAATTTGGGTTCTCTGCATGTTATGAACCTCATCAAACATATTCCATCTCAATTTTTTACTCATGTGATGTTTCATGTTCATTTACAATCAATTGGCTGATGGGCTCTTCTACCACTTTCATCTTCAGCCCTTTCTTTTCTAACACCACTTAAATTAAATCCAACTGATCCTAAAGATCTTCCACTTGGTCTTTTAATTCTCTGTTTTTGGATTGTAAGTGAAATTTCATCCTTTTGATGTTTTTGACCTCTCCTCTTAGTGGTTGAGTCCATTTTATCAACTTTTTTGTATTGTCCAAGGTTTTTGAAACACTTGTGAATTTTTCTTCCCATATTTTCCTCATTTGTTCAAATTGAACCTTCTCAGCTCTATGTTTCTTTACCTCTTGCTTCAAAACTGATATCTCTTTACCTGCCTCCTTCAACTGCTCTTTGAGGGTTTCAATTTCTGATTTTTCAATAATTTTCTCTTTACCCTTTCTTCGCTTGATAACTAGTTCCTCCTTTGTTGGTGAAGACAAATCTATGATGCTTGGTGGCTAAGCAGCTTCATTGATTTTCTTAATCTCTTTTCTTTCCTTGACATTCCTTGTATGTCTGGTCTTTGGCTTCCTAGGTTGAAAAATAAAACCAGCATCATCACCTGCAAAATCTAGTTTTTTAGTAGTCTTACCTTTCTTCAGATTTCTTCCTCCATCTTCAATGTCTTTAGGTTGCACAATGGGTGACTCTTCAATGTCAATGTGTTGGGGCCCTTGTTTTGAAATCAAACAGTTTTTAGCTGCGTATAGTACATGGCGGGATGCAACCACGGTAGGCAGGGAGTTGTCAAGGTTGCGAAGGAAGGAAGAACAGGTGGCACGGCTATTGCGGGAGTAAGCACAGATGGTAGAAGAACGTGGCAGAAGACAGGAAGTAGAACTCCCGATGAACAGAGAGAGGTAGAAGACAACCGAACGGGAAGAAAGGAAGAATGGTTAGTTGCGCTGGCAGCAGAACAAATAGGCAGCCGGTCGAGCAAAGAGTGGTTGGCATAGGAGGGATGAGTGAACCAGGGCTGTAGGAGAGCTCTGTTCACGTTGTTTCGTTCTTTATCTCTCTGTATGTCTGTGATCTAGTCCACTAGATAGGACTTCTTTTGTAATTTGTTCGATTGAAGCTCATGTTGAGGAGCATTGTAAGGGTTTGTTGCTGATAAGCGAATTATAATATGAACAAAGATTGAAGTTCCCATTATATGTTGTAATCCAGTTTGACTGATATGGTAGTATTTTAAAAATTTTATGGACTGTATTTTTGCATGCATGTCTAAAGAATATCATCCAGCTAATGATGTGCTCACTTAAGTTTTGAGATAGTTATGGTTCGTAATATACATCTATTTAATCCGTTATATTGATATCAATCTGCTCCCAACCTTAGTAAGGTCGCGGCACGCCTCGGGTGAGACTCTAATTTGTTCCTTGGAGCAGGGTGAAAATGTCGCCGTGGTGCTAGACTACAGTGGAAATCCTTGTTGGCCTCTAAGCCGAACCTGGGTCTTGCTTAAGAGACATTTTTCCTCGCCAACAAATGGTTTCGTTGCCAGGACCCGAAATTTCGTTTGGGAGCTAGATCATGGTATCTCGAATCTTCGAAAGAGAAATACGGAGTTGATGGGATAACCACTTAGATCAGTTCATCACTCAGCAAGCCGAGATGAGACAAGAGAGGGAAAAAAACGATCAAAGATCAGGTTCTATTTTCTGAATCCGCCAGCGACGTTTATGAGATCTTTTGGGGAAATTTCCCAGAAGAACGCTACAACTGGTTGCGAAGGCTCCAGACCAAAGTAACCAAAAGAAATTCGTGGAATGGCTACCATACGTAGGTACACGGAGATCTAGTGGCCCTGCATCGGTTAAATACCGAGTTGACCTGAGCTGTAGATTATTGGGTGGAATCTACCTTGGGAGGATACATAGTGGAGTTTGCAGCGAAGTGCTGCCAGTCCTTTTCGAGAGAAAAGGATATATTCAGATCTGAGTTACAGGGGAAACTGCTAAAGGAAATTTCATTGTGGATTAAGGCCTTGATGGTAGATGAAGGACTAATGGAATTCCAAAAATCTGAGATGGAAGCGTAAAACTCTGGTGCTAGGGGAAGGGACTAAGGAGAGATTCTACAAGGACAGTGAAAAAAGGGGAGTGGGAGTATGGATGTCGAGATCTCTAATAGGCTAAGGGAGCGACGAGCACATCGGAGGGTGCAGATCGCTGAGAGGTGGCAAGAAAGGGTAATAAAGGAGTTGAAGAGATAGGAAAGTAGTCAAAAGGACAAAGAAGAGGTGCCTCAGACAACGAAGGAAGTGGAGAGTCGGGTGGGTCCCCAGGGTATAGAAGGGACCGCTAAAGAAGTTCAGCAGGTGTGTAGGAACCTAGCCCAAAAGGAGAAAGGAAATAATTATGGCGGAGAAGATGTAGACATGCGCCCCGAGGAGATGTCCAATGTGGAGTTGCACGCTGCAATGGAGCAACTATTCCAAGAAAGGTCGGCGTTCATATCTCAAGGTACTCTTATTCCCCAAAGTTCAAGTAGCTCTAGTCCCAACCTTCCCCTGGTGCTTTACCAACCACTAAGTGAAATTTTTGTTAAGTTACGTGAATTAAGTAAGTTAAACAGTATTCATTCTCCAACAGTAATACATACTGGTAGTAGAATTTCTAGTGGTACCATCTCGCAACCAGGAACCAACGGCTTCATTTTAGTAATGCATACTCAATTGAATATGGCGGGATCACTTGCCTGGTACCCAGAGTTCTTTGGGAGGGGTAACGACGATGTTGAATAGCACTGGTACCTCTGCGAGGCCATATGGAGGGCACAACAGACACCAGATGTGGGGAAGTTGATATAATTTCAAAACACCCTTAGGGAGAGAGATCTACGCTGGTTTATGAAATGGTCTGAAGCTCATCAAAATCCAGCAATAGCAGAGGTGAAGAGGGGCTTCATTAAGGAGTTCAAACTGCCCCAGACAGACCAGCAGGGTTTGTCAGAAATGTAGGAAATAAAGCAGCGGGAAGGAGAGACTACTTGGGACTTGATGAGGAGATTCAAGGACGCTATTGGAAAACTCACCTATCCAATTGATCCAAGCCATCAGATGAATTGGTTCATCAAATCTCTACTACCCTTGACAGTAACTCCATTAACTCAATAGAGGATCGAGACATTGCAATATGCACTGGAGCAAGCAATGAAGATAGAAGCTATGGCGAGTTACCTGTAAGAGTTTAATGGAGGAGCAGCAGTACCAAACCCCTCTATAATGCGATTGCATCATCAGATAGCAAGCTTGACAGAGAAACTCAAGGAAAATCAACCAATGCGGCCAACAAGACCAAATGCATGGTGCTCACACTATATATTGGAAGGACATGTGGTAACCGAATGCCCTCGGTTGTGGGGCTAGAATGGGGGAGCATTGGCCGCAGAGGCATAGGGGGCTCCACCAATGGGAGGAGTGGCATAGATAAACACCCAGGGAATATATCCACCACGCCAACAATACACGGGGTTCCCTGCGCTACAAAATCCAAACACTACTAAATATTGTGAAATATGCAAGAACACGGGTCATCCACCTCACCTATGCCCTATTCTGCAAAAGTATTCCACCATTCCGAATAACACATACTGTGATTTTTGTGCCTCAACAACACATAGCACAGAGCAATATAGAGCTCTGGACGCTTTGGCGGAACGATTGGACCGGCCTTCATACCGGGTGAATGAGACCCCCCGAAGAAGAGGAGGAAGCACGATAGGAGGCCAAGCAGGGGGTAGAGGTCTAGTAAGATGTTACAACTATGACCAAGAAGGACACATAGCAAGGGAATGTCCACTTCCTAGAAGACCCTGGTGTTCCCAGTGCCAGGTTAACACACACGCAACCGAAGATTTCCCTGAGCTCATTAAAAGATGGGAGGAAAGAACTAGACAAAGAGGAACAAGTCTAGTAAATGCAAAGGTCAGGATAATGGAAACTCAGATGATGCAGAACGTGGAAATAGTGACACGAGGAGGCAAGATAACGGGGGAAGATGCACGTACAGTGGACCCAATAAAATTGATCAGGCCAACATCCCCAAAACCGTTATTCAAACCGGAAAGATAGAAGTAATTTTTCCAAGAGGCAGTAGAGACATTTGGCCAATTGGGAGGAAACAAAGGTATTGAGTTATAGAAACCACAGGAAAACAACGAAATCCAAACCGATTCAAGTGCTATCATTCAATAATGGTTCCATCTCTTCCTGAAGATTGTTAACTACGCACCAATGTTAGAACGGCTAAAACAAAATCTGGAAGGACTGGTGCAGAAAAACACAGGGTCAAGAGAATCACCTGTTGCAACCCAGAAGTACGTACAGAGGGTGAAAAGAAATAAAATAAGAACAAGGAAAGAGTTCTGAGTAAACACCCAACTTTCTGGTCACCAAATTAAAGACACCATGCTCGATTTGGGATCCGATGTCAATATTTTACCAAGAAAAACCTGGGAAGAATTAGGGAAGCCAAGGTTAACCTACTCTCCAATCCAACTTAGGATGGCGAACCAGTACTGCATCATGCCCATAGGGAGATTGGAGGAATTTGAGGTTGATACTTCGAGAGTAAAAACATATACGGACTTTGAGGTCATCAACATCATGGGGGATAAATATCCTTATCCTGCATTGTTGGGAATTGACTGAGCCTTTGAAAATTATGCAATAATATATCTAAAGAAGGAACGGATAATCTTTAAGGATAGGGAGGTCAGAGTCACTCAGCCACTCGACCCGTATCAAGGTCCAAGATACACAGAAATTTTAGACAATAGAGAAGATGTTCAGTTGATGGGCCATCTTTATCAAATGATCGCAGGTAAAAGGGAGGATTACATCAACCCAACAGCAAGCGGCTCTGTAAGTTGGAGAAGTATCCAAAGCTCAGAATTAGGCTCAGATTTAGCTTGGGATGATTCGCATCAAGGAGGGTACGAGACCAATACAAGGAGATGCGCCAACATCCAAAAGGTCAATTGGATCGGGACTGAGGTAAGGGATTACCCAACTTTATCCAATATGAATGATGTAGATATTTTCATAATAAAATTATAGGATAAGGTACCGGAAAGACACAGAGTACCACTCATGGAAACGGTGTTATAGTCCACATCGACAAGGTGCTGGAGTAACTATTGCAACTCACTGTCGCAATGGGACAGAGTTGCGCAAGCATTAAAAGCGAGATTTAAGGAAGAGGAAGAACCTCAAGTAGAAGGGAGATACTAAGGGGACACAAACCCCGTAAATCATCTAAAAGGATGTGAGGATCAATGGAAAGCTGCAGGATATCCAGAAGAGCTATGGGTACACAGATTTATACACTCTCTAGATTTGATTCCACAAGCCTGGTACTTTACAGAAGAAAAGAAAAGGGGGACCATCACATGGCGGGAAGTTGCAGATAACTTTACACAATGCTTCTTGTTCGAAGGAAAGACGGAACCGGTCACTCAAGCTTTGCAAGCTATAAAGAAGGTACTATTCTTCCCAGAAAATATAAAGGAGGATGAGCAACCATTTCCGAACCTCGGCGTCAGACCAAAGGTAGTGTGCCAAAAGATAAATAGCGAAATGGATGATGATAATCTAGAAGATCTTAGGCATTTGTATTTTGAAGAAACAGAAGGGGAGAGGGAAATTAAAGAAGAGCCAACGATAGAAGGGATTCACTCACTACCGTTAAAAACCAAGAAATTAAATATTAGAACAGAAGATAAGCCCAAACTAGCAACAATTGGAGATTATTGGGAGGAACAGACAACGAGGGAAATATACAGTCTGCTGCAGGAATATAAGGACTTGTTCCTTTCATCGGTAGTAGATATAAAAGGAATAAAAGGGGATATGGGGGAGATGTGAATAACATTGAAGCCCGACGTAAGGCCTGTGAAACATAGACCATATCGTCTGAATCCAAGAGTCAAGGAAAAAGTTAAAGCAGAAATCGACAAAAGGTTAAAGGCAAGATTAATATTCCCAGTAAATGAAGCAGAATAGGTAAGTCCCATAGTGATACAGAACAAAAAGGAGAAGTCTGAGATCCGAGTCTGTGTCGATTACAAGAGCCTAAATAAGGCCTGTATCCATGACCCATTTCCCACTCCGTTTAGTGATCAGGTCCTAGACAATGTTGCAGGAAATGAGGCGTATTCTTTCACTAATGGATTCTCAGGATACCATCAGGTACGGATAGTAGAGGAGGATAAGAAAAAGACAACATTCACCACCAAATGGGGCTCTTTCGCATATAATGTGATGCCATTCGGCTTGAAAAATGCACCGGTAGTTTTTTCTCGTATCATGATAGCTGCTTTCCGAGAGTACATCCACAAATTCTTAGAAGTCTACATGGATGACTGGACAGTCTACAGCCTATTAAAATACCATGCAACATTACTGAGAATAATGTTTGATAGGTGTAGGCAACTTCAAATCTCGTTGAACCTAAAAAAATGTATATTTGCAGTACCGTTTGGAACACTCTTAGGACACGTGGTATGTACCCAGGGAGTCTACGGAGACCCAGCCAAGGTAGCAGTGATAATGGAGGCACAAAAAATGGTAAAACAACTTAGGTCATTGTTGGGCCACACAAGTTACTACCGGTGATTTATCCACAACTATGCAAAGATAATAGCTACTTTAGAGAAACTGTTGCGAAAGTCTGAGCAGTTTCACTGGACAGAGAATTGTCGAACAGCCCTGGATACCCTGAAGGAAAAACTCAAAAGTGCACCAATACTAGTTCACCCAAATTGGGACAAACAATTTCACGTGCACATCGATGCTTCTGGCATGGCACTTGGAGCAGTCTTGGCGCAACTAGGGGACACTTCAGTCAACCACCTGGTGTGGAGCTATAAAAAGGGTCTCTTTCACCTCTAATTACCTCACATTAATATGTCAATCCGGGAGCGTTTTGTCATTACAAAGAGTGACTCAATCCGAGGCTATCATTTGTCAGAGTAATGCTAGTAGTACAGTGCTTAATAAATACAAGAGTAAACGGATGCTTGCTTGTAACTAAATTACTTCAAAGAATAAATCACACACTCAGAAAACTCAACAATTTATCAGTCAAGGGTTCGGCAGTGATAACCCATCCCTTCGGAAACTGATGGAAAGGAAACTAGAGCATGGATCACGAGCCTGGGAGCTAGACAGTAACTGCCAATGCTCACTACAGCTTTAGATCATCTCTCACACCAAACCAACAACTGCAAGTAAATGGAACAACAAAGCGAATAAAGGATTGAACAACAATTCTGGAATAGAGCAGCAAGTCTAAAATGGAACAGCAATTGAAATAACTAAGTCCCGCGGGTTATAACCAAACTCAATCTATTAACTCAAATATACTCTATGCAATCAAATGACATTCTTTCACTCCAAAGGAAATTCACACAAATCACACTAAAGGAACGGCAACAACGATTAATGAATTCTGGAATAGTACTGATGAATTAGAAACGCACACAACACGAACGTTTAATATAACAGCTCTGTAACATAACAGTAAGAACATGCAATGAACTCTTGAAAGGATTAATAACTTGGTGCGGAGTCAACACACAATTCTATCTGCAAAAACTTCAATGATTCAATCTTTAACAGAGCATGTAATATGAACTTATAAAACATACCGAATTACCAAATACAATGATAAACAAACCACACAGAAATAAAGCCGTAATGGTACAGAAGCAAGTGTCCTTCGGGGCCGGGCCCTTAGCCTCCAAGGATACACCGCTTGAAGTTAATTCAGTCGCAGAGATGAAACAATCACCAAGCTTTCATTAATGCATCGGTCAAAAATACATTGAACCAGTTCTCAACGAAACTTAATAATCAAAGCTGATGTTTTACAGAAATTACATAAAACGTATCCTTCATCTCTATATCTATATATTTTCAAACTAACAGTGCTGTCTTTTTATATAAAGACGACGGCGGAGATGTCCAAGTGACAAGGTAAATAAAGCAGCGATCCCTCAGGATCGAAGATCCTGAGGGATTCGCCAAACTGTTAACTCTTCATCCTGTCTTTTCTTTTGCGCTGAGCTGGTGTCTTCTCCTTCTTTTCCGAGCCGATTTGCTTTGATCTGTTTATCTTTGTTTGCGTTCGGTTCTCGTCCAGAGGGACAGCAGTTATCTCAACTTTGTTCTTTCCTTTGGAACGGCAATCCCTCGTTTTCTCCTTTTCCTGTATAGAAAATAACCATTATCAGTGGCTAAGTCTTGCATATCAATTCTCACATGTTTTGTTATAGTTCCTTATTACTTTCCAAATTCATGACACAAAAAGGTTCACAAATTCCATTAAAAAGCCACTGAAATAATGATCAAAAGCATACCTTTTTAGTACTCCACACACCCCCCTGCTTACCTTGTTTCATGTCCTCATGAAAACATTGTAGTTGACATGCAATGCAGTGAGAGAATATGCTGGAGAAGGATTCTCATGCGGAGGCCTACAACCATGTTGAGTAATTAGATAGTCAAAGAACTGACCTGTTTGCCCCTCAGGCATATCATACAGGGCCTGGTATCCGGGTGCAGGATGCCAAATAATTGGAGTGCGAAATCTATATCCTAACCAGGATGATCCTGCTTTCAGAATGGTCTCGCCATAGAGGTTCAAACGGTCGGCGGCTAACTCAAAGTTCTCATACTTAAATGGTTCTCTGAGCTGGATGTGTGGATCAGAGATTCGGTATCGAAATTTGGCTGCATTAATGGCCAAGTCTTTGATGGAAAGAAAATACTCTAAACTCTCTCGAATGAGTGCCTCATGCATGGGTCCTAATGTTTCAATGGCACCAGGAGCCGTTATAAGATTTCTATGGACTTTCCACAACTGCACTGGGTTCCTAGGCTCAGCCCTAACCCGTAAATCTAGACCATTTTCCTGACCCTGGAAAGTATCATAGGCTTTGAGCCACTTAATCTGATTAACCCCGAATGAAATGAATGCTTGGAATTGGATGTCTCCAATGAAAGGGCCAGGGTTTAATTTAGTCTCCTGACTTAACACAAGGTCGTGCAAATAAAGTTCACACAACAACCTCTGGACTTTCATTCCATAATGTTTACAGCAGTCTATAAAGTCATTGACGGTGTTAATTTGTATAGGGGTGCCTGCTTTAACAGCTTTGATTTTTAATTGTAAATACCGTTCTAATAAAAACAGAGCATAGTTTTTAGTAGGGGCCCTACATGCTAAAACATCATTGTATAAAGAACACAAGTCATTCATCTGTTTGATAACAGTATTTAGTCTACTGGTTACCTGTGCAACTTCCTCTTGTTCTTTTTTCCAACCTTCAAAGGCCTGGCTTTTGGATTGACTGACGTCCCTTAATTGCTGCTGTAACTCTTCATATTTTTCTCGGGGAACCGTTTTCTCTCTAAGCTGTTCGGCTTCTTGCTGGGCTTGCTTCACCATCTTATGCAAGGTTTTCGTTTTCGGATCTTTTTTCCATAGGTCAGTGGAGGCCGGGAGTTTTACCTAAACTTTCTTATTATGCTGTTTGGAGTTCAGAACCCTTATTACCCCTGAGGGTGGTGCCTCTGTCTGAATTTGCTTGTCACTGATCCTTATATCATCCTTTTCTGTTTTAACGCGAACACCCGTCTGTTCCTCGGCATCATTTGGAACGGCAGCTGGATTCTTAGTAGGGTTTTGAACAGCAGGCCGCTTGTTGGCCTTCTTTTTCCTCCCTCCGGTTTTTCTTACCTTCTGGTTCTTTTTCAGAATCCTAATTTGTTGTCTGAGCTGGGTTATCGTATTCAACAATTTATTCCGTTCCCTCCGCAACTTCTTAATTTCCAATGTTTCATTCGAAGGAACAGCAGTCTGTCTGCTACAGACTGGATCATGACTAGTTGCTAAATCTTCCTCTTGGGGTTCTTCCTCACTGCTCTGCTCTGGCTGTTCTAGGGTAGGAACCTCGACTGGTTCTGTCTCTGCTCCTACTTCCTCTAGAATTTCCTCTTGTGACCTGGGAACAGATTGTTCCCGTTCAGTATTTTCCTCCTCTTCATCATGAACAGGCATGTTTTCTTCTTGGGGTTTGTCGTGGGGGTCCTCTGAACTAGAAGGTTGGCCATACTTACTCATATTGTCTAGGACTGCGGCCAAGTCATCATCTCCCAGTAGGTCTTGTAATGGCCTATCTTCCCGCTGTCCCATTTCTTCCTCCTGTTCAGTTTCTGCTTCCATATCTGTTCCCGAAGGCTCGGCTGCTTCTTCTTCGGGTTGCTCATCTTCAATTATCACTGGTTGGTTGGTGCTCCCCTGAAGCTTTTCCAGCCTTCCTCTTATCCGAGCCAACCGGGCTGACTTTCTGGGCTTATCTATGCTTCCTCTCATCTGAGCTAACCGAGCTGATTTTCTGGGTTCCTCTGGTTGCTCGGGCGAGTCAATGGCATGCTTGCGCTTTGCCGATTCTTGATGTATCTCTGGTTGTTCTGATGTACTAGCAACATGTTCTCTGCGTTTTGCCGGACACTCCGGTGTGCTTATAGAATGTCTGTGTTTTGGGGATGGCTCTGTCAATCCCCCCTCAATTAGTGCAATCAGTTCTTCCCAGCTGCTCTGCTGCTGGGTGAGACCATAACTAACAACTAGTCGTATCAACCCATGGTGACTAACGACTGACTCTACGTGTTGTGCCTTTTTTATACTTTGTGCAGCATCATGCAGTAAGGAGTTCAGGAGTGCAGGTAAATTTACAGAGCATTTCTGCTTTAAAACAGCTAAAAGTTTAAGATGTCGTGGTCTTACCACGTCTTTCCTTCCTTCGCAAGTGATGTAGCTCTGCACTGTTCTTGCTAGCTCCGTCCAGGGTTCTCCTAGGGTTGCTGGCAGAACTCCCTTCCCCTTAATTGTCAAATTCTGGCCTTCGTCCTGGAACAGTTCCATGACCTTCTGTAATCGTTCCTTTTTTAATGTCCATACCGGTCCGGTGGCTGGTAGTCCTGAAACTTCTGCAATTATGGCATCAGTGACCGCTATCCGCTTCCCTCTTACTGTGGAGTGGTCATCTTGTAAATTCTGCAAAAATTCCATCGCTATTGTTTCATTGGACTCCTGTAGGCGATTGAAATAATTCAACCATCCTGCTCTTTCCAGGATCTCCCGGGCAGCAGCGGAGATCGTCAGCTGTTGAGGCTCACTTCGAATTGCCCTTCCTCCCATACTTTCACTGTATATTCTAAATGGAACAACAACTACGTTTTCGGTATGAAACACAGAGAGGATGATAATCGCAAGGTTTCGAAAAAACACAGAGTATGCAACAGTGCAACAGAAAGCAACTTGTGACAAAAATAGAAATGCCATGCCGTTAAACCATGCCAAACCGTCGTATACTAGCTTTCCCGAATGGTAAGTTGACACGTAATACAGGGAATGATGAGGTTAACCTCCCCCCCCCAGCAATGTGATAGTCTGTCCCAGCCGGAAAATAAAGGAGCGGCACCCGGTCTGCAATCAAGTCAGAAAGGAACAGCATATGGAATTATGCCATGTTGAAAAGGACAACGAATTACTGAAATCGAGGCGGATAATTGATCGCATATTATATAAGAGGCTGCTGTGTTATGATTTGAGGCTGATGGATAGGGCATGTATCGTACTTGCCAATCTCAAGTGGTCATGGTCACTTCCGTTGCCATGATTGGTAATGATAAATATTCATGCGATATATAAATCGGGAAATGACATATAATTAGTTCCTAGGAGATAAGAAACAAAAGAATATTAGTATCTTTACCCATTGGTGTAAGCAAGGTGACTTCAATACCATTAACAGTACTCTGCTGCCAACAGGTGTCTATAACCTTGGCAGAGTTTTTTTTTTACCCTCGGAACCATAATCCTTTGTGTATACTTAGGACTGTTGTTATGTCAAAATGTAGACCATTATGCTGGCTTGGTGACCAGTTAACCATAATGCCATTCACGAGGAAGGAGCGAAACGTGGGCAGGCCGGCTCGTAATGAGACCTCCTGTTCCAAGGTTTGTTTATTTGATATACCTTTTGGACCATATCCCTGGTGTGGTGGCCAGAATGGGAATGCCACTTCACTGCCATCCTCATGATCATGGTAGGCTGGCGCTCGATGAGACCCCCTATCCTGCATTTGACACTTGACATATCATGCTCACATATTTTTTTCTTTTTCATCGAATACTTTTCCTTATACACAAAGGGTGGCTCAACACTCCTTAAGAGTAGGAATGGTGGAAGAAGTCTTATTATCTCAATAGGAAGATATAAACTCTTTGCTCTTATTCCCAAGTACTAATAAATTTTTTTTAAGGGAATCAGCATGATAAAGATAACCAATCAGGAAAAATTAGTAAAACCATGTCAACAAAAGGTAAGAAATAAGTATGTCCTTCCATTTGTCCTCTTACTAATGCAAAGCCTTATAGATATAGCGATTTATGGTTTGCAGATTTCGGTATGTTGTGATTTTATATTTCATTGCACAAATACATAGCTGTATCTTAAAGACTAGAAAGAAGACGGGCAAGAAGCATCCTCAATTTAGATCAGCAAAAGAATAAGCTGTTTCACAAGGAGAGCAGAAGTATGCGAGTGGTGTTCCTTTGAAAAAGAAACAACAACGGATGATAAAAACAGCAAAAATGCAAATGCCGTTCCTTTGGGAAAAAGGAACAGCAAAAATAAAAATACTATAAAAACACTCAAAATTTCATTCCTTTGAAAAAAAGGAACAACAAAAATAAAAGAACGCTGTTTCTTTGAAGAAAAAGAACAGTGGTAACCAAAAGGAACAGCGGAAAATGTAACAATGCCGTTCCTTTGAAAAAGGAACAACAGAGATCCCGAATGTTGTTCCTTTAGAAAAGGAACAACAAAACACGCGAAACCAACATCATACAAAAACACGCATATGCTATTTTTAGAAGAGCAAAAATCGAACTTTATGAAAGAAAAGGAACAGCAAAAATGACAAGAAAATATTTAATTCAAACTTATGTACAAGAACCACTCAAAAAAACAAGAACTTATGTAAAAATTGCAAAAAAGAAATGAACCCTTAATGAATTACAGGTGAGAAAGATTTCTCTTCCTCTCCTAAGATCTCCATATCAGTGTCTCGGCGTAGCTGCTGGCAGAAGGATTCCCGAGTGAGTGGTTTACGATAGAGACGGACTCGGTGGCCATTTACTTTGAATGCATATCCAGAACCGTCAATGGTGATTAGAGTAAGGGTTCCGTTGTCATGCACCTTGTGGATTTCGTATGGTCCCAACCATCGAGTCTGAAGTTTTCCAGGGAAGTCCTGAAACCGAGAATCGTATAACAGAGCCCAGTCTCCCTCGTGGAAGACTTTGTTCTTGATGAGCGCATCATGCCATTTGGCTCGCTGCTGTTGAATCAATCTTGTATTTTGTAGTGCAGAGAGCCGAATTTCGTCTAATTCATTGATTTGCTGTAGTCGATTGAGTTATTGCCTAAACGATCTGAGCCAACTTCTGTCTTGTAAACAAATGGGATTTGGGTGGGAAAATGGGGTTGTTTTCCAAACACTAATTGATAAGGTAGTGGCAGGGTGGGTGCTCTATCATGTGGTTCTATGGAGGCCAAAGTGCACTTGGGGTAGGAGGTAAGGGAATCACGCACATGTGACGCAGTGAAGGCGTTGATTGATTCTATTGTCTTATTGCTACTTTCTACCTGCCCATTCGCCTGTGGGTGATATGGAGTAGTGATTTTATGCTGGACGTGATAATTGTTGAGTGTTGCAGCTAATTTATGCCCAACAAATTGTGGTCCTCCATCTGTAATTATTTCTCTGGGAAGGCCATAACGAACAAATAGATGGAACAGGAACTGTATGACAGAGTTCTCTGTGGCTCTTGGCAATGCTTCTGCCTCAACCCATTTGGTGACATATTCTGTTGCCACCAAGATATATGTTTTCTGATTTGATGAGGGGTTGATGGGTCCAACGAAATCAAGAGCCCATCGCTCGAATGGTTCGATGACTAGCTGTGGTTTCAGAGGCATCTCATCAGCTTGACCAGGTCGTCCTGCTCGCTGGCAGCTGTCACAGGCTTGGACAAACTTCTTTGCATCTTTGAAGATCGTAGGCCAGTAATATCCTGTCTGCAATACTTTATGTCCAGTTCTACGCTCAGCGAAGTGCCCCCCACACGGTCCATCGTGACAGGCTTTTAGGATGTCGAAGATTTCATCCTCTCTAACACATCACCTGGTATGCATGTCTGCTCCTGTGTGAAACAAATAGCCTCCAATCCACGAAAATCGAGAACTTTTCTGAATAATCTGCTTGCGCTCATTAGGAGTTAAATGTTTTGGTAATTTACCTACTGCGAGGTAGTTGGCAACATCAGCATACCAGGGTGTTTGAACGGCAATAGCAAACAGGTGCTCATCCGGAAATTGATCTTCAACTGCTGCTGCATCTCTTGATTTTGGTATTCTCGAAAGAAAATCGGCTACAGGGTTTTCTTTGCCAGGGCGGTCCTTGATTGTGATGTCGAATTCCTGCGATAAGATTAACCATCGAGTTACTCTGGCATTTGTGACAGGCTTATTTGCTAAATATTTTATAGCAGAATGGTCTGTATGCAAGATAACAGGATAGCCTGTAATATAATGTCTAAATTTATTGACAGCATGTATTACAGCTAGGAATTCTTTTTCAGTAACAGTGTAATTCAATTCAGCAGGGGATAAATTTTTGCTGATGTAATAGATAGCATATGGTTTTTTATCCTCTTTCTGCCCAAGGACTGCGCCAATGGCTGTATCTGAGGCATCAGATGATATCTGGAATGGTAGGTCCCAGTTTGGTCCTCGAAGGACTGGGGCTGTGGATACAAGCTTCTTTAGATCCTCGAAAGCACGGTCACATTTGTCTGTCCAAAAAAAATCAACGTTACCAGTTAGTGCATATAAAGGAGCAGCAATGTGAGAATAATGCTCTATGAATCGTCTATAATAACCGGAAAATCCAAGAAAGCTGCGTACCTCTGTTTGAGTAGTAGGAGTGGGAATAAGCAAAAGTATTTGGATTTTGGCCGGGTCTACCTGAATGCCGGCTGTTGAGACATAGTGTCCTAGGATAAGTCCTTCAGTCATCATCAAGAAACATTTTTCGTTGCTTAAGCAAAGCCTGGTAACGATGCAGCGTTGTAGGACTTTTTCTAGGGTGTCTAGAGCTGGATCAAAATCATCTCCATATGGTGTAAAGTCATCCATGTAAACTTCAAGTCCATCATTTATTAAATCTGCAAAAATGCTAAGGATAGCCCTCTGAAATGTGGCAGGAGCATTACATAGGCCAAAAGGTAGAACTCGATAGGCAAATGTTCCCCGGGGACAAGTAAAAGTAGTTTTATCCTGGTCTTCAGGGGCAATCTGAATCTGATTGTATCCACTGAAGCCATCCAGGAAAGAAAAGAACTTCTTCCCTGCTAAAGTATCCAATACTTGATCTATGAAAGGAAGAGGAAAATGATCTTTTTGTGTTGCCTTGTTTAGTTCCCTATAATCCACACAAATTCTCCATTTCCCATTCTTTTTTGGTACCACCACAAGTGGAGAGACCCATTTACTATCGGAAATAGGGTAGATAAAATTCACATCTAAAAGCTTCTGAAGTTCAGTTTTTACGACATCTTTTAGATGGGGATTAAGTCTCCTTTGCGGCTGACGCACAGGTCTGGCATCTTTTTCTATATAAATGTGGTGTGTACATAACTGGGGATCGATTCCTTTCATATCAGGGTAGTCCCATGCAAATGCTTCTTGATATTTTGTTAACAAATGGATGAGCTTTGTTTCTTGTTCTGGTGTGAGATTAGCATTGATGTTTAAAGTTTTCTCCGGTGCAATTTCCACAGTTTTACTATTTGCAACAGAAGTAACAGGTATCGTTTGGTCATGAATATCTTTCAGGGGATCTTCTTCCAATTCATTATCAAATGCTGCTTCTATCATGTGACACTGTGTGCGAGGTTCAGTTTGAGTAATGAAATTATTAATGGCATCGTCTTCTGTTTGATCTTTGAAATCGAGTGCCTTTTGTATAGTCAATGGAGATCTGATGTTATCGGTAAGGTATGATACAGGGTGTTTATTAGTTTTAATCATTGTGACACTTGGCTGCGCTGGAGGATATAGAACTAAATTTTTGCTATTTGGTCCTCTGGTTATGGTCATATTTCCCTGCCGGCAACCAATGTAGGCATCGGCAGTGGCAAGCCAAGGTCTACCTAAAATTAGTGGATGTCCATCAAGTCGGTTTTTTGGATTAATTATCAGGAAATCGGTTGGATACTCCCAGGATTCTACAGAGACCATGACATCATGTAGAGTACCCTTTGGTCTAACCATAGATCGGTCAGCCAATTCCAACAGAGTAGAGGTGGGTTCTACAGATGTAATGCCGAGCTTTTGGCAAGTTGTGGTTGTTAAAATATTAATTGCAGCCCCTAGATCAACTAAGGCATTAGACAGGGTCTGACCATAAATTTGAACAGTTATAATTGGGTTCCCAGGGTCTTCATATTTAAGGGGTGTTTCTCTTCCAGATAATAGGTCAGATAAGGTACCGACTACTTGGACTCTTGGATTATTTTTTATATTCCTCCTTGGTTTCTTTATGCACAATTCTTTTATAGTTTTTGCGTATATGGGAATGTCTTGAATGGCTTGGAGGAATGGAATTTTTATGTACAGATTTTGTAATTCTCCCAGAATGTCAAAGTCAGGATATTGTATGGATCGTGGTATGGCTAATCGTTCTGGGAACGGAGGAGAGGATGTGGTTGCTTGATTATGAGTTTTTTGCTTATTTACATCCTCTTGTTGTGACTGATGTTCTCTGGGTAACTGATCTTAAATATGAACTGTTTTATCTCCCTCAGTTTCAATTATACGTCCAGATCTTAACTGAAGGTCATTGCACTCCCTCAGGTCAGGTCCTATTTCTGGTGTTTCTATGATTTGAATAGATTGGACCTGTCTGTTATTTGGATTGGGATCGGGTTGGGCTTGGAGTTGCGGTCTCAGGTTAGACTGGGGATTCTGTTGTAAGGCTGGCAGAGTAGGTTGAGGGAGCGGAATAGTTCTAGCTGGGTGGTACATCGGTCTTTGCCAGCTTGTCTGCCAGGGTGAACTTTGTGAAGTAGAGGGAGTCCACTGTGAAGGGTATGGACCATTTTTCCAATATGGTGGAGTATAAGGGAAATTCGGCCAACCAGTTTGGCTTGTTTGATTCAGCCATGGATTTGAAGAAGGAAACGATTGTGGTGACCAGTTTGTAAATGGGGTTTGAGATTGATTTTGCCACATACCATATTGTTGAGCATTATACTGTGGGTTTTGAAAGAAAGAGGTTGGGTCCGGAAACATACCAGGGTGTCTTGGCTGCCACGGGCGGCGCTGGTTGATTGAATTCACCGATTCTGGTTCTTCTTCTGCTTCCTTATATACTGCTTTCAATCCAGGAAGTGAGGGGCAGCTCTCCGTAAGGTGATCTTTTGTACAGATGGCGCATGTTTGGACTTTATCCAATGGACACTCCTTGTGGCTATGTTTTTTTCTGCATCGGGGGCAGAAGATTGCCAAATTCTGTTCTGCCTCCAGCTGCTTCTGTTTAGCCTGCACAATATCAAGCTGTGTAGTTAGTGTCCCCATAATATCAGTTTTAAAATTTTCTAATAAATTTCCAATTTCTGCACGTGTTACTCCTTCTGCTGATACTTTGTTATCTCTTGCAAAGCGATCATATTCTGTCGGTTTTATTCTTGTGCTGCCTCTCGAACTCCTGATACACAAATCAATAATGTCAGCAAAACTCTCTTGATAAATATCCCCTTTTCCCATAATGTTTAATGTTTCAATCCATTGTTCCTTCATACCCCTCATTAATGCAGTTTTTAACACATTATCAGGTAAAGGTAGCGATGCATAAGGAGATCTTTGTAGATTGTACTGAAAACGTTCCACATACTCCTCCAATGTTTCATTTGGTCTGGCTGTCATTTGGAATATTTCGTCTTTTAATTCTCTAGACCTACGATAATCCTGATATTTTTTTAAGAAGGATTCTTTCATTTGATCCCAATTGTTGATAACCCCGCCACCTAGTCCCATAAACCATCTTAAAGCAGCCCCTTTTAATGTAGAGGGAAATAATTTCAATTTTTGGGGATCGGTGGTGTAATCGTACCCCCTACATAACACATCGAATTCGAAGAAGAATGCATCCGGATCTTCTGATGTGAGTCCGTGGAATGTAGGGATATGCTGAAGAGGGATAGCTTTCATGGGTGCATTTGCTGCAGAATCCACTATAGGATATTGTAATGTAGAGGTTTGAGTATTTGGCTGGGTTTGAGCGTTTGGTTGGTTTTGAGCCATGGAATCGAATATATGCCAATAACCTTCTGGGATATCTAGGAGGGTATTCCTAGGTTGAGTGGGAACGGTTTTGACAGGGATCTTTTTAACAGCGCTTCCTTTATCTGGAATAATGGGAATACCAGGTGTCTGAGGAGATTGAATTCCTTCAACAATGATTTTCGCAGCACTCCCCTTATCTGGGCTATCTAAAGGTTGATTTGTCTCAATAGGGGATTTTGGTTCCTTGGTTTCCCCTGTTTCTCCTTCTCCCTCACAAAAGTTACTAGAGTTCCCTTCCTGCAATAATTCTGGAGTAGAATTTTCAATTTCTTGAAAGTCCTGCTCTTCGGTTTGACTATGCACCTCAGCGCAGGCTACAGATGGTGATCCTGTGGCCTGAAGGGAACTAGTAGGCGGTTTAGAAATGTTTTTCTTGAGGCCTACTGATGGCTGAGATTCTGTTTTCTTATAGATTTCGTCTATGAAGGTCGTTCGGCCAAGGGTCACCAGCCCCTTAGCTTTTTCAGGCTTGGATGGGGGTTTGATATTCTTTTCTGGTCTTTTCTGCTTAGTCATGCACTCAAAAAAATGAACTACCAACTTCTATTCAAACAAGCAAAAAAAAAACAAATCTGTTAGGAAAGCGGATAGTGGAGCAGGTCTTTTACATGCTCCGTACGTAGGTTCTTACCTTCCGTTTTTAGGATCCAACTCCTCCCTAGCAGGCTCGTACACTACTCTGAAAAAGACAAATGGCTACACTCTTTCCCCGGCGACGGCGCCAAAATGTAGAGCTATAAAAAGGGTCTCTTTCACCTCTAATTACCTCACATTAATATGTCAATCCGGGAGCGTTTTGTTATTACAAAGAGTGACTCAATCCGAGGCTATCATTTGTCAGAGTAATGCTAGTAGTACAGTGCATAAGAAATACAAGAGTAAACGGATGCTTGCTGATGACTAAATTACTTCAAAGAATAAATCACACACTCAGAAAACTCAACAGTTTATCAGTCAAGGGTTCGGCAGTGATAACCCATCCCTTCGGAAACTGATGGAAAGGAAACTAGAGCATGGACCATGAGCCTGGGAGCTAGACAGTGACTGCCAATGCTCACTACAGCCTTAGATCATCTCTCACACCAAATCAACAACTGCAAGTAAATGGAACAGCAAAGCGAATAAAGGATTGAACAACAATTCTGGAATAGAACAACAAGTCTAAAATGGAACAGCAATTGAAATAACTAAGTCCCGCGGGTTGTAACCTATTAACTCAAATACTCTCTATGCAATCAAATGACATTCTTTCACTCCAAAGGCAATTCACACAAATCACACTAAAGGAACATCAACAACGATTAATGAATTATGGAATAGTATTGATGAATTAGAAACGCACACAACACAACGTTTAATATAACAACTCTGTAACATAACAGTAAGAACATGCAATGAACTCTTGAAAGGGTTAATAACTTGATGCGGAGTCAACACACGATTTTATCTGCAAAAACTTCAATGATTCAATTTTTAACAGAGCATGTAATATGAACTTATAAAACATACCAAATTACCAAATAACAATGATAAACAAACCACACAGGAATAAAGCCGTAATGGTACAGAAGCAAGTGTCCTTCGGGGCCGGGCCCTTAGCCTCCAAGGATACACCGCTTGAAGTTAATCCAGTCGTAGAGAAGAAATAATCACCAAACTTTCATTAATGCATCGGTCAAAAATACATTGAACCAGTTCTCAACGAAACTTAATAATCAAAGCTGATGTTTTACAGAAATTACATAAAAGCGTATCCTTCATCTCTACATCTATCCTCCCAAGCTAACAGTGCTGTCTTTTTATATAAAGACGACGGCGGAGATGTCCAAGTGACAAGATAAATAAAGCAGCGATCCCTCAGGATCGAAGATCCTAAGGGATTCGCCAAACAGTTAACTCTTCATCCTGTCTTTTCTTTTGCGCTGAGCTGGTGTCTTCTCCTTCTTTTCCGAGCCGATTTGCTTTGATCTGTTTATCTTTGTTTGCGTTCGGTTCTCGTCCAGAGGGACAGCAGTTATCTCAACTTTGTTCTTTCCTTTGGAATGGAAATCCCTCGTTTTCTCCTTTTCCTGTATAGAAAATAACCATTATCAGTGGCTAAGTCTTGCATATCAATTCTCACATGTTTTGTAATAGTTCCTTATTACTTTCCAAATTCATGACACAAAAAGGTTCACAAATTCCATTAAAAATCCACTGAAATAATGATCAAAAGCATACCTTTTTAGTACTCCACACCTGGTATATTTTGCAAGCAGGAAATTGTCCACGACAGAACAGAACTACACCACAACAGAGCGGGAGGCATTAGAAATGGTGTATTCCCTTTAGAAGTTTAGCCACTACCTATTGGGAGGTACGTTTAAATTTTTCACAGACCACTTAGCATTGAAATATTTAGTAAATGAACCAGTCTTAGAAGGAAGAATCTGCAGATGGCTCCTACTCTTCCAAGAGTTTACATTCGAGGTCATTGTAAAGCTAGGAAGATTGAACATAGGACCCGATCACCTGTCTCGACTAGAGAATGGAGAAAATGGAGGGTCTCTGGATGATCAATTACCAGACGCTGATATTTTCAAAGTAAAATCCATCCCTGAATATTTACACCAAATAGAAACCTATCTCATGACAGGGAAGTGCCCACAACAATATACATCAGTCCAAAAAAGACATCTGGTAGTTCATGCTACGAAATACCAACTCATAGCAGGACATCTATATAAGATGGGACTGGACCATATTCTTTAGAGATGTGTCATGGATCACGAAAGAGAAGATGTACTATGGGAATGCCACAGTGGAGTTGCGGGAGTACACATGGGAGAAAAACCCACAGCACGTAAGGTACTACAAGAAGGATTGTGGTGGTCAACGGTACACATGGACAGCAAAGCATTTGTGAAGAAATGTGATATATGTTAGTGGACGGGACGGCCATCCCACAGAGATGAACTTCCACTTCATCCAATAAGAGTACTGCAGCCATTTGAAAAATGGGCAGTCGATTTTATAGGACCAATTACACCAGTTACAAGGCACTCGCAGGCATGGTACATAATAACGGCAACAAACTACTTGACAAGGTGGGAAGAAGCAATGCTAGTAAAAAATTGCACGACAGAGACTACTGCCAAATTTATCTTTGAAAACATAATCAGCCGATTCGGTTGTCCAAAGAGCCTGACCGGCGACCAAGGTACACACTTCATCAGTGAAACCATTAATTCACTGCTCAAAACCTTCATGGTACAACATCATAAAATCAGTCCATATCACCCGCAGGCCAACGGTATGGTAGAAGCATTCAACAAAATACTGGAGAAGGGCCTAACAAAAGTTTGCAATGCGCAACGAGATGACTGCTATGAGCGAATACCGACAACTTTATGGGCATACCAAACAACGGTAAAGCGATTGAATAACCAAACACCATTCAAGCTAGTATATGGGAGAGAAGCAGTATTCCCAGCAGAATTCATCATACCCAGCCTCCTAGTCGCGACGTCACTCCAACTATCATAGGAAGACTTGCTAAAGGAACGACTGCTAGAATTACAAGGCCTTGAACAAGAATGGTTTTTGGCAGAATTTCACCAAACGGTACAGAAAGATAGACAAAAAGCTTGGAATGACCGACACATAAAGCACAAAACCTTTCAGGTCGGAGGAAAAGTTCTACTCTATAACAGTAAATACCAAAATTCCCTAGGGAAACTGCAGATGCATTGGCTAAGGCCATTCTACGTGATAGAAATCAGGGATTCAGGCGCAGTTCGATTTGGCACAACTAGACGGCCAAGTTCTACAAGGATGGGTGAAGGGTGCACGCCTGAAGCCCTACCAAGAGTAAGTCACTCATTTCCAGTTATAATAACTCTCGCAACCGAGAGAAGTCAGTAGGGTAGCATAGTATCAATAACTCTCTCGCACCCAAGACGAGCATAGATAGGATTTCACTTTATCAAAACCAAAAATATTAATAAATAGCTATAGTTGCGTTGTGGGGACCTCAACGCAACCAATTGTGGTCAGGGAAGGGTAGCATCCCACGTGTCATCCACGTCAAATATAAAAGTGTGTCGAACATCATCCCATCATCATTATGCGTATTACTAGTGTCAGTCCGTAGGATTACCAAGATTTGGAAATAATTGCCATAATTAGCATCACCCATACCGTAATAAATTTTCCATACTAAGGCATAACCACCAACCGTCGCGTCTACCCAAATCCCGAAACCACAGTCAGAATTTTTAGAACCCACCTCAACCAGTAACTAATCACACAATCGTAGCCACGGATGAGGCCAGGGGGAAATTGATTAGTTATGGGGTCTCATCAACCTCACCCGTGCCGGTTAATTACATAACCTGCATGCAAAGAAGTGCGAGAATGTTGGAAAAATCCAAGATAGAAACATAAACTTCCAAGGGAGCAAGAGGAGAAAAGACAGAAGAGGAGCAGAGAAGGCAAGCAGAAGAAGAAAGGAAGGAGTTGGTCTACAAGTGTATCAGAGATGAGCCAAAATGACAAGAGCAACACCAGCAATCGTAGAACAGGAGCTCGATAACAGAGTGCAGAAGATGGAGCCGTTAGTGGGGAAATATGATAGTGCCTCATTGATCGACACCGACCTCACGGACTCCTTTGAGTTTCCAGCTATAAAGAGACAAGTATATATGGAGAATTATGCCACTGAAGCAGGGAAACAAGCAGCAAGAGTCCGACCAGAGTTCCGGGGCATTCAACAGTCTACTATATTGAATTTAAGAGATCTTCCGGTGTTTGGTGTTACAGGCGCTGCAATGCAGTGCACCAAGTTCTTATTGAGCCGAATTCATAATGGTTCGCTATGGCTAGGGAAAGAAATCTCGATTCATGCGGAGGACATCCACAGGCTAACTGGACTGTCCATGGAGGGGAGGGATGTTTCATCATCATTCTAGACTGTGTCCAAAAGAGCGAAGAAGACCGGAGATAACGACTATTACACCAAGTACGACATGAAAAGTGGGGGAAAAGGAGCCAAAATTGACTTGATCAACAAACCAGAGGTCAGGTTTGGTTGCTACCTAATTGCAATTAAAATGATGAGGCACTACACAAAAGGAAAATGCACGCTGGATACGATTTCGGTTGTGGAGCATTATGTCCAGGGGACACAACTGAACTGGTGTTCATTTTTTATGAACGAGTTGTTCGAGGCTTGCGAGGACAACTACAAGAGGGCAATCAGATTCATTTATGGATATCTAATCATGGCACTAGCAATGTGGAAATGGAAATTTCCAGGAATTCGAGTTCCTGTGGAGATAGAAACGGGACAACCATTGGCAATGAAGTTCGTGCCTTGGAAGGTATTAGGGGATCCTAGCACGAAGGAGGTAAACGCAGAAGCTTTCAGGGTATGGTACATCCAAATGGTTGATGTTGTGATGAGTGAACAAAGAATCCCAAGGATTCTGTTGGATGGTTATAGCGTGCAGATATGGTTAGGAGTTACCCATAAGCAAACCTTTATCAGGCCAACATGCGTACCAAAGTCTACTTTCAAGATGAGGCCTTTAAAGTTCCAAATTGATGAAACAGCCTTCCATACAGAGGTATTCTCGTGGCCAAGAGTAGCGATGGAGGTTAGAAGTGGATTCTACACTTATATCTTCGACGGGATGCTGCCAAACCCACTGCCGGGGGAGACTTCAGAGCAGACGATGACTAGGATGGCACAGCTGCAGCCATTAGAGGAATTTTGAGGTCTAAAATGGGCCTCCTAAGGAAATAATAAAATAATAGCTAAACCAATAAAACAATATTTATGAATTTTCAATTCGCTTTTTGCACCACAATCCATGTAACCATAGTTAAATTCAATTCAAAGGTTGTACCAAAAAAAATTAATTAAAAAAAAAAATATTGTATTGATGTGACTATAAATAAGAATGAGCTTTTCAAGAAAAAGTCATTATCATTTAACAACTAATACATTTTTCCTTTGTACTTAAATAACTTAAAATAATATATAAATATAAATTTATAAATTCTTAATTATATTATATGTTATTAGTTAAAAATTTTATTATTTAAATTGTATAATAACATGTAATTAATATACTATATAAATATAATATAATATAATAAATGTATAGGGATATGCATTGTTTCTTTCAAGAAATGTGAAATGAAAATAATATATTTTTATTCAAAAAATGTGAAATGACATTTATTATGAGTACTTTACTTTGACTTTAAAAGTACTTAGAGCACTACCATGGTTAACCATGATTTTTTATCTACCATTGAGAATGTGACAAGTAAGTACCTTTAACTCAAACAATGCCACTTCAACCATTAGGGATGATGTCATCCCCTCAACTATGATTGGTTCTCATAAAGTGAATTTTGATTGTACATTTTCCTTAGAAGGCCCATTTTAGACCTCAAAATTCCCCTAATGTATCCCCCATCATTGAACAATTAAACACAAAGGTACAAAATTTTAATAAAGTAGTTCAAGTGTTAACAAGCGATTCCACTACATTTCCTACATTTTCAGAATTTCAGGCATCTCACTCCAGATCATCTTCTACCACGGCCCCCCTAATAACACCAATACCCAACATTCTGTTTAGCTCACTGGCCCCAGCAACTACAGCGTTGGTCTAGAAGACTAAAGTTGGGAAAACCCCAGCAGCGGCACCAAAAGCAAAAAGGGCCAAGATCGCAGTATCCAATACAGTGGTTGATCTCACTAGGGATGATCAGTCGCGACCTCTAAGTATAGGCGTGTCGATAGGGAAGAGCCTGTTGTGGAGCCCCAGATGACTAGGGGGCTACCACCCTTCAACCCCCTCGATTTCTTAAATATTCACATATCTCCACCTCACATCAACCAAGCATCGAGCCCCGCTTCATCCACCATTCATACACCACTCGTTACCATGCCCTCCACTTCATCAGCCACCGTATCAAACCCAATTGTCAGAGGAAGACCAAATGAAGACCCTGAGGCAGAATTTAACTCGAGTATGCCATAAGTACCCCTCGTTAACCAACCCATGGTTCGGTAGGCTACGTTCATAGAGCTTTTATAGAACAGTCTATGGAAGAAGCAGGTTGTCAGCTCCCCGAGCAGAATCCACTCCAGCAAGCTAATCTAACAACCCAGGAAATGACGCTCGATCTAAACATGGTCGATTCTAGTAACAAGCTGCCGCAACAAACACCACCTCAGTCACCGCAGGCACAATCAGAAAAATCTATCGCCAGCGGATAGCCACTGCAAGCATGACGGCCAGATCAGGGAAACTTGGATGTTGAAAGTGTAGAGACATGGGGAACAACCTAACTCTACCAATTAATTCAAAGAGCAGCACAGCAAGCGGAAGGGCTTCACGCGGAGCTCCAGCAAAAATGTGACCAGTAGCAATTACAAATCAACACGCTTAATGAAGAGCGTGAACAGCTAAGGAAAGAAAAGGGGAACTTACAGTAACAAATGGAGACAGTAACAATAATATTTCAGGACGTTTGGCCCAAAGTAACGGCCAACAATAACCAAATACCAGAAGGAATACAGGAAAATGATATAGTTGGGCATACGGTCCACCTCAGGGTCGCATGTTCAAATCTCCATTAGGAAAATGAGGAACTCAAGGCAGCATTGGCAACCCGACCCGCATTGCCATACCCAGCGGTTGTATACACAGAGAAAATATTAGAGAGACAAAGCCAGGTGACAAAATTGCAGGAAGTTTTGAGTACTAAAGCTAAAGAAGCGTATGACCTACTGAAGGGTCTACAAGAGTGTTCGACCTCGCTCACACTGAAGTCTCAGCCAGTTTCATTACAGCTACAACAGGTATCAAAGGAGATCCAGGAAGCCACAGACCCTACTGTACTTGACCAGCTATACGCCCAAGCGGACGCTCTGGAGGTCCAGATACAACAGATTGAAGAAAACTCAATTGCTTCAAAACAAGCTCTCCGGGAACTAAGACAGCCGATAAAAACCAACGCCCAAACAATGCAACGACTAGTTTTCTAAGCCAATACGGACATCCAGAATGTTTTCGGTAGCGCACCAGCTATTTTCGGGGAAGAAGTAGTTGTGCAGGTCACAACGCAAACAGACACGCTCATGCAAGGATGGCATCAAGCCCTGACAACTTTTCAGGAACTCAAAGCAACAACTCTCACACAAGTCCCAGAATTGGGGCCCTTTTTTAGACAGTCGAGAGAAAGGGGACAAGTAGGGCAGGACACAGGGCCGAGCAGACTGATGGAAATAGAGACAGTGAATATCGATTGACTCGGGGCGAGCCAGTGGGCTGTGGTCGAGGCCTGTTGGGGCCCTTGTTTTGAAATCAAACAGCTTTGAATTGCATATAGTACGTTGTGGGATGCAACCACGGTAGGCAGGGAGCTTTCAAGGTTGCGAAGGAAGGAAGAACAGGTGGCACGGCTATTGCGGGAGTAAGCACATATGGTAGAAGAGCATGGCAGGAGACAGGCAGTAGAACTCCGGATGAACAGAGAGAGGTAGAAGACAGCTGAGTGGTAAGAAAGTAAGAACGGTCAGCTGCACTGGCAGCAGAACAAATAGGTAGCCGACCGAGCATAAAGCGGTTGGCATAGGAGGGATGAGTGAACCAGGGTTGTAGGAGAGCTCTGTTCACGTTGTTTTGCTCTCTATCTCTCTGTATGTCTATGATCCAGTCCACTAGATAGGACTTCTTTTGTAATATGTTCGGTTGAAGCTCATGTTGAGGAGCATTGTAAGGGTTTGTTGCGGATAAGCGAATTATAATATGAATAGAGATTGAAGTTCCCATTATATGTTGTAATCCAGTTTGATTCATATGGTAGTATTTTAAATTTTTTATGGACTGTCTTTTTGCATGCATGTCTAAAGAATATCATCCAGCTAATGATGTGCTCGCTTAATTTCTGAGATAGTTCTGGTTCGTAATATACATCTGTTTAATCCACTATATTGATATCAATCTGCTCCCAACCTTAGTAAGGTCGCGGCACGCCTCGAGTGAGACTCTCTGTTCCTTGGAGCAGGGTGAAAATGTCGATGTGGTGCTAGACTACAGCGGAAATCATTGTTGGCCTCTAAGCCGAACCTGGGTCTTGCTTAAGGGACCTTTTTCGTCGCCAACACAATGTCATGCAAGATATCCTCCAAATTTCCTTTAGCTAATGTTTGGCTTCTAGTTACTCTCTTGCTGCCTTGTTTTCTAACTGTTTGCTTCTGTTTTTCAGGTGCCATTTGAGGTGTGCCAGTCTCCTACAAAGGTTTTGCTTCCATTTTCACTGGTTTTGGAGGAGATTTTCTATTTTCTTCTTCAACTTCCTCTGCCACAGCTAGTGATGAAGTAGTTCTAGGTTTGGTGGATTTCTTAGGAGTAACCACATCAATTTCATAACCACTCATGAACAAAAAGGAAGTCCAATATCTGTCTAACCTCCTCAGTTCCTCTAACACTAACAGCTTAATTAGACCATGATGAAAAAGAGAAGTCTCACTTCCTTATGTCTTGATTTGTACCTTGTTTGACATTTTCCCTAGACTTCTGTATAAATAAAAAGTCAATTCAAGTGACCTCTTACCCACAAAATGCAGAAGAAGTCTGAGATGATAGGAGCAGACCATGTGAAATCTTCCTTCACAGGTAAAATACTTTTGAATGACCATCAACAACTTTTCTTAATTCTCCTTCATGAAACTCCTAGGGATAGAATTTGTCAAATCAATTTTTGTGTTCTTGCTTTATGAACTCTTTGCAATCCTGCATTGTGAATTTGATACCTTTAAACCAATTTTCACCTCCTCTAGGAATTCCTGTAGCTAATGAGATGCTCTCTGGCGTCACTGTAAGGTTTAGAATTCCCACCTTTGAAGTTGTTCCTGTGAAGCTGGTGACAAAATCCTTTGAAACCTGTAAATGAAAGCCCTGCAACCTTTGACAGAATTGCAAGAAACCAGTCCTTCTGAAAACCTCCATGGTAGTAGGGTCTTCATTGAGTAAATTCATGTTCATGGGCTCATACCTGTGACAATGACCACCCTTTTTTTTTTCTTCTTGTAGCCATGGATGTCTTATAGTCTTCACAGCCTCGCTTGCTTGATGACACCTGCAGAATTCGAACTCACCAGCCACCTGCTTGGCTTGATGAAGTAGCTCTCCAGAAATCGACTCACATGAAAGGATAAAGCACAATATGACAAAATGCTAATTGAGGTAAGGTTTTATGGTTTAACTAACGGCTCAAGCTTCAATCATGACACATACAAAAGGTAATGATGACATTAAACACGAGTATGTACATTTGAAATTACCATAACAACCTTGAATGACCTTTACCCTTACTGCTCTAATTAGGAAATGAAAAATCATATAATTCTAAAAAATCAGGTTAAAAAATGGATTTTTGTAGTGAAATTAGTTTAGCCTCTGAGAGATTCGCTACAAAACTATTAGGCAGTTTCATAGCGAAATCTATTGTTTTCCTATGTAAAATGCTATGAAAATTTGAAAAAATTGACAAAATGTGCCCTTTTGATTTTGAATGCATGGGGAATGACAAATGACACCATATGTGATTGATTTGACTAAAATGGCATAAATGAAGGTGATCATGAAACTTAAGATAGGCTAAAAATGTAAAAAAAAAATCATATACCACATTTAAATGGCTTAGGAGACCTTACCCATTTAGAGAGTGACCTATATGACCCTATCAAGAAATGTTTCACAACTTAATGAGTGATAACACAACCATTAAAACCTGTAGCCTACCTTTCATCTTATTTTCAAACTAGACCCACACTGAACAATATGATCAATAACAAGATATTGAACGCTCATCAAGCTAAATAACTTAATACTGAGTAACTAAATACCAATATATCAATTAATGAGTAACCAATTACACCTCTAAAACCATATCACTGAGTAAAAAAATATTTTAAGCCATAACCAAATCAACACTGTGAAATGTTAAGCCAAAACATTATCAAAATAAATCCTGTCAGGTACCAAGTCAAACCCTAACTGATCAACATTGTCAAATTCCAAGCCAAATAGCTCACAAACAATGTCTATATCAAACAAGTTTTAGTAACATTGAACAAGCCACATACCAATGCATAACCAACTCAACCCAAGCAGCAACAGAATCATACTCCCGTCATAAGCCCAAAACTCTCAATAATTCCAACCTCATTCTACAACAAGTATAATCTCTAAATGTGAAAAATATTCAACAAAACATGTGACAATTCCTCAAACCAAGTCAAATTGTAAAATATCAAGCCAATTCTCTTCACAATAGTGTTTCCATATATCAAGACAAGTAGCAACAAACAAGACACATCATCGATCCATATTAGTAAGTTTCCCTGTCATCAACTTTTGTCACAAAATATTTATCAAGGACAATTTTGTCACAAGAATCAAATTGTCGTCACAGGAATAAAACCATTGTTACAAGAAGTACACTAGTGTAATAGGGACCCTGTCAATACTCTACCTTAGTCTTTTCTCAAGCCTTAGACCAACGATGTACATTGACTTTAAATTGTATACTTCTACCCATAAACCATAAGAAACAACATCTAACATAACCCTTGTACCATTTATAGATCATCATCAAGGCCATCCCTATACATTTACATTACTAACGCACATCTTTTTTCCATATTTGTCTCAAACAACACATTGATTGTTCATAAAATTTATTCACTAAGTGTGTGCAAGCCAGATAAAAAAAAAAATACCACTAATCGGACCTCATATCATTGTATGGCTCAGATTACTTATATCTACAACAAATCAAATGTTTTCTGCATGTATTACTTTAGTAGTCGTTGTGTAATAAATAACAAGAGTGCACATAAATAGACCATCTAATAAACCATGTAAGGTGACATCTAAGGATTTTTGAGCATCGATTTCTATCCAATTAGAATACAAGCTCAAATATTCTATCAAAGTAATGGTTTCTGCATACAAGCAATCTGCCCCAACAAGTTAATATTTTTAAGAAAAAGAGATCGATACACAAGATAATACTCAACATATAAACTTGATTTTAAACATGTATATAGTATATAGTGCTACCTAGGAGAAGCATATGTCACATTTGATGCAGGTGTTGGAAACATTGAAGAAGCACCAGCAGCTAGAAAATCTCAAGAAGTGCGAGTTTGTGCAACAGTCTTTGGTGTATCTAGGGTATGTGATCGGTGGAGGAGAGTTGAAGATAGATACTTCCAATATGGATGCCATCGTGAAATGGTCGGTGCCTACTAATTTTTCTAAGGTCAGGATTTTCATTGGGGAAACGCAGTAGCTGAGGAAATTCATAGCCTCGCTTTCAACAGTAGCAGCACCGCTCCATGCCATAAAATAAAGTGGCAAGAGTTTTCAGTGGGGAAAAGGTCAGCAAAGGGATTTCGAGGAGTTAAATAAGAAGATCATTCAAGCACCATTTGTGGCATTACCAAACTTGCAGCGACCTTTCTAAGTGGAGACAAATGCGAGTGTGTATGCTATGGGAGTTGTCTTGATGCAGGGAGGAAGGCATGTATGTTACCATTCTGAAGTTTTTCATGGGGAAATTATTAACTACCCTACCTACAATAAGGAGCCCTATGCCATGGTGCAAGTTGTGAAGTGGAAGCACTATTTTATGGGAAAGGAGACAATAATCCACACATATCACTAGCCTTTATAGTTCTTGTAGGCCTAGAGTAAGCTACAACATACCAGGCGTTACAAGTGGATGGGTTTTTTACATTAGTTTCATTTGGTGATCAAGTATAAGAAGGGAATCACAAACAAGTTGGCTGAAATGCTTCAAGGCCACCCACATCAAAGATTACTACTCTGGGGACTCTTATGCACATGGATTCATTCACCCATGATGCATACAAAGAGACATATCCAGAAGATGAGGACTTCAAGGAGGTGTACCAACAGTTGCAGAGTCAAAGTCATGTGCACGATGGCGAAAACACAATTGACTACCATCTGTAGGATGGGTTACTCTAAAGCTTGAATAAGCTAAGTTTTTCTAAAGGTGAGTGACTATAGCTAATTAGAGAGTCTCACAACTCCAAGGTTGTAGGGCATTTTGGAGTAGGGAAAATCGTCACTAACTTGCATAGGTATGTGTATTGGCCCGAGATGCAAAATCAGGTATCTAGGTTCATAAGAGGATGCATGCTTTAATGTACCAACAAGCCTAGAAACAAGAAACATGGTCTATATCATCCCTTACATGTGCCTACTCATCCTTGGGAAAGAATTTTGATGGAATTTGTGGGAGGTTTACCAACAAGCAGGAAGGGACATGACTACATGTTTGTGGTAGTTGACATGTTCAGTAATATGTGTGTTCTGATGCCCTGTAAAAAGACCATCAGGGGACAAGAAGTGACAAAATTGTTATTTAGACAGGTCTAAGTGCATTTTGGGATACCAAGGAGCATCATTTCAATCAAGGATACAATATTTCTCAGTGCATTATGGACTACATTGTGGGAGAATATGGACACCAATTTGAAGAGATATACAACATTCCATCGTGATTCCATCCACATACAAAAGTAGTCAACATGAAGTTGGTGCAGCTTCTGAGGGGATACAACTAGAATCATATGAAGACCTAGGATGAAAATTTGGTATATATACAACATTCTTATAATAGATCGATCCACACTTCTACAAGAAAGTCCCCATTTGAGACATGTTTTGGATATTTCCCACCTTCACCTTTGGATATTGCATATGGGTGTTAGTTCCCCGTAATCTGCTAGATTGATTGAGATACAAAGGTACAGGGTAACATCAAACCAAGATTTGGAATCCTAGGACCTAGCCTTCCTGGATTCGGAGAGGGATCTCTCTAGTAGGTGCAAAGATGTGAAATTGTTTGTTGATTAGGGTTGATTTTAGGCTAGATGTTAAGTGCGGGGTATTTTGATTGTTTTTGGTTGGGTATGATGCTCAAATGGGTTTAGATAGAAAACAAGGGAGATTGTTAAGTCATTGGGCAATGGAGTCAAACAAAGTCATGAATGAGTTCATCAATGGTTTCAAGAGCATTTGCAGGGAAAGTTAACTTGGTTGGTGGATCTTTAAGGTTGTGAAGGATCATGAGATGGACATTAAACTTGAGAACGACAAGCTAATAAAGGGCAGAAGTAGAATCCTTTATATACTTGTAAACTGAGAGAGTTAGAATATTTAAAAGCATAGCAAGAGATTCAAAGGGTTAAGAAACACCTAATCCATTTGATTTTAGACTGGAAGCAGATAATCAACCAAGACAACATTCAGATAAAACATAGAAAGGCAAAAAATCATTTAATCTTTCATGGGTTTTATCATCAAGAGCAAGAAAAACATTTAAGTTGCACAAGTAACTATAACCATAGAAGAAGAGACAAACCCTACCATCCACAGTGACAGCTATGAGAGTTCCTTGAGACAATTTTAGCTAAGTAAGGCAAAGATCATGGTTAAGACAGACTTCTTTGACAAACTATAGGTAAAGTTGCTTCAAAAGATGATTTCAAGAACAGAGTACTTCAAAGGTAACAATATTCAGGGTTAGCCATAAATCATAATTGATACTAACTGATCTAAATCATTCAATAAATAATACAAGCCAAAAACTTATTAGAGAGCAAAATATGAATTCTCTAACATATCTTAAGCAGAAGAAAACATTTAGGCAGTGAAGGAAACAAACAGATCTAAGGTGACATCAACAAGCATATGTTAGTCTAAATTTTTTGTCCTACCGTAGCATAGATGGATGGAAAACATATGAGAAACTTAGAAAACATTAACAAGAGAAAAATTCACCATCAACCAGGCCTATGGATCCTACAAACAGTCCTTCTCCATCAACAAGTGAATCAGATCATGCATAAGCTCCAAGACATCAATTTCTCATCAAAGGCTTCAAGGGACTATGTATTACTTCAGCGTAATTCATAAACATCCAACAAAATATACAAGAGCCTCATGCTCTATTTATGGAGCAAATGAGGAGGTGGAAACCCTAAGAGGCTTCTAGAAACCCTAATTCAGCCATAAATGTCATAAATGTGCTTAATGACCATGCAAGGCCCAAGACACATAAGAGATAAGAAAATAAATAAAACACACCAAAACATAACTCCCCAATAAAATCAAGATTGTTTTGTCGAAGAAAATATTAAAAACCCAATTTTCCATTAATTAGTGTCTTTTGTTGACTTTTTGGCAAAAAAGTTATCTCTGTCTGTAGCTCCAAATCAGCAAAAATTGGGGTCTGTTGCAGCTGAGTTTTGGACCCTTTCCTGGCATCGGATTCTGGCCCGTCATGGCTCGTTGGAAAGCTACGGATGTCTACTTTCCAAAAATACTTTATTTTTTCCAATATTATGCCTAAAAGTCAGCCAAAAAGTAGAAACAGTGAAAAAACCCAGGAGTGTGGCACCTGTTGATATTAGGGGCAGAAAGGTAAAAAATGGTTGTTTTTGGCCTTTTTGAGGGACCAAAACAACTTCATTTGATCTGAAAATTTATGAGCAAGTTCCTTTGATGTCAAGGAATCCAAAAATATAATTTTCTTCAGCTGAGAATACTCCGAGAAAAGGTTAAGGCACCCATGATTTTATGCTTTTAGGCCTAAAATTCACAAAAAAACAAGAATGTGTCCAAAATTGCCCAATTTTGATGAGTAAACCCCTTAAGGGTTTTTAGAAACATGTAATGAAGCTTGAGCAATAATTCCAAGCTGGATTGGTCTTTTCCACGTTTTTCCGTCGGGCGCCTCCTTTGGGCAGCTTTGAGTTTCCTTCGGGCAAACTGACTCAATTTCTTGTAGTGCTCGGTCATTCTCCTTTGTAGGTTGTCTTTATCATCATTAATGTTTTCACCTTCCTCTTGAGGGTTGCTTTCATGATCACTGTATTGCTGACCAGCGCCTCCTTTACTGTCCTTACTATCTTTACTATCTTCTTGAGAGCTGCCTCTATCTTTGTCAAATTTGTTGCTTCCACTAAGCTTTGAACTGTTTGCTTCATCATTGTCACTGTTTTCCTAATGGCTGCCTCCTTCCTCACTGTTTTCCTGATAGATGCCTCCTTCCTTACTGTCTTCACTATCTCCCTGTGGGCTGCCTTCTTCACTGTTGTTTTGCTTTTTTTTCATCATCAATTTCATCTTCACTTTTACGGATTTCTTCTTGTTCACTTTTATCTATGGAAGATGTTTTTGCTTGGGAGGATGACTCATGAGAGGAAGGTGAGACATAGTGTGTGGAGGGCGAGGAAGGAGTATGAGGAGGAGTTCGAGATGAAGATGGCATAATTTTCAATAGCATGGAAGATGAAGAGGTGAAATCATGGTGAGTGATAATGACCTTAACAAGGGAGTGATGGAAATAAGCTTGCCTTTTTGGCCCTTGATGCTCATCATTTACTTTTGGAGGCATAATTACTATGCTATTTCTTTACAAATTCAAAAAAACAGCCCTTTGTAGATGAAATGAAGGTGAGGAATCAAAAAACACTCTTATAGTTCAAGAACTGGATGGGGAGGCATAATTTTACGAGAAATACTATGAAAAAGCCTTTATGTGTGATGAAGACCGAACTCTGGGAAAAAAATTGCAATTTTGGCCTTTTCTGTAGAAAATTTGGCAGTTCTATGCTTTCTCGCTCAGGAGCATAGCACCACTGCATAGGAGCGTCGCGTCTAGTGCAAATTTGCATTGTGAGCTTCTACAAGAGCTTAGCACCAGTGTACAGGCACGTAGCACCAAAAAGGTATTTTTGCAGCAAGGTTTTGGAAGCCTTACCGGTGTCGTAATTGGGCCCGGGATGGCTCGTTGGAAATATATGGATGTATAATTTCCAAATATACTTGATTTGTTTCATTTGGTGTTCATTTGGATTTCCAAAAAATGACTTTCCCAACACTTGTCAAAAATGGTGAATGCTGGTGCAAAAATGCAGAGTGATGTTGCAGGCCACTTTTGGATGCCTTCCTTAATTCCAAATTGAGCTCATGATATCTCATTGGAAATATCTTCAGTTCTAGTTGTCATTTGACTCATGAAGCAAGTCATTTGGATACTCCATCTGTGAGAAAATGAGATTTTCCCAAGGTTACTCCAGTTGTGCAGAAATTCTCCCGTGACACCTGTATTTTTGAAATTTATCCCAAACCATGATACCTGTCTAAAAACTGAAGTATTTTTTTCTTATTTAGCCTATTATAGACAAAAACCTCTCTCACTTTTTTCAATTTCATCTCTGTTTGGTTAGAAACACAATTTGAAGAAAAACTAGCCCTAGGTGTGACACATGGCTTGTCTCTTGGAATGAATTCTTGGAAAATAATGGAGGCATGATTTTTATGAGATGGTATAGAATTATTATTTCTTACATGATCTATCAAATTAATCCTTTGATCTTGTGCCTCCCTTTCATGTCAAACCCTAGCTTAGTTGGAAGAGGAAATTAGGATTTGGTGTGAGGATTTAGGACTACCTTGCAGAGGGAGGGGAATGAAGGGGTTAAGGGTTGTCTAAATTCTTGGGGAAATTTTAGGGGATAGGGATAGATGTTAGGGAGTAGGGGAAAGTGGAATTTTAGGAATTTAGTGAGTGGAAGGGGTCCAAAAGGTCAAAACATAGGCCTAGCCTTAAGTGTCAATTTGTGGCAATAAACTAGGTTTTGTAGAAAAATGATGATTCTGAGGGATAGGAGTGATGGGAAGTGTTTATGGAGGTATTTTAAGGATAGTAGGAGGTGTAAGAGAATCAAGATATAAGCCTTGTTTACGATTTAATCATGGAGGTCATGAAACCAAGAAAATTTCCCTTAAAAACCCTAGATAGGCAATGGAGGAGTTTAGGCAAAACAAAAATAGAGGGTTGAGGCCAAAGGTGGAAAAACATAGTGATAATGAGTGACATGAGCCCATGATGGGTCTTCTAGGATGGGTGAGTTGAGCTTGACACGACAGAATGATGAAATAGTGAAAAATTATCCTAAGGGTAATGAAGGCCATGAGATTTCTAGAACTCACAATGTTCATGAAGTTTGTTTCTAGAAATCTAGACCCGATACTTAGTCATCTTCAGATAGTGAAAATTATGGATGACTAACAATGGGAAGCAAGGAGGAGTGAAGGAAGATGTTACAGGAGATGATTTGAGGGAAGAAAAAATTATATAGAAGATTAGGCAGATACATCTATATGTACAAGAAGCACTGCAGAAGTCGTAGAAGAAGTATAAGGCTAGGCATTATCATCACATAATAGAGAAAACATTCAAGGTGGGAGAAAAAGTATCGCTACCATTGAACAAGGAGAGGTTGAAGAGGTCTGGTAAGAAAACCAAGGCTCTCATATATGGTCCCTTTGAGATACTGGAAAAGGTGGGTGATAATTCCTATCGATTTAGTTTACAACCATATATGCGCATTTACTCAATTGTGAATTTAGAGAATTTGAAACTCTATGAGCCTTCCATGCTAGATCAGGAAGAGGAACGCGTCCTACCTTCTGTGGAGGATTTGGAACCATAAGCTCAGGTAGATTTGACAGAAGATACAGTTTTACAGAAGATGTACAGAACTACAAGACAGGGGCAACATGATCTTTGGAAGATTGGGTTGAAGGGACAACTTTTAGGCAAAGTTAAATGGTACACCAGAGAGAAGGTACAGGAAAAGTTTCCTCACCTCATTTAGTGAAAGATTTTGGGTATCAAAATCCTCCCAAAATGTGGAGGTGTGATCCGAATTGGATCATTTTATTGTTTTTCATCCATCGTGATGCATTTGAAGTGAAAAAAAAATGGAGGACTCAGCTCATGGGACCATTTTTACTGACGGGACCCAAATTGGAAAAACGAAGTGTGAAAATTTTTGGGAGAATTATGAGGCTTCAAACCACATTTTTGGGGGGTTAAATTTTACCCCTTAATGTCTCACCTTTTCATGTTATTCTACACACATAAATATTTCCAACAATGTAAGAATCACATCAATTGAAGTATGTATGCAAAATTTATGCCACTTAGAATTTGACCTTCATGTTTTCACACCTATAGTTCGGGAGGATGTCACGTCAGTCCCCATTATTCATGGAGAAGGGGCTAGCCACATTTTTTTGATGTAAAATACTATAGAAGGTTCTATTTCCTAACTCTATTTAAGAGTTGATGATCTGAATCTGAAAGTTAGTTTTGTTGTGCTAATTTCATCTTCATATTTATTAAACATTTGTTGATCTCTTGCTTTATGTGCATAGGTTTCCTTGTTGTTTGTGAGTGTTAAACACGTAAATGAGCTGAGTTTTAAATTAAATTCAAGAGAATAAATCATGAAAAACAAATGTTGAACATTATCAATAACAAGTACAGTAAACTATCACAATTGATCCATTAACACAGCGTTTTGATGAAGGAGTTCACCCCTCCTGGGCTACATCTCCTTGGTCCAGCTTCCATGGCTTGGGCCTTTGTATTAGATTAAATGTGAAAAAAATGTTGCTTACATTCACCTACAGCTCCTAAAACCTGCTTCAATGTGTTCAAAATGTCTAAATGATTCATTCAGAAATGACTCTTCTTTCACTAAATTTTGTCGAAATTTGCTCCAGTTAGGCTCAATTCAATTCTGACCTAGTAAACTGCCTCCAAAACTGGAGAAGACTCTAGTTAGCCCCGCCAATTATGGAGGTACGCCGAACTTGACAGACTCTTCCAACCATACTGCTAAGATAATGACAGATTAATTAAGATAAGTAGGTATAACTATGTGGTAACTGTGTTATAAGCGTGTTTTATCAAACTGCACTTAACAACGTAATTAGCGCTTTAAATAGGGGATTATGGGTTTAATAACCCGCTCTTAAAACTAATTCCGTGATTATATAATAGCGCCCCGCCGTGGTCATAGTGGAAGGTCTTATGGGGAGGGGCTGGCCCGCGGGGCTAGCCCCCTCCAAACCCCCGCTGCTCATAACCATTGAATATAAATATATGTCGAGGGCTTATATTGTTAAGTCCCAAGGTAGTGGTGTGGTAGTAACGAACGCGTGTTGTATGGGGGAGGTCGTGGGGTCGAGTCCCGACCTCCACCCAGCCTTGTGGTAAAATGGTGTTTCTCCACCGTATATATATATACAACCTTTGTATATAATTAAAATGCGCCCATATAAAATATTTAATCCGACCATAGGCAAATTTCAACATTCGGACTTTGGAATATATGTATGAAATCGACCTTTGATAATATTGAAACATTCAAACTATAATTCAGACTTTGGATAGGGTCTACCAGAGGGGGCACGTGGCGGCGCCAGGCTGCACCATGTGTCCTCCTCTAGTTGGACCACTCCAACCATATACAAAAATTTCAAATTCGACCTTAGGAGCGCATATTAAAAAAAAATCACCTTCAAACCTCTCCGGTGAATCCTATAGTGACACTTATCATAGTGTGATTGGGAAAAATGAAGAATATTCCCAGAATATATTTAAATTTGCTGACTGGGTTTCCATGTCACCAACCTTTCACTTCTCCAAAAATTTTAGCTATTTAGGAAAATGAACAACAGGCTCTATCTTCTTCATCCGGACTCTGTTTTCGACGAAACGAATTGCGTCGAATTCCTGGCAACGAGCTCTTCGTTTTCATTCAGTTTCTAATCAATTCTGAGAACTTTCATTTTTGAGCTTTTACACTGAGCACCTGATCATTCCTCCCCACTAGAAGCCTTTTGGAACCAATAATCTCTTTGATTACTGATCATGTGGATGAGGGTATAGTTCCCTCACACTTTTAGTCTCAATCCACTGAAATTTTCCCATTTTCATTAAATTGAGCTTTTCACAAAAACTTAACATTTTCCTTGCCTCTTGCGACCCTCTCTTGCTGTTGTTGACACCGTCATGCTACAATTTCCATGAATTTTCAGAGCAGCAAGCTATTCTTGCAGAAACCAACTTGTTCCTACTTTGGTCATCAATCAAAGGGTACTTATAAAATCTGTCACCTTGCACACTGTCATCATGGCGATTCTTAACTGATCTTACTTTGTACTTGTGTCAACTCTTGACCGAGTATTTTCACCATTTCCATGTACCCTTCAGAAACCAAAAACAATCACTTGTGGAACCAATGCCTTTTTTTTCAAACTTCTTTGTCGCTTTATCTTTGACCTTTGCACTCTCTTGCACTGGCATCTTGTTTCCAACACTTCTCAACACTGATGTTGACTGCTGCAAATGTTTTACATCTTGTTTACCTCCTTTCAAAGGCAACTTGTTAGAGTCCTGAAACATCTCATTACAATCATAAGAAACCTTAATGAAATTATCTTGTTAATTTTATGAATCTTTTTGAAAGGCCTCGTTCAAAAAATCTCTATGTTTGATCATTAACAATGTCAAATTCTAACTTGCATTCACTATCCTCTTCATTTCTCCTGCATGTATAAGAGACAGACTTGTCTTCTTCTTATGTGCTCTAACTATGTACTCAATTCCATATTTAAACAAGTGATACTTATTCTCATGGCGATGAAATATTACTTTCCTATCATAAAGATAAGGACTTCCCAAAACAATACCTGTGTTGGGGCCCTTATTTTGAAATTAAACAGCTTTTGAGTTGCGGTTAGTACGTGGTGGGATGCAACCACGGTAGGCGGAGAGATGCCAAGGTTGCGAAGGACTAAAGGACAGGTGGCACAGCTGTTGCGGGAGCAAGCACAGATGGCAAAAGAGTGTGGCAGGAAACAAGCAGTAGAACTCGCGACTAACAGAAAGAAACAGAAGACAGCCGAGCAAGAAGAAAGGAAGAACTGTTAGTCATGCTGGCAGCAGAACAAATAAGCAGTCGGCCAGCGGAAACAGAAAGGAGAGTTGGCTCAGACGGGATCAGGGAACAGGAGCCGTAGGAGAGCTCTATTCGTGTTGTTCTGTTCTCTACCCTTCTGTATCTCTGTGTTTCTTGTTAGGAATCTGTAATTAGCAATATTGGCAAAGTCCAATCATAGAAACAACATTATTTCAACCACTTTGGGATTCTAGGATCTAGCCCTCCTGAATCCGAAGAGGGATCTCTCCAATAAGTGCAAAGATGGATTTGTCTTTGAAGTTTTGGGTAATTATATTAGGCTAGTTATGAAGGCCAAGGGTTTTGTTTGTTTTTTGGATGGTTAAGCATGATTAATGTCTGAGGTGGAGAGTTCTAAATGCAAATACTTTCAAAGGTGTGAAGTTGCAAGAAAAATAGAATAAGCTTTGGCCAGGAAGATAGATAACTGCAGGTTTTAGTCCATTGGGCTATGGAGTCATAATAGGGTTTCATTGAAGCAGCAAGAGGCAAGAGTGGTCCATGGGGAAAGTCATCTATGTCTAAGGATCTCTTTAAGGTTTGATTTATGGAATGAAATGATACAACAAAAAGAGGAAATAAACAGATGAAGAAACAAAGAGCAGCTTAAGATCTGGTAAGTACTTTTAAACTAGCCAGCTTTTGACATACACTTAAGAAAAACATGAAAGTAAACTAGGATCTGGTAAGTAATTTTAAAGTAGCCAGCCTTTGATACACTTTCAATAGAAGACATATAAAAACAGGGGGAAACACTAATGATAACAAAGGATGTTCTAAGATCTGGTAAGTACTTCTAAACTAGCCAGCTTTCAACACATTCCAAGGGAAACATTCAGACAGTCTTTGGGGATAAAACTAGGACCAGGGCACACCATATCTTCCTTAGTTCATCTCTACTTAACCAATACTAAACATAAAATTTAATAATAATATTCGGCTAAGACAATAAGACGAGGGAACGTTGGCATTCCTATGCTTAAACTAAATTGAATCATTCCCAAATAGCACAGATTGGAAGAAAACATGAAGATAAAGATTTTCAGTCAGAGAAGGGTACTGATATACAGTAGGTCCTAACTCCATGCATGTTGTTCTTTATAAGAAAAGATGAAACACAGTGAAAACAGAAACAAAATAACAAGTTACAATGAGAAAAACATCACCATCAACATACACCAGGATCCCATAAATCAACTTGTATTGATGCTCCAAACCAGTTACAGCTTTAAGTCCAATGCTTTAGTTTAGCAATCATCTACTCATCTCAGCCTAACTTATCTATCACAACCAGAGCTCCAAGGGCCAGTGAACACTATTTACAGATAGAAGTCTCATCTCAATTACATTACAATGGTCAGCAACTACATCAACCAACCCCTCACTCATCTTCTGCAGTAGTATATATAGAAGAATGAGGAGGTGAGATCTGATAAAAGATCTCCAAAGATAATTAATACAGACCTAATGGTTCCTCGGCCTTTGGGGGGCTCAATGAAGAAAATTTCATAGGTGTGTTCTATATTAAATGATTTACATAAAGATTTAAGCTCGGTGGGAGCTCTTTTTGACCTTTGAGGCTCTGTGTGATGTCAAAGTAACTCTGCTGATATTTCTTACATTAAGTTCCTTGGTAGAATTTACTCTCTAGCTGCGCTTGAGACAAATATCTAATCCTGATCAATAACTTCAGCCTCTGTTATGAATGCTTTGAGGCACAGGTGGCTGTGTGGTAGCTGGGAGGAATCAATTTGCCTCAGATGCGGCGGTGGAGGCTTTCTGTCTGATGAACCTTTATGATTTTTCTTTTAACTGTATTTTAATATGGGGATTAGGATTTTGATAAACCATCTTAGACGTAATCCCCAAAAAAAATTCTTCAATCTTCTGTTCTGATATATTTTTTCTTCGGCAATGATACTCTCTGACCGTGCTTGATTTACTATGTTTTGCTGGGGTGCAGGGCTACGCAGGGTTATGTGGCATCAATGCTTCATGAATGATTGATGAAACGTGGAGCTTCTTCCTATGAATGGTTTCCTCTGGTGAATCGAGGGCGAGAGGATCGCCACCCTCTGCCTTTGAATTTTCTTCAAACGTAGCGGAAAAATCCTTTAAACCCTGCAAAATACAAAAACATTATGAAATCCTACATGTATAGGTTAACTGCTTAGGAAGGACATGTGGAGAGAGCATGGTCGTTGGATGGCATCATCCAATGGTTGAGATTGATTAGAGGGGGTCAAAAGGAAATTGGGGAGGAGTTAAATCGGAGTTGTCGATCGTGCAGAGATCGACGATTGGGAGTGGAGGCGAAAAGTAAAAGCAGAGGAGTCAGTTTTTGGAAAAAATGGAGAAATGGGTTAAAACCTTTGTTTCGGGAAAAAATGATCAAAAATCAAGATCGGGAATTGGGACGATCGTGGACCGTCGGATGAGAGCGGCCCAAGCGATCAACGGAGGAGAAACAGGCGCCAATAACCTTAGAAACATGCCCAGACATCAAATTTTCAATAAAATCCAGATGAATAAAACCTCCGTGTCCGGAAATGCTGACTGGACGAGGAATCAGCGCAATGAATTTTGGGCCGTCGATCTGCAGATCAGATCGACGGCGGAGATTCTTTTAACACTGTGTCGTACCCCGAGTTATCGCATGGGCATCTTCGGAGAGCGACTACCGTCCGATGAGCGACCTCAGATCGGACGGCACACATCAATATCGCGCCCACTCCACATCTGAACTTTAATGCACGATGAGGGAGGTATTTTGAATAGTGCTCAAGACATGTGTCGGTCGGTGTATGGAATCGCTACGAAATAGAAAAAACTGCCCCGCTCTCAAAAGCGGTGCGATGAAAACTGCTTGGTTTTGCAACAGTAAGTGGCTGGCGGGGACCACCGGGGCAATGGATTGCGCGCCGTCGATCTGCAGATCAGATCGACGGTGAAGAGCGATTAGAACCTTGCACTGGCGGAAAACTTTAGGACAAAATAAAAATCGAAAAATTTATATAAACGAAAGTCTATGCTTTCGGGGACGAAATATTAATATTCAATATGGTTTGGTGCCCGTCTGCGGGGCCAAGGGTTATATGGAAAACCATATGACCGGGGATTTATGGAGGAAAGGGCTAATCACAATCGGGCGATGCGATAAGCGCTTGGAAGACTGGCGCTCAGTTCTAGCACCAAGACGCATGGAGGGGAAGGGTTAAAGACTTAGCCCAAGGGGGCTTAAGTCTATAATATATAAAATATGTGATTTTTACAGATTTTCAATGATTTTCAAAGGAGTTTGCGGGTTTCGATAAGGCAAGAAAGGGTCTTCAACTTTATCAAAGGGAGTTTTGATGGGAGGGGAAAAGGGGAGAAACATGAAATGAGGGATTTTCATTGAAAATAGAGGGATAAAAATGAGGTTAGTTTTGGAGGTGGAAGGGAGGGGAAAATGGTGTTTGCAGCAGTATTTCCTCAATGAAATTAGTAGAATTTCAGAGTTTTTAAGATAGGAACAGCAGTGAAGATTTGGACAGAGGCATGAGGCCTTCCAAAGTCTTCAAGAGCCAACACTTTTTAGCAATAAAATTTGTTCCTTGAAGGCTCCAAAAGTTTTAGCCACCTTTTGCTATAAAAAATTTTATAGGTGGCTAACAGTGGCTGCACTTGGCGATGGTGCCTTCTTGAAGGCATCAAGAACTTCAGACTTGGATTCTCTAGGAGGCTGATCAGTTGCATCATCCATTGGGCTGCCTTTCTTTCTGTGGATGATCTTCTCTTGCTCTGAAACATATTAGTATTCATGGATCAACTATGGAACCTCATCAATACCATCTTTCTACCTACCCAATCCTACTGATCTAACATTTTTTCTTCATTAGAGTGCACTTGGATTGGCAAACTTTTTTCACAACATTTTATTCTTTTGAAAGCAGGAAATCTAATCTATTTCTACTTCTTATTTCTCCATGGACCCAGATTAAACAGTTGAGCCCATATGATTTTCTACCTAATCTACTGTCTGTTGGGATTGAACTGTCCAACAGACTTTATTCTCTAAATTCTACAACAGAAATTTAAAAGCATTCAAGTCAGGATTGAACAGTCTAACTTGATGCTGGTCTATGGCATAAAAACAAACTACACAAAATATTATTTTTCACAAAATTTAAAAACAAAAATGGAAGGCTTTGAGATCTGAGCTTTGAAAGCATTTCCTTCCTCTTTTTTACAGCTCTGTTTTGACTTTTGTTTTGAGTTGTCTTTCCTTTGCTAACTGGCTCAGATTTTGAGTTGATTGGAACCAGATTTTTACATCTTCGACTCAGAATTTGAAGCAAATTTGAGTCATTTTCTCTTTGAAACCTTAGGTTCAGATTTTGAGCATGTTTGAACCCTTATTTTCTATCCTAAACTATCTACTAATAAGCCAAGATTAAACATTTTGGAAAATCGAATTCACTATCCTATCAACAGAAAATTTAAAGCTAATTAGTCAACATTAAGTTGTTTGACTAACTAGAAGTGTGTTCTTCAGGAGTGGAATTTGAGCTTGCACACTTTCATATTTGTTTCTCTTTTTTGGTATGGGGCTATACCTTTCTTGTTTTCACAATCTGCCCTCTTTTCTTTCTTCTCTTTGTTTTTGTATTTTTTATTTTTTATAACTTATAATGATAAAAAGATAAAATACTTCCGGAACATAACATGGATCAAGAGAAGTAATGTTTGAGCACCCTGCCATTGACAAGACCCCCAAACAATTCTGCTCCATTCAACTCCTACAAGAAAAATGCATTATTACCAGCAGCTGAATGAATAGAGTAAGGGCCAAGCCATAAGTTGTCAAATTTTCCATGCTTGCCCTTGTCTTCCCTCCTTGAGTCCCACTTTAAAACTTTGTCCCCAATCTTGAAATTGTTGGCCTTTGTTCTTCTGTCAAAAATATTTTTAATGTTGTCTTGTTTCTACAATGCTTTGTTAATAACTTCCTCTCTGGTTTGCTGAAGATGAATGGTCTGATCTATTCTTCTGATCATGTCATTATCTCCAGTTTGCAACTCTTGAATAAACTTCATCACTGGTACACCAAGGCTCTTCGGAAAAATTGCATCAGTACCATACACAAGTTGGAAAGGTGACATGCCAATAGATTTCTTCAAAGTCAATCTGTCAGCCCAAAGTGCATGAACTAGCTTTGTGTGCCAAGACTTTTTGTTGTCCTCCAATAGTTTCTTGATTATGTTCACTAAACCTTTTTTTGAGGATTCTGCAAGTCCATTACCTTGAGGGTAATAGGTTGTGGAATGCCCCAATGTTATTTGATATCTATGGCAGAATTCAACCATCTTCTTTGACCCAAATGCTGCTGCATTATCAGTGATAATATTGGTAGGACAGCCAAATCTAGAGAGAATATTAGTCTCCATAAATTTTATAATAACATAATCATTGGCCTGCCTACAACGTATGGCTTCTATCCACTTAGTGAAATAGTCCGTGGCAGTGAGAATCCATCTATGCTGGGCAGAATATGGTGGATGGATTTCTCCTATGAAGTCAAGTCCCCACTATTGAAAAGGAGCTTCAACAGTGATTGGATGCAGAGGTAGGGGTAGCAGTTTTCTTTTGCCTTCAAAAAGTTGACATTTATGACAAGTTATGATCATCTTGTGCACATCATGGAAAAGAGTAGGCCAATAGAAACCAACCCTCAAAAAAAATTTGGTTGTTGTCTTCCAGTACAAATGACCTCCACACTCTCCTTCATGGAACTGGTATTTAACCTTCTCTGCATCAAACTCAGGCAAACATTTAAGCAATACACCACTTGCATTTTTCCAATAAAGACATCTATCTACAATGCAATAGTTTACAGCTTTTAACTTTAGGAACCTTGCCTTTGTTTTTGTCAAACCAGGAGGTGTATTCAAATTAAGCAAAACATAAACAATATCAGCATACCAAGAGGAATTCATAAAATGGTCTTCAACAATGGGTGTTGATATTTCCTCTTGTTCATCCAAAGCATTAATCATATTAATATCAAGAACTTCAAAATTGGATTCAGCCATTAATCTAGCTAGACCTTGGCCTTTGATCAGCTTAGTGGGTTTTATCTCTAAATCATATTCAAGAATAACAGCAATCCACTTACCTCTCTTACCATCTAGGTCCTGTGTTAGAATGTCTTTCACAACTGAATTTGGGACAAAGGCAATGATGTGTGAGTGAAGGATGTATACTCTGAAGTCTTTTAAAGCTTTAACTAAAGCAAATGCTTGTTTTTCCATGATGTTATACTTCAAAGGAGCATCCCTCAATGCCTTACTAAAGAATGCAATAGGCTGCTCTTGTCCTTGTGGATTTTTCTGTAGAAGGACAACAGTTATGGTATGTTCTGATGCAAATGAAAAAATATAAAAATATTTTGAAAAATCAGGACTTATTAGAACCGGTGTTTTGGTTAACGCTTGTTTCACCAGCTCAAAGGATTTCTTTGCTTCCAAGGTCCATTTTACCCCTTTCTCCTTCTTTAACATGTTTTTTATATTCCTAAGGAGCTCAGCCAAGTTGGGGATGAACCTTCTCAAAAATTTTATCTTTCCAATGAAAGATTGCAACTCCTTGATGTTTCGAGGATGAGATATTTGCAATATGGCCTCAATCCTCTTTGGATCTATCTTAATAACCTCTTCTGAAATAATGTGCCCAAGAATTTTACCTTCTTGAAGCCCAAATAGCATTTTCCTAGGGCTCAAAGATATCCCAAACTTTCTGCATTTCTCGAAAACTCTTCTCAAATGTTCTAAGTGCTCTTCATCTGTTTTCTAAAACACAGTGACATCATCAAGGTATATAATGATGAAGAAGCCCAGTTCTTCCGAGAATCCTATGTCCATGGCTCTTTGAAAAGTTGCTCCAGCATTCATTAGACCAAAAGGCATTTTCACATACATGAAAGTGCCCCATGGTGTAGTAAAGGATGTCTTTAATTGATCAACAGGGTGAACTAAGATCTGATTGTACACTAAGTAGCCATCAAGCAAAGAAATTCTTCTAGACCCTACCACCCTTTGTAAAATATGATCCATCTTAGGTAAAGGGTAGTTGTCTTTCAATGAAGCTTTGTTTAAGTCTCTAAAGTCTATACAAAGCCTGATCTCTCCAGTTTTCTTCCTAACAGACACCAGATTAGACACCCACTCAGAGTATTTAATAGGGACAATAATACCAGCATCACACATTTTCATGATCTCCTTCTGAACCAAAGGAAACTGAACAGGGTTTATTCTACGCAGTTTCTGTTTGAATGGCTTTTGGTTTTCTTTGAGGGGAATTTTGTGCTGTATTACTTTAGTGTCATAGGATTTCAGATCTTCGTAACTCCACGCAAAAACATCAGAAAACTCTTTAAACAGCTCTATGTATTTAATTTTAATATGAGCTGGCAAAGTTTTAGACAGTTTAATCATTTTCGGTTTAAGTTCACTGCCTATATTGCACTCTTCCACTTCAGTCTCTACAGGTTCTAGTTTTGGCTTCTTGGCCACATCGTTAAAATCAAACAACTCTTCTAAAGGTGCCAAACCTCTTGGAAAACTTTCATCTTTAGAGTGTAGAGTTTCTAACTCCTCTGTTTCTAACTCTGTCGTCATTTATGTTTTGTTTTTAAGTTTTCCAGTCAGAAGATTAAAATCGAAAAGCTCAGGAGACAGTTCTTCTTCACCAAGAAAATTTTCTTCACTGCAGTCTGTATCATAATATGAGTCCGAACTGTGTAGTTCAAATTCATTTTTGAATTGCATGAAGTCTTTTATTTGTTTTTCTCCATCAAACACCTGCCAATACTTTTCATTATCAGGCATGGCTGGTCTAAATTTTATCTGAGTAGTGCAATCTTTGGTTTCATATGGCGTTAAGCATGTTCTAGCTGCAAAGGCTAAATTACGGGCCGCAATATTTCTTTTTCTTGGGACAAAGAACAGTTTGGACTCCTCGAATGTTTTCAAAAGGTCCATGACATCGTTTCAGTAGGCTCTAAGTCTGGGATGATTTGTGTTATACTCCCTATAGACTTTCCTAATGACTAACTCTGAATCCCCATACACATTAATTCTTGTGGCTCCTAACTTTTTCAACAAACGTAAGCCTAAGAGAAGGGATTCATATTCCGTTATGTTGTTGGAACACTGAAAGTTTAATTTGCAGGAAATGCTTACTGTGTGGTTGTTTTCAGTGTTGGAAATCCAGACACCTGCACCAGCATTGTTCTTAGTGCATGACCCATCAAAATACATACTCCACAGAGGACTATTTTCGGTTTCATCCTAGTTACTATCCTCTTCAACTAATGTTCTTCCTTATTGTTGTGGAATACTAGCACTTAGTTGTATTTGTTTTGATTCCCCAAGATTTTCGTTTATTTGAGGGTTGTTTTCTTGATTGTGAATGTTTAAAAGCAATGGACACCTGACTTGTAGCTCAAGACCTTTGTTTGGTTTTCTAATGTCTTCAAATGTGGCAAACTGTTTTGACACTTCTGCGTTGTGTTCCTATTCCTCCCTATTGGCCATTAATCCTGTTAAAGTGACTTGTTCACTAAATGTTTCATCATTAAAAATAATAAAATAATCAAGGCCTGTATTTACAGAATACAGAGGAGAGCTTTGTGGTCGGTCTTGACTTGTAACTGTGTATTTCATATGGGATTCCCTGTAAAGTCTTCTATTCTGATTGAAAACAGGGATAGTCGTATAGGTCATGTCCATCTGCATAGTCCCTTGTAACTTAGCCCCCCAAGATCTTGATAATATCATTCCATATTTTGGGGGCACATCAGCCACAACAATATCCATGACTAAACATTTGGCTGGAATTTGGGCTAAGTTAACATAGAGGTCTTTGATTAATCCTAAACATTTTACTCTGCTGGAATCAAAGGAGTAAAGGTCTTTGTAAGGTCTGGTGATTTCTAGACCCAGGCTCTCCATTACAGCTTTAGGCATTAAATTATGAGAAGCCCCAGAATCATGCATAGCGTTGTGCAAAATTTTGTCATGAACGTTTAAACTTACATAAAAGGGAGGAATAGGTCCCTCTTGATACATACCTTCAATCTTCAGACCAAAAATAATCTCTGGTTGGTCATCATTAAGATTGAATGTGTCCTAATTTTCTTCTATATTCAAAGCCGTAAAAATTTGGGTCCTATATACATGCTGGGCTGCTAACTCAGTGAGGGGAACAGAGATTTTAATCTTTGAAATTTCCTGCTCTAGACTGAAAGGGATTTGGTTCTTTGAAGAACTTGTTTCAGCCTTATTAGTTGTCACTCTATCAGCACCATCAGCTTGCTGATTTGTCCTATTTACATTTGAAAAAATGGTTTTAACAGGAGTACTAGCTGAGATGTTAGTACTACTAATGTCTGCACTCTGTTTTTCATTGTTTTGAGTGCCTTTCTCTTTACCATTATCAGAATTCACAGCCACTGTCTTGTCCTTCTGTTTGACAACTTTAGGCTTGGTTATAGTGTTGTTTTGTGCAGATTTTTCAGAGGTTTTGGTGTTGGGAGTTTGTTGATTGGTTTTGCTTCTAAGGTCATATTCTCTTTGAGACTCTATGAGACATTTTCCATGTTTTGATAATAACTTTCATCATCTTCTCTTTTGTCATCATAAGGCATATAAAGACCTTGTTTTCTATCATAATGAACTTCAAAGTCCTCATCCTATACCCCCAACATGTTGATATCATCTTCCTCTGTTATCTCATCTGTTTCCTCAACCTCACTTATATAGTTTTGATGAAAGGGAGGAGTGATCTGTTGATCATCTTCCCTAGGTCTATTTGGAGGTTGATTCCTTTGAAAATTCTGATTCTGGTTCTGGTTTCTGTTTTGAGGAGAAGTTTGGTTTTGGCTTGCTTGTACTCTCTTAATTATGCTCATCTCTTTCATCATCTCTTCCATCATTCTCTCCATCTTTGAGTTGGAAGTAGAGGGTGTGGATTCCTCTCTAAAAGATACTCTCTTTTCATTTTTCATTCTTGCTCTCTTCTCCATCAAGTTGACTTCCACATAAAGAGCACCCTTTTGCATCTCTTCAAGAGCTGCAGGATTTCTTTCCCTCAGCTGATAGGCCATCTCAGGGTCAAACCCTTCAGGAAATTGTTTAAATCTGAGCCTTGTGGAGGTTTAAGATCTGGGGAAAGTGCATTATATACACTGTTAAATCTTGTACAATAAGCTTGTACATTTTCCCCAGTGTTTCTATGGAGGTTCTTGTAATCAGAAAGGACTTGGAGAGGATTCATCTTTACTTCCCATTTGTTTAAGAATGTTTGATGGAAGGTTTGGAGATCATTGATACTATGGGGGGTTAAGCCTTTAAACCATTTTCTTACTTCTCCCCCCAGACTCTAAGAAAACAATCTAAGCTTGACAGAATCATCATCAATTTCGTTTTTGTCAAAGTAGTCATTCATCTTATCCACATGTTGTGATGCAGTTGTAGCATTACTAGCATCATATAATGGAATTTTGGACTGACAGTCCTGTGGGAGATTGACTAATGGTACAGGAAGGACTAAGGGATCATACCATGTTGCCATTATATGTGGTGGGGGTGGATTCACAAGAGATGGATTAACAAAAGGGTAAGTGGGCTGAAGTGGAGTGGTTTGTACAGTGGATGTAGGGTGAGCAGAAGTGGATGGACCAGGAGTAGATTGTTGAACTGATCTTGGATGAGAGACACCTAAGTTATGAAGGAAATGTAAATCAGGAGGTGTTGTTTCTCTATTATCAGGATGTTCACTTGTTTCAGGAGATGAAAGTGAAGACTCAGAAACTAACTGATCTAAATCATCAAGAGACCTAGTTCTAAAGGGATTCACTAAGTCAACTTATGATTGTTGTAGAGCTGAAAGATTTTTAGGAACTGAATTAGCTCTCAAGGGTGATCTGAAAACAGTTGATAATTTAATCCTAGGAGACTTCCTAAGTATACTTTCTGGGTTATCAACTATCTCAGGTGGATCAGGGTCAGGATAGGCTCTAGTGTGAATCTTTCTAGGAGCCACTATGCTGTGTTTTTCAGACCCAAATAGACAAGAAAAGTTCAACCAGGTATGACAATATTTGAGAGGTTAACTAATCTGTTTACACAAATTTTAATCCTACAGTACTCTAACTGAGTTTGAATGATATTACAATGATGAGGGTTCTTCCCAGTGGAGTCTCAAGGTCTGTTCAGGATTGTGGAGTCACCAAGTGGAAGTTTTTAGCTCCTAAGGAGGTAAAAGGTTTTATGGTCCACCACCATGTTTATTTGATTTCCAATCTGAAATATTTCTGGTGTTTTCTGAGTTATTTTTCAGTTATGTGGTTTCTAAGAATGTCCTAAATTGTTTTCAAAATTTAGCTACGGTTATGAGACAAAGACAGTCTATTCTTATGGCTAAGCCAGCTGATCTTTCAAGGTTAGATAAAGGCTTATGAGAATCCTAGGGTTTACCTAGTTTGTCACTGATTCAAACAAGTTTCATCATTATTACCATTTCTTGGTAGTGCTTGAAAGGGCTGCTTTTTACTTACTGCACAATTTTCTTGAATCAAGGGTTTTTTGAGGTCTTTAAAAGTATCTAGACCAAAAACACTCAAAATCCCTAGTGGAATCACCAGAAATGTTAGGAATCTGTAATTAGAAAGATTGGCAAAGTCCAATCACAGAAACAACATTATTTCAACCACTTTGGGATTCTAAGATCTAGCCCTCCTGAATCCGAAGAGGGATCTCTCCAATAAGTGCAAAGATGGATTTGTCTTTGAAGTTTTGGGTAATGATATTAGGCTAGTTATGAAGGCCAAGGGTTTTGTTTGTTTTTTGTATGGTTAAGCATGATTACTGTCTGAGGTGGAGAGTTCTAAATGCAAAGAGTTTCAAAGGTGTGAAGTTGCAAGCAAATAGAATAAGCTTTGTCCAGGAAGATAGATAACTGCAGGTTTTAGTCTATTGGGCTATGGAGTCATAATAGGGTTTAATTGAAGCAGCAAGAGGAAAGAGTGGTCCATGGGGCAAGTCATCTATGTATAAGGATCTCTTTAAGGTTTGATTTATGGAATGAAATGATACAACAAGAAGGGGAAATAAACAGATGAAGAAACAAAGAGCAGCCTAAGATCTGGTAAGTACTTTTAAACTAGCCAGCTTTTGACATACACTTAAGAAAAACATGAAAGTAAACTAGGATTTGGTAAGTACTTTTAAACTAGCCAGCCTTTGATACACTTTCAATAGAAGACATATTAAAATAGGGGGAAAAACTAATGATAACAAAGGATGGTCTAAGATCTGGTAAGTACTTCTAAACTAGCCAGCTTTCAACACATTCCAAGGGAAACATTCAGACAGTCTTTGGGGATAAAACTAGGACCAGGGCACACCATATCTTCCTTATTTCATCTCTACTTAACCAGTACTGAACATAACATTTAAGAATAATATTCAGCTAAGACAATAAGACGAGGGAACGTCGGCATTCCTATGCTTAAACTGAATTGAATCATTCCCAAATAGCACAGATTGGAAGAAAACATGAAGATAAAGATTTTCAGTCAGAGAAGGGTACTGATATACAGTAGGTCCTAACTCCATGCATGCTGTTCTTTATAAGATAAGATGAAACACAGTGAAAACAGAAACAAAATAACAAGTTACAATTAGAAAAACATCACCGTCAACATAGACCAGGATCCCATAAATCATCTTGTATTGATGCTCCAAACCATTTACAGCTTTAAGTCCAATGCTTTAGTTTAGCAATCTTCTACTCATCTCAGCCTAACTTATCTATCACAAGCAGAGCTCCAAGGGCCAGTGAACACTATTTACAGATAGAAGTCTCAAGCTCAATTACATTACAATGATCAGCAACTACATCAACCAACCCCTCACTCATCTCCTGCAGTAGTATATATAGAATAATGAGGAGGTGAGATCTGATAAAAGATCTCTAAAGATAATTAATACAGACTTAATGGTTCCTCGGCCTTTGGGGGGCTCGATGAAGAAACTTACATAGGTGTGTTCTGTATTAAATGATTTACATAGAGATTTAAGCTCGATGGGAGCTCTTTTTGACCTTTGAGGCTCTGTGTGATGTCAAAGTAACTCTGCTGATATTTGTTACATTAAGTTCCTTGGTAGAATTTACTCTCTGGCTGCACTTGAGACAAATATCTGATCCTGATCAATAACTTCGGCCTCTGTTATGAATGCTTTGAGGCACAGGTGGCTGTGTGGTAACTGGGAGGAATCAATTTTCCTCAGATGTGGCAGTGGAGGCTTTCTGTCTGATAAACCTTTATGATTTTTCCTTTAACTGTATTTTAATATGGGGATTAGGCTTTTGATAAACCATCTTAGATGTAATCCCCAAAAATATGTCTTCAATCTTCTGTTCTGATATATTTTGTCTTCGGCACTGATACTCTCTGACCATGCTTGATTTACTGTGTTTTGTTGGGGTGCAGGGCTGCGCAGGGTTATGTGGCATCAATGCTTCATGAATGATTGATGAAACATGGAGCTTCTTCCTGCGAATGGTTTCCTCTGGTGAATCGAGGGCGGGAGGATCGTCACCCTCTGCCTTTGAATTTTCTTCAGACGTAGCGGAAAAAACCTTTAAACCCTGCAAAATACAAAAACATTATGAAATCCTGCATTTATAGGTTAACTGCTTAGGAAGGACATGTGGAGAGAGCGTGGTCGTTGGATGGCATCATCCAATGGTTGAGATTGATTAGAGGGGGTCAAAAGGAAATCGGGGAGGAGTTAAATCAGAGCCGTTGATCGCGCAGAGATCGACGGTCGGGAGCAGAGGCGAACATTCAAAGCGGAGGAGTGTTTGGTCAATTTAGTGTCCTAAATTGCTGCATTTAATTTGTCAATCCGGGAATCGTAAGCTGATGAAGTGCGGCGCACTATATGTGCAAGATAACCTCTTTCTTAACTTTTTGTCGTTTTTGGTCTTTCTAAGGTGAAATGGAAATTCTAAAATGAAAAACAATTTTGGTTATATTTGTTCAAGGAAGTGATATCCCCTATAATGATTTACCAATCTTGAAACTTTTAAAAGCAAATTGAAATTACAATGACAAGACTTGAAAGAAAGTAAAAGTGTACTGCTGAAATGAAAAGGTGCTGCTAATCTAATGAATCAAAACATGAAACTAGTGAACATGAAAACCAAACTATTCTTGCTGCCAACTGAACACAAAAGAAACTACGCTTATGGAAATTCAAAATTGCAACAAAATAAATCTAAATCAGATTACATCAATTCATTTTTCTGACCCTTCATCATTAGACCAGCTATGACTTGCGGAAGTAATCATAAACAACTTGTGTAACTGATATTTAATTCGCAGAAAGTAAACTAATACTAAACCATACACACATGATTCAATCCCTCGCCATCAGTCCAGCTGTGGCTTTCGGAGGCAACTGAAGATGTCATACATGATTTAATATATCTAAGTTTGCATAAAAGAAACTAATACTAAACTACACATTTCATAATGCAGTCCCTCGCCATCAGTCCAGATGTGGCTTTCGGAGGCAACTGAAGACGCTATGAGCAGCTTAATATATCTAAATTTGCATAAAAGAAACTAATACTAAACTACACATTTCATCATGCAGTCCCTCACCATAAGTCCAGCTGTGGCTTTCGGAGGCAACTGAAGACGCTATGAGCAGCTTAATATATCTAAATTTAACTACTGAATCAAATAAACAAAACTGAAATGTACAAAGCAAGACTGAAGTTAAACAAAAGCTATGAAAAGCAAACTAGCAGCAGAACAATGTTAGTTTCATATCCTTAGCCAAAATACTATGAAAATGCCCGGGCTGTCTACCTAAAACCTGCACAAGAAAACTGATCAGTGATTAACAATCATAAAAACATGAAAGACAGGAATGAAATAGAAATTATGGAAATGTATAAACAGAAATGAAACAACTACAAAATATGAACATGTAATGGATTATGATACGATGACTTTTTAAAGAAATGAAATGAGAAATATATACATTAATACACAGAACCTTGGCTGAGCAGGGGCCCTCTACACAGCTTTGGTAACGATCCTCAAACACGAATTAAGTTGAAAACAGAGTCTTTTCACATTAAAAAGCAGATCATTACAGACTGGTAGTATTACGGCTCAAGGCAGCGTAATCACTACAAAGCAAACATAACAGAGTACGCACATCCACTATCAACTAACAACTAACTCTACGTGCGTATGCAAACGCTCTATATAAAACAATAAACTGTAACTGTCTCCTGAAGTTTATGATAGCAGCCAGCACGTAGACCACTACGGCCACAGATATAGGAGTATGGCCATGTTGGAAAACGGATCTATGGAAGGTGGATGCTTGAATTCAACTCCAGAACTTTGCACAGATGTCAATTAACCTCCGCAAGCTTAGAAACGGCCGTATGGATGTTTATATGCCACGAAACAGAGTCCAGCCGACATGAAACTCCACAGTTGACTTCCACGTGGATGGCTTTGACCGCGGCTTCCTTTGACGAATTTACTTGAACCAATAGGACACGAACCATGTCCTCGTCATTCCTAGCCTTCCCATGTGGCTCGTTTCCTTTTTAGACACCTGTAACATAGATTTCCACAAAATAGCTGCGGAAAGTTGCAGCAGCTGCGGAAAGTGGCAAGTTTCCGCAGCTGTATGAACAAAATCTAGATCAAATAGAAAACACAAAAACATAATTAAAAACCATGTTAGATACCCTTTTGCACATGATATTGACAATTTTGGAGGTGTAGGTGAGTGAAAAAGGTATGGAAAAGTGTATGGAAAAGAGGCAAATTCGGGACTCAACAAGGAGTCAATTTTTGGAAAAAATGGAGAAATAGGTTAAAACCTCTGTTTCGGGCAAAAATGATCAAAAATCAAGATCGGGAATCGGGACGATCGTGGACCGTCGGATGAGAGCGGCCCAAGCGATCAACGACGGAGAAACAGGCGCCAATAACCTTAGAAACATGCCCGGACATCAAATTTTCAATAAAATCCAGATGAATAAAACCCTCGGGTCCGGAAATGCTGACTGGACGAGGAATCAGGGCGATGAATTTTGGGTCGTTGATCTGCAGATCAGATAGACGGCAGAGATGCTTTTAACACTGTGTCGTACCCCGAGTTATCGCACGGGCATCTTCGGAGAGCGACTACCGTCCGATGAGCGGCCTCATATCGGACGGCACACATCAATATCGCGCCCACTCCACATCCGACCTTTAACGCGCGATGAGGGCAATATTTTGAACAGTGCTCAAGACATGTTTCGGCCGGTGTATGGAATCGCTGCGAAATAGAAAAAACCGCCCCGCTCTCAAAAGCGGTGCGATGAAAACCACTTGGTTTTGCAACAGTAAGTGGCTGGCGGGGACCACCGGGGCGATGGATTGTGCACCGTCGATCTGCAGATCAGATTGACGGTGGAGAGCGATTAGAACCTTGCACCAGCAGAAAACTTTAGGACATAATAGAAATCGAAAAATTTATATAAACGAAAGTCTATGCTTTCGGGGACAAAATATTAATATTCAATATGGTTTGGCGCCCGTCTGCGGGGCCAAGGGTTATATGGAAAACCATACGACCGGGGGTTTATGGAGGAAAGGCTAATCACAATCGGGCGATGCGATAAGCGCTTGGAAGACTGGCGCTTGGTTCTAGCACCAAGACGCATGGAGGGGAAGGGTTAAATACTTAGCCCAAGGGGGCTTAAGTCTATAATATATAAAAGATGTGATTTTTATAGATTTTCAATGATTTTCAAAGGAGTTTGCAGGTTTCGATAAGGCAAGAAAGGGTCTTAAACCTTATCAAAGGGAGTTTTGATGGGAGGGGAAAAGGGGAGAAACATGAAAATGAGGGATTTTCATGGAAAATAGAGGGATAAAAATGAGGTTAGTTTTGGAGGTGGAAGGGAGGGGAAAATGGTGTTTGTCGCAGTATTTCCTCAATGAAATTAGCAGAATTTCAGAGTTTTTAAGATAGGAACAGCAGTGAATATTTGGACAGAGGCATGAGGCCTTCGAGAGTCTTCAAGAGCCAACACTTTTTAGCAATTAAATTTGTTCCTTGAAGGCTCCAAAAGTTTTAGCCACCTTTTTCTATAACAAATTTTATACGTGACTAACATTTCTCTCTGTCCAATAGGACCACCTTCTATTCTGTTCTACTCAAGCTCATGCTGAGGAGCTTTGTAATAGCTTGTCGTTGATAGTTAACTCATAATATAATCAGATTTTGTTGTTCTGGATATATGTTGTGGTTTGGAATGAATGGTTTCATTAGTAATTTTAAATTTTATTTATTATAAGTCTGAATGCATTCCCGAGAGTATCTTTCATGGAACATTGCATTTGTTTAGACCTTTGTCATAGCTCTGATTTATTCATACCAATGTTGTTAGGTTGATACTGATCTATTCCCTATCTTAGTAAGGTCTTGGCACACCTCGAGTGAGACTCTCGGCTCCTCGGAGCAGGGTGAAAATGTCGGTGTGGTGCCAGACTACAGCGGAAAACATTGTTGGCCCTTAACCTGAACCCGGGTCTTATCTACGAGACCTGTTTTCTCGCCAAAAAATGGTTCCGTTTCCGGGACCTGAAATTTCATTTGGGAGCTAGATCATGGTATCTCGGATCTTCGAAAGATAAATATGAAGCTGGCGGGATAACCACCTAAATCAGTTCATCACTCAGCAAGCCGAGTTGAGACGGAAAAAGGAGAAAACGATCAAAAGTCTAGTTCTATTTTCCGACTCTGCCAGTGATACCTATGAAATATTTTGGGGAAATTTCCCAGAAGAACTCTATAACTGGTTGCGGAGGCTTCAGACCAAAGCAACCAAAGAAAAGTCACAGAAAGTCAATCGCAAGTGGGTGCACGAAGATCTGGTGGCCCTTCATCGGTTGAACACCGATTTGACCCGAGCTGTAGATTTCTGGGTGGAATCTACCTTGGATGGATACATAGTGGAGCTTGCAGTGGAGTGCTACCAGTATTTCTCAAGAGCAAAAGATACATTCAGATCTGGGTTAAGGGGGAAGCTGCTGAAGGAGATCCCATTTTGGATTAAAGCCTTGATGGTAGATGACGGACTAATGGGGTTCCAAAAAGCAGAGATGGGAGCGTAAACCTTCTGTGCTGGGGGAAGGGACTAAGGGAGAGATGCTACAAGAACAGTAAAAAGGGGGAGTAGGGGTATGGATGTCGAGACCTCTAATAGGCTAAGGGGGCGACGTGCACATCGGAGGGCACATATCGCTGAGAAGTGGCGAGAAATGGTGATAAAGGAGTTAAAAATACAGGAAAGTAGTCAGAAAGGTAAGGAGGAGGTGCCTCAAGTGACGAAGGAAATGGAAAGTCAGGTGGGTCCCCAAGATATAGGAGGGGTCATTAAAGAAGTTCGACGGGTGTACAGGAGCCCAGCCCAAATGGAGAAAGGAAAGAAGTCTGACGGAGAAGATACAGACGCGCGCCTGGAGGAGGTGTCCGATGTGGAGATGCATGTTGCAATGGAGAAACTATTCCAAGAAAGGTCGACGTCCATATCTCAAGGTATTCCTATTCCCCAAAGTTCAAGTAGCTCTAGTCCCAACCTTCCCCTGGTGCTTTATCAACCCCTAGGTGGAATTTTTGTTAAGTTTCATGAATTAGGCAAGTTGCATAGTATTCAGTCTTCAGCAACAATACACACTAGTAGTAGTATTGCTAGTAGTACCATTTCACAACCAAGAACCAATGGTTTCATTTTAGTAACACCTACATAAGGGAATATGGCGGGATCATTTATCCGATACCCAGAGTTCTCTAGGAGGGGTAATGACGATGTAGAATAGCACTCGTACCTCTGCGAGGCCATATGGAATGCAAGGCAGACACCAGATGCGGGGAATTTAATAGAATTTCAAACCACTCTCAGGGAGAGAGCGCTACGCTAGTTTATAAAATGGTCTAAAGCCCGTCAGAATCTAGCAATAGCAGATGTGAAGAGAGACTCGTTAAGGAATTTAAATTACCCCAAACAGACCAGCAGGGTCTGTCTGAAATGTGGGAAATCAAGCAGCGGGAAGGAGAAACCGCTTGGGATCTGATGTGGAGATTCAAATACGCGATTAGAAAACTTCGCTATCCAATCGATCCAAACCATCAGAGGGATTGGTTCATCAAAGCTCTGCTTCCCTTGACAATAACTCCATTAACTCAGCAGAAGATCGAGACGTTGCAGGACGCGCTAGAGCAAGCAATGAAGATAGAAGCCATGACGGGTTATCCGCAAGAGTTTAAGGGAGGAGAATCAGCTCAGGACCCCTCTATAATGGGTCTTCAACATCAAATAGAAAGTTTGATAGAAAAACTCAAATAAATTCAACCAATGCGGCTGGCAAGACCGAATGTATGGTGCACACATTGTCTCATGGAAGGACATGTGGTAACCAAATGTCCTCGGTTGCGGGGGCAGAACGTGGGGACATCGGCTGTAGGGGCACAGGGGGCTCCACCAATAGGAGGAGTTGCGCAAATAAACACCCAGGGAATATATCCACCGCAACAACAATACACAGGTTTCCCTGCACAACAAAGTCCAACCACCACTGAGTATTGTGAAATATGTAAGAATATGGGCCATCCACCTCGCCTATGTCCGATCTTACAAAAATATTCCAACATTCCGAATAACACATACTGTGGGTTATGTGCCTCAACAACAAACAGCACAGAGCAGTGTAGAGCTCTGGATGCACTGGCGGAACGGCTGGATCGGCCTTCATATAGAGTGACCGAAGCTCCCAGAGGAAGAGGAGGAGGCATGAGAAGAGGTCCGGCAGGGGGTAGAGGTCCAGTAAGATGTTACAACTACAACCAGGAAGGACATGTAGCTAGATAATTTCCAGTCCCTAGAAGACCCTGGTGTTCCCAGTGCTGGGTTAACACACATGCAACAGAAGATTGTCCTGAGCTCATCAAAAGATGGGAGGAAAGTGCTAGACAGAGGGGGTCAAATATAGTAAATGTAGAACCCAGGTTGATGGAGACTCAGACAATACATAACGTGGCCATATTAACACGAGGAGGCAAAATAAAGGGGGAAGATGCACATATAAGGGACCCGATAAAGCTGGTTAAGCCAGCATCCCCAAAACTGCTGGTCAAACCAAAACGACAGAAACAATTTTTTCAGGAAGCAGCAGAAACCTTTGCCCAATTAGGGGGAAACAAAGGTATTGAGTTACAGCAAACCATGGAGGACAATGAAACCCAATTTAATTCAGAAGCTTTGATCCAGGAGTGGTTCCATCTATTCCTAAAAATTGTTAACATTACACCAATGCTAGAAAAACTAAAGCAGAACCTGGAAGGGGTGCTACAGAAGAGCACAGGAGCAAGAGAATCACCAGATGCAAACCAGAAGTATGTACAGAGAGTAAAGAGAAATAAAATAAGGACGGGAAAATAATTCTGAGTGAACACAGAAGTTGCAGGTTTCCAGATTAAAGACACCATGCTTGATTTGGGATTCGATTTCAATATTTTTCCAAGGAAAACTTAGGAAGCATTAGGGAGGCCAAGATAAACATATTCACCAATCCAACTTCGAATGGCGAACCAGTACTGCATTGTGCCCATCGGCAGACTGGAGGAAGTTGAAGTTGACATTGCAGGGGTAAAAACATATACGGACTTTGAGGTCATCGACATGATTGGGGGTAAAGATCCTTATCCTTCATTGTTAGGAATTGATTGGGCCTTTGAAAATTATGCAATAATAGATCTAAAAAAAGAACTAATGATCTTCAAGGATGGGGAGATCAGAGTCACTCAGCCACTCGACCCGTACCAGGGACCAAGATATACAGAGACTGTGGATAACAGAGAGGATGCTCAACTTCTGGATCATCTCTATCAAATGACTGTAGGAAGAAGAGAAGATTACATTAACCCAACAGCAGAAGGCTCTGTAAGTTGGAGAAACATCCAAAGCTCAGAATTGAGCTCGGAAATAGCCTGGGATGATTAGCAGCAAGGAGGGTATGAAACCAATACAAGGAGATGCGCCAACATTGGACGAATCAATTGGATCGGGACCAAGGTACGAGAATACCCAACCTTATCCAATATGAATGATATAAACATTTTCATAACAAAAATAGAAGATAAGGTACCAGAAGGCCATAGGGTACCACTGATGGACATGGCATTACAGTCCACATCCACAAGATGGTGGAGTAATCATCGCAACTCATTGTCGCAATGGGACAAAGTTTCGGCAGCATTAAAAGCAAGATTTAAGGAAGAGGAATGACCCCGGAGTAAGGAGAAATACCAAGGGCACTTAGACCCCATAAACCATCTGAATAAATGTGAGGAATAATGGAGAAACGAGGGATATCCAGAAGAACTGTGGGTACACTGGTTTATCCACTCTCTAGACTTGATTCCACAGGCCTTGTACCTGACGGAGGAGAAGAAAAGAGGGACCAGCAAATGGCAGGAAGTTGCGGAAAACTTCATGCAGTGTTGCTTGTTCGAAGGAAAAACAAAACCCATTACACAAGCTTTGTAGGCTATCAAGAAGGTATTGTTCTTTCCGGATATTCAAAAGGAGGATGAGCAGTCGCTTCAGTACCAAGGTGTCAGACAAAAGGTGGCATGTCAAAAGATAAACAGTGAGATGGATGATGGCAATCTGGAGGATCTCAGGCACCTGTATTTTGAAGAAACAGAGGGGGAGAAGGATATCAAAGAAGAACCAACGACAAAAGGAATCCATCTGCTACCATTAAAAACCAAGAAATTAAATATTGGAACAGAAGACAAGCCTAAACTAGTGACAATTAGAGACTATTGGGATGAACGAACAACTAAGGAATATTCAGTCTGCTGAAGGAATATGAGGACTTGTTCCCTTCATCAGTAGGGGATTTAAAGGGAATAAAAGGGGATATGGGGGAGATGTGGATAATATTGAAACCTGACGCAAGGCCAGTGAAACATAGACCATATCATCTGAATCCAAGGGTGAAGGAAAAGGTTAAGGCAGAAATCAACAAGATGTTAAAAGCATGATTGATATTCCCGGTAGAGGAAGCAGAATGGGTAAGTCCTATAGCTATATAGAACAAGAAAGAAAAGTCTGAGATACGAGTCTGTGTATATTACAGAAGCTTAAACAATGCTTGTATCCATGACCCATTTCCCACTCCATTTAGTGACGAAGTCCTAGAAAATGTTGTGGGGAATGAGGCATATTCATTCACCGATGGATTCTCAAGATAACATCAAGTAAGGACAGCAGAGGAAGATAATAAATAGACAACATTCACCACCGAATGGGGCTCTTTCGCATACAATGTGATGCCATTCGGATTGAAAAATGCACCCGTAGTATTCTCTTGCATCGTGATAGCTTCTTTCCGGGAATACATCCATAAGTTCTTAGAGGTCTACATGGATGACTAGACCGTCTATATCATACTAAATGATCATGCGATGTTGTTAAGGGTAATGTTCGATAGATGTCGACAACTGCAGATCTCGTTGAACCTTAAAAAGTGTATATTTACAGTGCCATTTGGAACACTGCTAGGGCACGTGGAATGCACCCAAGGTGTTTGCGTAGACCCGGCCAAAGTAGTGGTGATAGTCAACATGGAGGCACCAGAAAAGTAAAACAGCTGAGATCACTGCTGGGCCACACAGGTTACTACCAACGATTTATCTGCAACTACGCGAAGATAACAGCCCCGTTAGAGAATCTATTGAGGAAATCTGAATAGTTCCAGTGGACAGACAGTTTCAGGATAGCCATGGATACCCTAAAATAAAAGTTGGCGAGTGCGCCAATACTAGTTCACCCAGACTGGGACAAACAATTTCATGTACACATCGATGCTTCTAGCATCATGCTCGGAGCGGTCTTGGCTCAACCAGGAGACACTTCAGTTGATCACCCGGTATATTTTGCTAGTCGCAAGTTGTCCACAGCAGAGCGAAACTACACCACGACAGAACGGGAGGCATTGGCAATGGTGTACTCTCTTCAAAAGTTCCACCACTACCTGTTGGGAGGTACGTTCAAATTTTTCACAGACCACTCAACGTTGAAGTATTTAGTAAACAAACAGGTCTTAGAAGGGATAATCTGCAGATGGCTCCTACTATTTCAGGAGTTCACCTTTGAAGTGATCGTAAAGCTCGGAAGACTGAACGTAGGGCCTGATCACCTGTCCCGACTAGAGAATGGAGAAAATGGAGGATCTCTAGATGATCAGTTACCAGATGCTGATCTTTTCAGAGTAGAAGCCATCCCAGACTACTTGAATGAGATAGTAGCCTACCTCACGACAGGGCAGTGTCCACAAGAATATACTTAAATACATAAAAGACACCTAGTAGTTCAAGCTGCAGCCTACCTCACAACAGGGTAGTGTCCACAAGAATATACTTCAATACAGAAAAGACACCTGGTAGTTCAAGCTGCAGAGTATCAACTAATAGCGGGACACTTATACAAGATGGGGTTGGACCAGATTCTTCGAAGATGTGTCCTGGACCATGAAATGGAAACTGTACTATGGGAATGCCACAGTGGTGTTGTGGGAGGACACATGGGAGCTAAACCGATGGTAAGAAAAGTACTACAAGCAGGTTTATGGTGGCCAACAGTGCATATGGACAGCAAATCATTTGTTAAGAAATGTGACGTTTTTCAGCGGATGGGACGGTCACCCCACACAGATGAGCTTTCGCTGCATCCGTTAAAAGTACTGCAGCCATTCGAAAAGTGGGCAATCGATTTTGTGGGACCAATTACACCAGCTGCAAGATACTCAAAGGCGAGGTACATAATAACGATGACAGACTACATGACAAGGTGGGCAGACGCCAGTGAAAAATTGCACAGCAGAGACTCCTGCCAGATTCATATTTGAAAATATAATCAGCTGATTTGGGTGTCCAAAAATCCTGACCAGCGACCAGGGTACCCACTTCATCAATGACACCATTAAATCCCTGCTGGAAAGCTTCATGATACAGCACCATAAAATCAGTCTGTATCATCCGCAAGCCAACGGTATGGTGGAAGCATTCAACAAGATACTTGAGAAGGGCCTGACGAAGGTATGCAATGCGCAGCGAGATGACTGGGATGAGCGGATACCAACAACGCTGTGGGCATACCAAACAATAGTAAAACAACTAAACAACCAAACACAATTCCAGCTAGTACACAGGAGAGAAGCAGTAGTCCCAACTGAATTCATCATACCAAGCCTTCTAATCGCAACATCACTCTAGTTATATGAAGAAGAATCGATCAAGGAGTGATTTCAGGAGTTGCAAGAACTTGAAGAAGGATGATTTCTGGCCAAATTTCACCAGACGATACAAAAGGAGAGACAACAAGCTTGGAACGACAGGCACATTAAGCGCAAGACTTTTCATGTCGGTGGGAAAGTTCTACTCTATGACAGAAAATACCATAAATTCCCAGGAAAGCTACAGATGCGTTGGCTAGGGCCTTTTCATGTGATAGAAATCAAAGATTCAGGAGCAGTTCGGTTAGCACAACTGAACGGCCAAGTTCTAGAAGGATGGGTGAACGGCGCACGCCTAAAGCCTTACCAAGAGCAAGTTAATCATTTCAATTTCAATAACTCTCGCAAACGAGAGGAGTTAGTAGAGTAGAGTAGCTTCAATAACTCTCTCACACCCGAGATGAGATTATATAGGATTTATACTTAAAGTGACACCGGAAAAATAAATACGGTTATGTTGCGAAGACCGCAATGCAACCAATTGTGGTCGGGGAAGGGTAGTGTCCAACGTGTCATCCACGTCAGATAGAAAGCCGTGTCGAACATCAGCCCATCATCATTACGCGTAGTACCAGTGTCAGTCCGTAGGATTACCAAGATTTGGAAATAATTGCCATAATTAGCATCACCCATACCATAATAAATTTTCCATAATAAGGCATAACCACCAGCCGTCATGTCTACCCAAATCCCAAAACCACAGTCAGCAATGTCAGAACCCACCTCAGCCGGTAACTAATTGCACGATTGTAGCCACAAAGGAAGCCAAGGGGAAATTAATTAATTATGGGGTCTCATCAACCTCACCCGTGCTGGTTGATTACATAACCCGCATGCAGAGAAGTGCGAGAATGCTGGAAAAATCTGAGTTAGAATCAGAAACATCCAAAAGAACAAGAGAAGTCGAACCAAAAGAAGAGCAAAGAAGGCACACAAGAGAAGGAATTCAAGAGAAAAGAGAGAGAGTTGTTCTACAAGTATACCAGCGAAGAGCCAGAATGACCAAAGTAATTACAGCAGTTGCGGAGCAAGAACTTGACAGTAGAATTCAAAAGATGGAGTCCCTTGTGGGCAAATACGACAGCACAACACTGATTGATACAGACCTTACAGACTCTTTTGAGTTTCCAGCACTGAAAAGGCAAGTGTATATAGATAATTATGCAACAGAAGCAGGATAGCCAGTGGCAAGAGTTTTTCCAGAGTTCAGGGGCATCCAATAGTCTACGATACTGAACTTGATAAATCTACCAGTGTTCGGGATTACAGGAACTACGATGCAGTGCACAAATTTTTTGTTGAGCAGGATCTAGAACAGTTCACTATGGCTGGGGAAGGAAATCCCAATTCATGTAGAGGAAATCCATAGATTAACTGGACTGTCATAGGAGGGGAGGGACGTATCAGCGGCATTCCAAACCGTATCCAAGAGAGCGAATAAATCTGGGGACACGAACTACTATGTCAAGTATGGCACTAGGAGAGGGGGAAAAGGAGCAAAGATCGACTTGATCAACAAACCGGAGGTCAAGTTTGCCTGCTAATTAATTGCTAGCAAGACAATGAGGTATTATACCAAAGGGGAATGCATGCTGGATACAATTTCCGTTGCAGAGTATTGTGTCCAGGGGACAAGGCTAAATTGGTGCTTGTTCTTGCTGAGGGAATTGTTCGAAGCTTGCGAGGACAATTACAAGAGGGAGACCGGATTTATTTATGGATATTTGATCATGGCACTAGCCATGTGGAAATGGACCTTCCCAAGCATCCAGATACCGGTCGAGATAGCAGAAGGCCAACCATTGGCAATGAATTCGCGCCTTGGAAAGTTTTCGGGGATCCTAGCACAAAATAAGTAAATGCAGAAGCCTTCAGAGTCTGGTACGGCTAGATGGTTGATGTCGTGATGATTCAACAAAGAATTCTAGGAAGTTTGTTAGATGGATATGGCGAGAAGATATGGTTCGAGGTCACTCACAAGAAAACTTTTCTCAGGCCAACCTGTGTACTGGAAACAACTTTCAAGATGAAGCCCTTGAAGTTCCAGATTGACGAAGCGGCCTTTCACACAGAGGTCTGTTCGTGGCCAAGAGTGGCGATGGAGGTCAAGGATGGAGTCTACACATATATCTTCGATGGGATGCTGCCAAACCCACTGTCGGAAGACACTTCAGAAGAGGCAGAGACCAAGATGTCAAAGCTGTAGCTATTCCCGATCATTAAACAACTAAACAACAAGGTACAAAGCTTTAATAAAGTAGTTCAAGTGCTAACTAGCGATGCCACTACATTTTTGACATTTTCAGAGTTTCAGGCATCCCATTCCAATCCATCTCCTAGCACAGCCTCAATATTCACACTAATACCCAATGTTTTGTTTAGTTCACCACCCCGAGTGACTACAGCACTGGTCAGAAAGAAAAAAACTGTGAAACCAACAGTGACACCAAAATCAAAAATGGCCAAGGTCGTAGTATCTAGCCCAGTGGTCGATCTCACAAGGGAGGATCCACCCCGACAATTGAGTATAGGAGTACTGATCAGAGAAGAGCCGGTAGTCGAGCCCCAAGGGACCAGGGGGCTACCACCCCACAACCCCATCTAACCCATCGATTTCCTAAACATTCGCTCTAGAAATTTGCTAAATAATGATATTTATCCACCGAGATTATCCTGATCACATATCAATTCGAATTCATATGCAACACATAATCTCTTCCACTCAGATCATCACACATGCGGAAAATAAAACAAGCGATAACACATCAAATCATCATACACATTAACACAGTATGTATGGGGAAAGCTTATAGCTGAAAACCCCGCAGCTATTGTGTATATTATAATGGAGAAATCATGTAACAAACTCAATACAATACTCCTCACAAGTACTCAGTACTTTCTCATGAAGTTACACACAAACTAGCTCAGTTTTGAACAGGTTACTGGTTCAAAACTCACCACTAATTGCCTTGCCTCTATTGCGCAATCATGGCCTGTCTAAATAGAGATCCAAGGTTCGAATCTCCTTGGCTTGACATCGCAATCATCATGGGCAATTCCTCCAAGTGTGGTGCAAATCTCATGCACAACTGATGTCGCCACTGATAGCTAACTCCACCCTTTCATCTACCTCTTTCACTGGTCTCCACTGAACTGTCCATGCACTGTAGTGAACTGATGTGTTCTCGAGTTGAATAATGAGTTACTAATTAATGAATTAAATAATATTTAATTCACTCCACTCATAACTAATTGATTAGCTAGTTAAACTAATCTCAACCAGTTCAACTAAAATAAACAGAACACAACTCCACTAGCCGTCTCATTAACTCCACCAAACTTCTGCCACTGAAGTCCTAACTGAAGTCAACCATGCATGATGCCATCAAACCCTTGGGAATAGCGCAATTCCTCTGTCAGATGCATGAGCCACTTCCAAGGCTCGAACTGAAGTGCTCCAAGAGAGTAAACTGAAGTTTATAGTCCAAATATTATTAAGGGTAAATAATATTTGACTTCCCTATTTTTAAGGAGAGGCAGTCTAAAAATAGACTTCAACCTATAGGTCCAAAAAATAGAGTCCCATCTATTTTTACCAACATGACCAATACTCCAAGAATAACATACTGCAATCCCCGGACCATGCTCCATATGTCTAAAAATAGACATAGTCTAAAAATAGATTTTGCGCCAGAATTTGCCTACGGGCCCACTTAGTGAAGGCGACTTCATTTCACTAAGCTCCATCATCTTGCTGCATTTTCAACACTCCCTCTCAGCAAGATATGGATTATCTGCAACCCCTATCCTGCCTCTGTGGAATTCGAACTTGCTCCCGGTGAGCGCCTTCGTCAGGATGTCGGCATCCTGATCCTCCGTGGGAACATATGAAAGCATCATGATTCTCCGCTGAACACAATCTCTGATATGATGGTACCTGATGTCGATGTGTTTGGACCTATCATGAAATACTGGATTAGCTGAGAGCTTGATGCAGCTCTGTTTATCACAATAAATCACTGTAGGCTCCAAATGCAACCCAAACAATCCTATGAGGATCTTCCTCATCCAAATATCCTCGCATGCAGCCAAGCTTGCTGCCATGTACTCGGCCTCTGCTGAACTGAGTGCCACGGATCTCTGCTTCCTGCTGTACCAGGAAACTGATGTCGACCCAATGCTGAAAACTCCTCCATATGTGCTCTTCCGGTCCATTGGGCTCCCTGCCCAATCTGCATCAGTGAAGCCCGAAAGCTTCGCTCCATCCTCCTGTCTGTACCATAGACCATATCCCGATGTGCCTCTAATATAGCGTAATACATGCTTTCCTGCCTTCCAAAAGAGCTTGGTAGGCTTAACCATAGCTTGCGAAAGTTGGTTAACAGCATAGCATATATCGGGTCGTGTATTGACCAGATACATAAGCGACCCCACCAACTTTCGATAGACAGTGGCATCCACTACCTCCGCTGAAGTAGCATCCTCCTTCCTCCAACCACCAGGAAGAGGAGTGTCAACAGGCTTGCAGCCTTGCATGTTGAACCTCTCCAGAATCTCCCGGGCATACTTGCTCTGAGAAACAAACAGTCCTCCGCTGCGCTGCCAAATCTCCAATCCCAGAAAATAATGAAGGATGCCCAAGTCCTTCATCTCAAACTCTCGTGCAAGATCCTCCTTGCATGAAAGTATCAACTGCTCATCGCCAGTCAAAATCAGATCATCTACATACAGTACGATGATCAACAGCTTCCCCTCCACCACAATCTGGTACAGGTTTGGATCCGCCTCACTCTTGGAGAATCCAAGCCCTGTGAAGTAGCTGTCTATCCGAGTGTACCAAGCACGAGGTGCTTGCTTCAGCCCATACAGTGCTCTCTTGAGTCGGCACACATGCGACTCACTGCTGAAGATCTCAAAACCTTCAGGCTGCTCTATGTACACTTCTTCCTCAATAACTCCATTGAGGAACGCAGTCTTCACATCCATCCGATGAATGTGCCACCCCATCTGCGCTGAGAGAGCAAGGATCGTCCGTATGGAAGAGTACCTTGCGACAGGTGCAAAAGTCTCCTCATAGTCAATCCCCTCGATCTGTGAGAAGCCACGGGCGACAAATCTCGCCTTGTACTTCTCCACACTCCCGTCAGCCGCTTGCTTCACTTTGTAGATCCATCGCGAACCTACAACTGATTTCCCAACCGGTCTTGGGACAATCTCCCATGCACTGTTCCTGATGATCGAATCATATTCTTCGATCATGGCATCAACCCATGCGGTTTCCTCCACAGCTTCCTCAAAAGAGGATGGCTCTGTCACAACACATTGACTCATAAGAGCCATGTATCCAGTGTACCGATCCGGTGACTGTCTCTGTCTGCGCTGTGCTGTAGGTGGTCCTACAACCTTCTCTGCATCCCGAGCCAGTCGCTCAGCTTCTGTAGTGCGCATGCGCCCTCTGATGGTTGGCGCTGCCTGGGTGGTTTCTTCCACCTCCTGAACCTCCTCTTGTGGCTGATCCACATCCGGAAGCTCCTCTTTAGGAACTAACAGCTCCTCATCTGCATGCAAGTGTAGCTCCCTCTCAAGCGAACACTGCATGGCTTTCTCCTCCTGAAATTTTATATCCCGTCGCACAACAGTCTTGCGACTGTCTGACAAATACACCCGAGAGTTGTGAGGTGTATCAGTGTACCCCACAAATATTCCAACCTCAGCAGTTGGATCCAGCTTCCTTCTCGCATCCTTCGTCACATGCATGTAGACAGGAGAACCAAAAATCCGCAAATGGGAAATATCAGGCCTCTTGCCAGAATAAGCCTCCTCTGGTGTACTCATGCCAAGAACCTTGTGAGGACAACGGTTCCGCACATACACTGCTGTATTGCATGCCTCAGCCCACAAGTGAAGGGGTAGGCCCTGATCATGCAACATCGCCCGTGCAGCACCCACGATCGTTCTGTTCTTCCGCTCAGCCACCCCGTTCTGCTGTGGGTTATGGGGTGCGATGAGCTCTCTCCGAATCCCTTCTGCGCTGCAGAACTCCTGGAATTCAGCCGAGATGAATTCACCACCGTTATCACTCCTTAGAGCAATCACCTTCTTCCCCGACTCCTTCTCGACCAGTGCTTTAAACTCACAGAACTTCGCGAATGTATCGCTCTTCTTCTGCATGAAGAAGATCCAGCACTTTCGAGAGAAATCATCAACAAAGATCACATAATACTTGTGCTTTTTTGTCGAAGCAACTGAGAAAGGACCACACACGTCTGTGTGAACTCTCTCAAGGATCGTCGTGGCGCGACTATCCTTCTCGTGAAAGGTGGCTTTCACATACTTCCCTAAAGTACACCCCTTGCACTGATCTAACTGCGCAAGAGTGCCCTTAGGAAGCCCAGTAGAAATCTGCTGCAGGATCTTCAAAACTTCCATGGTGAAGGTGGCCCAATCTCCTGTGCCACAGTTCGCCCTCATCATCCTGGCTCACCACTTCTCCCGCCTTGCATGCCATTGCTGCGCAGCCATCTACTTGCAACTAATAAAGGTTCTTGGTTCGAACCCCTATCTTCCGGGTCTCTCCAGTAGTCTTACTGCGCAGGAAGGCTTTTCCTTCGCTGAAGACCACATCATACCCCTTATCTTCCAACATCGCCATAGAGATCAAGTTCTTCTTAAATCCAGGTACATGCATGACATCCTTCAATACAAAGGGTTTACCAAACTCCCTCTGAAAGGATATGGTACCGATACTAGTCACACTGTATCTACCATCATCGCCCATCTCGATGTGCACACCCAGATCTTTGTCCTCCAAATCTGAGAACAAATCCCGATCTCCCGTCATATGAAATGACGCACCGCTGTCCAAGAACCACACCAATCCCATCACACTTGAAACCAAGCATGCGATCAGTGAAAAGTCAAGCTCGAACTGTGAAGCCAAAGCTTCTCCATCTGCAGATCTTCCCGCTTGCTTGTTTTTCTTATTTGGACAATTGGTAGCATAATGTCTGTGATCATGGCAGTGAAAACACTTCACTTTCGCCATATCCTGCTTCTTGCCCTTTGCACCGGAATGAGAAGGTTTCTTACCCTTCCCCTTCTTTTCTTTGGCAACCAAAGCGCAATTTTCTTCATCAGCTCCCTTTGATGAAGATCCATCTCGAGTAGTCCTCCTTATCTCCTCCTGCATGAGATCCGCCCAAAGGCGCTCCCATCCCGGCAGCTTCTCCCAACCATTGACACTATCTTGATATGAGTGCCAAGCCTTCGGAAGACCAAGGAGAGCCAGTTCGACCATGTCCTCATCTTCGACAGTCACCCCCACACTTCCCAGCTCATCTCTGCATTGAGTGAACTTCGTGAGGTATTTGGCGATACTGTCGCCTTTCTCCATCTTGATGTTTCTGAGATTATCTTTGAGCGCCAGCTTCCTTTGGTCACTCTTACTCTGGAATAGATCCGTCAGTGCTTTCCACATTAAAAATGGAGAAGCCTTTCCATGCAGGTTGGATACAATATGATCCTTGATGCCCTCCAACAGGATCCTTCGACATTTCGCCATCTTCTTTTGCCATGCTTCGACTTCAGCATGATCAGTGGGATTTTGGACATCCGTGTCTACGAAATCCTTAAGACCATTATCTTCTAATACTGCCTCCATGCGATCCTTCCATGCAACATAATTCGAACTGCCTTCAAGAGCATATTCGAGTCGCAAACCGTTGAAAGACATTTTCAACACCGGCACCAAGAAAACAAAACTGCTGCAAAATTCGAATTCCACCTCAAAGCTCAACCGGTCTAGATCTGTGAGAACAAATTATTTCTAGCACAGAGATTGACTGCAAGGGGCGTTTACTGGATATATCACCTTTCAAAGAAAGGATGGATCCAGAGGCTACCTGGCCCGCATGCAGACTCTGTCTACCGAAATAAGTTTGTAATCACTGTGATGATCAATCTCTGCTTCAATAGCTCCGATACCATGTATAAATTTGCTGAATAATGATATTTATCCACCGAGATTATCCTGATCACATATCAATTCGAATTCATATGCAACACATAATCTCTTCCACTCAGATCATCACACATGCGGAAAATAAAACAAGCGATAGCACATCAATTCATCATACACATTAACACAGTATGTATGGAGAAATATTATAGCTGAAAACCCCGCAGCTATTGTGTATATTATAATGGAGAAATCATGTAACAAACTCAGTACAATACTCCTCACAAGTACTCAGTACTTTCTCATAAAGTTACACACAAACTAGCTCGGTTTTGAACAGGTTACTGGTTCAAAACTCACCGCCAATTGCCTTGCCTCTATTGCGCAATCCAGGCCTGTCTATATAGAGATCCAAGGTTCGAATCTCCTTGGCTTGACATCGCAATCATCATGGGAAATTCCTCCAAGTGTGGTGCAAATCTCATGCACAACTGATGTCGCCACTGATAGCTAACTCCACCCTTTCATCTACCTCTTTCACTGGTCTCCACTGAACTGTCCATGCACCGTAGTGAACTGATGTGTTCTTGAGTTGAATAATGAGTTACTAATTAATGAATTAAATAATATTTAATTCACTCCACTCATTACTAGTTGATTAGCTAGTTAAACTAATCTCAACTAGTTCAACTAAGTTAAACCGAACACAACTCCACCAACTGTCTCATCAACTCCACAAAACTTCTGCCACTGAAGTCCTAACTGAAGTCAACCATGCATGAGCTCACCAAACCCCTAGGAATAGCGTAATTCCTCTGTCAGATGCATGAACCACTTCCAAGGCTCGAACTGAAGTGCTCCAAGAGAGTAAACTGAAGTTTAGAGTCCAAATATTATTAAGGGTAAATAATATTTGACTTCCCTATTTTTAGGATAGGCAGTCTAAAAATAGACTTCGACCTATAGGTCCAAAAAATAGAGGTCCATCTATTTTTACCAACATGACCAATACTCCAAGAATAACATACTGCAACCCCTCGACCATGCTCCATATGTCTAAAAATAGACATAGTCTAAAAATAGACTTTGCGCCAGAATTTGCCTGCGGGCCCACTTAGTGAAGGCGACTTCATTTCACTAAGCTCCATCATCTTGCTGCATTTTCAACATTCGCATATCACCACCTCGCAACCACCAACTACCACTCACCACGTCATCCATCTTCCGGGAACCCCACAATTCCACACCCTCCACTTCATCAGCCACAGTATCAGACCCAATAGTCAGAAGAAGAACTAATGGGGACCACAGAATGGAAGTTAACTCGGGTACAGCAGAGGTACCTCCAGTTGACCAAACCCTGGTTCCGCAAACTACATTTACTGAGCTTATTAATCAGGATGAGTAGTCTATAGAAGAAACAGATGGGTCACTCCCCGAGAAGACTCCACTCCAGCCAGCTAATCTAACAAGTCAAGAGGTGTAGCCCGATCTACATATGGTTGACTCCAGTAACCGGTTGCCGCACCAGACACCACCACAGTCACCGCAGGCCCAATCGTAAAAATATATTGCCAGCGGATAGCCACTTCGTGCACGGTTGGTAGATCAGGGTACCTCCGGTGCAGAGAGCATCGAAACATGGGGGACAGCCCAACTGTACCACTTTATTTAAAGAGCAGCACAGCAAGATGAGAGACTTCATTCGGAGCTCCAGTAAAGATGCGAGCAGCAACAACTATAGATCAGCACGCTTACTGAAGAGCGTGAACAGCTAAAGACAGAAAAGTGGAAGTTACAAGAACAACTAGAGACGGTAACAATAATATTCCGGGATGTTTGGCCCACAGTAACGGCCAAAAACAACCAAATACCAGAAGGGATACAGGAAAACGATATAGTCGGGCGTGTCGTCCACATCAAGGTGGCATGTTCAAATCTCCATCAGGAAAATGAGGGACTCAAGGCAGCATTGGCAACCCGACCCGCGTTTCCAAACCTAGCGGTTGTGTACTCAGCAAAGATATCAGAGAGACAGAGCCGAGTCACGAAAATGTAGGAAGTTCTGAGTACTGCAGCGAAAGAGGCATATGACCTACTGAAGGGTCTACAGGAATGCTCGACGGCACTCACTCTGAAGTCACAACCGGTCTCACTGCAGCTACAGCAAATATCAGAGAGATCCAGGAAGCCACAGACCCAACTAGACTCGACCAACTATATGCACAAGTGGACGTTTTGGAAGTCCAAATACAACAGATAGAAGAAAAATCAATGGCAGCAAAGCAAGCCTTTCGGGAGCTCCGACAGCCAGTGAAAATCAGTGCCCATAAAATGCAACAATTGGCCTCTGAGGCCAACACTCAAATCAACATCGTGTTTGGTGACCTGCCACCTCGTGCAGGAGAAGAAGTTGTCGCGAGAATCACAATTGAAACTGATGCGCTAATGCAAGGATGGGAACAGGTCATGACAACCTTTCAGGAACTCAAGGTATCGGCTCTAACAAAGATCCCAGAGTTAGGGCCCTTGTTTGGACGGCTGGGAGAAAGGAGGCAGGCAAAGAAGGACAGAGGGCCGAGCAGACTAATGGAAGTGGAAACAGTGCAGGATGATTGAGGATGTGGTCGGGGCCTGTTGGGGCCCTTTTTTTGAAATTAAACAGCTTTTGAGTTGCGGTTAGTACGCGGTAGGACGCAACCATAGTAGGCAGAGAGATGCCAAGGTTGCGAAGGAGTAAAGGACAGGTGGCACGGTTGTTGTAGGAGCAAGCACAAATGGAGGAAGAGCGTGGTAGGAAACAAGTAGTATAATTCCCTACTAACAGAAAGAAACAGAAGATAGTCGAGCGAGAAGAAAGGAAGAATTGTCAGTCATGCTGGTAGCAAAACAAATTGGCAGCCAGCCAGTGGAAAGAGAAAGGAGAGTTGGCTCAGACGGGATCAGGGAACAGGAGCCATAGGAGAGCTTTGTTTGTGTCGTTCTGTTCTCAACCCTTCTGTATCTCTGTGTTTCTCTCTGTCCAATAGGACCACCTTGTATTATGTTCTGTTCGAGCTCATTCTGAGGAGCTTTGTAATAGCTTGTCGTTGATAGTTGACTCATAATATAATCAAAGTTTGTTGTTCTGGATATATGTTGTGGTCTGGAATGAATGTTTTCATTAGTAATTTTAAATTTTATTTATTATAAGTATGAATGCATTCCCGAGAGATATATTTCATGGAACATTGCATTTTTTTAGACCTTTGTCATAGCTTTGATTTATTCATACCAATGTTGTTAGGCTGATACCGATCTAATCCCTATCTTAGTAAGGTCGTGGCACACCTCGGGTGAGACTCTTGGCTCCTCGAAGCAGGGTGAAATGCCGACGTGGTGCTAGACGACAGCAGAAAACCTTGTTGGCCCTTAACCTGAACCCGGGTCTTATCTGCGAGACTTGTTTTCTCGCCAACAACCTGATATCTCAAGCGACACCACATCAATTTTGACTCCATCAAGAAAGTTTGAATTGATGGTGAATATTAGTATGCACTTCCTTGTAACCTGCAAGTTTGAATTCTTGCATATCCACCCTAAAGGATAAGGCCTTTATGTCTAATAATTTCAATGTTTAGTTGCTTAACCAAGTCTTCGGAAATCAAATTAGCTTGTGACCCAATATCAAAAAGTGTATCTATCTTGGTATGTTTAGAGACGACTCTAATATGGAAAAGTTCAATTCTCGTATCTTCATCTTGAGTGACATTGGAACAATTTGAAGAACTAGTGCTTTTTATGTTCTTACCTTTAAAACCCATGGTTGTAATCTTTGTTTCTTCTCCTAAATTTGAACCTAAGTCATGTTCAATTATAGCAATAGTTTTCCCCTTCTCTTTTTCTTTCAGTTTGTTTGGCTTCAGCTCTGGATGAAGTTGCCAACAGTGGTCTTTCATCATGGCCATTCTTCAAACAATGTTTACATGTGAGTTTCTCCTTCTCTCTTTAGACAGAGTTATTTCTCTTTCCTCTTCCATAAAACTCGCCCTTTCCTTTACCCTCATTATCACTTTTCTCATCTACATTATGTTTCCCTCTTGCTTCTAAATGTGTGCCTTGAACACAAAACTCATCTAAGTTTGTGGGATTGAACATGAGAATAGTGTGCCTAAAGTAACTGTGCAAACCCCCAATATACTTTAACAAAGTTTCTCGAGAATAAAAATTAATACCCAAAATAAGAGCTCTTCTCCTAAATTCATGAGTATAATCTTGCACACTTTTCCCTTTCAATTGTATAAAAATTTTCCAGTCCATAATCGCCTTTTGCATGTAATCTAATGGATAGAATTTCCTTTTAATGGCATCAATAAAACTTAACCAAGACATTGAGATCTTATCATAGTTTTTATTCTCTTCTTGAGTCCTTGCTTCCCACCATACAAGTGCATATCCTTCCATCCTCAAGGAAGCCAATTGAATCTTTATGTCATCTTCATTAAGGTTCTGAATTCTACAATAAACCTCCAATTGACATATCCAATTATCCAGCCTCTCTGCATTTACCTCACCATTATACATTAGAAGCTCAAATTTGACATCAAGTTTGAGTAAGGAAGTTTTTCCTCTTGTGTTTTTTGAATGAGTATTGGTAGTTTTGGATATGGAAGTGGAAGACGATGTTGATGGAGATGATGAGGATGATGATGAATATGGTGGAGATGGAGGTGGCTTTCTTCCATTTCCCTTTGAGTCCTTCTCTTCATCCTTCTTACCTTATGAGGTTCCCTCTCCATGTGGAGACTTAGAATTCTCTCCAACCATCCTAGTGTCCCTCTCTTCAAATAGGATCTTAACCCTTTCAGTAAGTTCATAGAAAGCCGTATTATATGCTTCCTCTTCTGAAAGACCTTCAGTCTCTCCAAAACCTGACATTATGGCTATGGACTCAAGCTCAGATTCTGGTGCAACTTGTACCTCTTCAATCTCAGCTTATGGAGATAAAACTTGAGGTGCTTCAAGTGCAACTGTGAGTGTAAATTTGGGTGGAGATGGTGCCCTTGTGGCTCTCCTTATTTTGTTCCTAATCTCAGGACTTGCAACCAACAATTTCCCTTCTCCTCTCTGCAACTTTAACCTTGTAAGCATCACAAATTTGCAACCATTAAAACCCAACTTGCACAAAACTTGAGAAAATTAAGCAAATAACCTTTGGAAACCTTGCTCTGATACCAACTTGATCTGAATCTGACTTTTAGTTTTTGTTAAACACCATGTTAAATTACACACATGGTGTATGAAGAGAATAACACACACACAAGAGACTCAACATACAATGAAAGATAAGCGTGAGGCTTTCTTATTTTCCATTATACAAAGATGTACATTTATAATAAAATGGTGGGACTCTTGGTTTCACGTTCCAAGGTCACTTGGACTCCATTGTGACTTTTCGCATTCCACACCTACCCATGTAGGATTAGGTGTTCCAACATCCCCCCTTAATCTGAAGGGGTATGTGTGAGTCCAAGAAAAGAGTTGTAATACAAATCTGCAAAGTATACATGGCAGCTCTTGGGCTGAATCAACTCTGTGAAATGTTGGAAAAAGAGGTGGTTTTAGGATGACCACAAACACTGGAACGCAAAACTTGTTGCAGTTCCCGGAACTCTTCCAAAACTGGCAAGAAGCTAAAGGCTTCTGCTAGAGGAATTGTCCCTCATAAAAAAGGGAGACCTTCAACCTAAAAGAAGGGAGGTCTACTACCTATGATGGTTTTAGGATTACCAACAACTCTGGAATGCTTTGAAGCATTTCCTGGAACTCAACCAAAGCTGGCAAGAAGCTGAAGGCTGCTAAGCTGAAGGCTTCTGCTAGAGGAAGTGTTCCTCATATATGAAAGGGAGAACTTCGACCTGAGAGAAAAGAGGTCTACTACCTGTGATGGTTTTAGGTTATCCACCAACCAAAGATGATGGTTTAAGGTTTTCCACCAACCGAAGGCATGCTCATGGGCATCCGTGTCTCTGGCTACATCTCTGACTCTGGAATGACGAATTGTGGCTCAGGCTCGCTTGAACTGCTGGCTACAACTCTGAACATGGAATGAGAGATTGTGGCTCAGGCTCGCTTGATCTGATGTTGAAGCTTGTACATGACCACCATTTTCCCCCCTGTCAGGGACAAGGTGAGATGATGGAGAAAACTCAACTGCAAGTTTGCTCAATATCCGTGAACAAGTTCTAACATGTGTCGTAAACATCTTCTTGGCTGCTGATGCCCATTGCCAAGAAGCGATCCATCCAAGGTGAATCTTGGTTCTTGCAGGAGGCTTGTGTCTGAAGCATCTGTCTGAAGAATGAGTGTGCCGACCACAGTGCTTGCATGGATGAAGATCAAAACAGTGATCTTTCATATGGCCAACTCGATCACAGTGTTGGCATTTTTCAATCTGTTGTTGTTGTGGAACAGGATCTGGAACAGCTGCAGGTGAACTGTCATACATGAATCCGGCACTCTGAAATATGATGGGCTTGGTGTAGTCTGGAATATGAAAGGACACATCCTTGTCATATCCAAGACCAATTCGGTGCTTGTTGTGGACAAGCTCTTCCCAAGGTCTGATGATGGGCTTGAGAAGTGCAGGTTGAACTGCTGCATCTGCATGTAAATCTGCTCTAGTACAAGGAACTGAATGGGAATCAACTGGAACTTTATCTTCTTTCTTCTGATGAGAGTCCTTCTCAATCTTCTGAACAGAAACAGGTTCAGAATGGTGACTCTTTTGCTGAAGTTCGTCTTGTTGGAGCTGAGATTCCAACTGCAAAAACTCAATCTTTTCTTGTGCATCTTGCAAACAATTTTGAATGTTACAAAGAGCATCCTTGCTCATTTTTATCACATCATCAACATTTGAATGAATGAGGTTATTCAACAACACTAATGCCTCATTGATTTTAGCCATTTTCAACAATTTAGGCTCAAAAAATGAAAGGGTGTCGGCTTCAACCGAAAATGCACCCATTTACAATGTGATTCAACAACAAATACAAATGACTCCAAAGAATTTCCAACTATGGAAATCTCAAAGTACAAAGTGTGCTCCTCAAATGATGGAGGACAATCAACAATGACTTATATCAACAATTTTCCAACAACTCAAATACTGATTGCAACTATGAAGAAGCAATACAATGTCAACTCAATACAATATTTCTGCAAAATATGTGCAGCTAAAAACACCTGTGCAAGAGGCCTTTAAGGCAGCTGAATTTTTTTTCTTCAAAGAGTTGTTTTGCACCAATAACAACTCGTCTTCAAATGTCAATTCTTCAAAAAAATCACTCTTTTGCCAGAAATCATAAAATATCAAATCTACAATATTCAGTCCATCTGCTCACATGTCATTTCCTTCATTTCTCATCTTCAATGTCCTTCCTCTCTCTCTCTGCTATTTTTTTTTTTAATTAAAAATTAATTAAAAAAATGGGAATAAATAAAAATGGGAATGAAGAGTTAATTTAAAAGGAGGGAAATTTATTATATGAAACGGGAGGGGAGAGAAATTTATTGGGATGGGATGGAGTTATATTAAAATAAATTTTAAAAAAAAGGAAGGGATTAATTAAAAATCGAATGTGGGAAGGGAAATTAAAATAATGGAGAGATAAGGAACTAGTTGTAATAATGGGGAGGACTTTAAAAATAAAAGGTCGAATTTTTTAAAATGGGGGAGGGAGTACTATATGGAGGTGGAGTATTATATGGAAGTGGAGGTCGAATTTTAAAATGGGGGAGGGAGTAATATAGGGAGGGGGAGTATTATATAGGAGTGGAGGGAGTATTATAGTGGAGGAGGAGTTAAGGGGGTGTGGGTGAGTCGTAGAATAGAGGAAGCGAATAGGTGTGGGAGCCACGGGAGAAGGGTAGACGGGGTAATGCAGACTGGGATATGGAGAGTTGTGTGAATGTGTGGAGTGGGGAGGCTGCTGTGTGAAGCGGTAGAGGAATGGAGTTGCAAGTGTGTGGGTAGCGTATGCGTGTGGGTAGCAGCCGGGTAGGATAGGCGACTGTAAGGAGAGCTTAAGGGTGCGATAGGTAGGTGCCATGAGCTATAATAGGTAGGAGGTGTGAGGCCAGAGGGAAAGGAGTAGGGAGAAGCGTAGGATGTGAGGCATAGGGTAGTTTGAGGGGGCGCTGTCACAAGGGGAGAGCGTGTGAGGTGTGCGCAGGTTTAATGCAGAGGGCGGATTGCAGAGTAGTTTGTTTTTTTTTTTTTTTTTTTTAAATTTAAAACAACAGAGTAGAATAGAGACTTTTAGAATTGCAGCAGAATTTTTCTTCCAGTTTATAGCAGAGTGGACAAAGTGCAGAAATGAGGGCAGCAGTACAAATTTTAAGTACTGAAATGCAACAGCAGATTGCCAATAAAACTCAGAAATTTTTCTAATAGCCCAGCAACAGAAGAATATTTTCTAGCAGCAGAAAAACTCAAAATTGCAGAAACTTTCAATGGAAAAACTCATAATTCCTTTCCATTAAAAACCAGAAACTTCTTCTTCAGAAATCAACTTTAAACAATTTTTCCAACAACTCTCCAAAATGCAGAATTTAATGGGCAGAAATTGCAGAGAAAAATTAGAATGAAAACCTTCAGATGGGTAGTGCTGCCTTTCTTCAAAGCCAATGCCTGAATGCTGCCAATTTTTGAATGCTGGGATTTTGAATGCTACTCCTCTTCAAAACCAATTCTGAATGCGGAAAAATGTCAAAATTATTGCTGCAAAAACTCTCTAAATGCTTAAAAAATGCAGATATGCACAGGCCATAAACACAAATGGCTCACTCAATTTGGAGCAAGGCCAGCAATTTCCCGCTCTGATACCATGTTAAACACCATGTTGAAGCACACACATGGTGTATCAGGAAGAATAACACACACACACACAAGAGACTCAACACAATGAAGGATAAGCGTGAGGCTTTCTTATTTTCCATTATACAAAGATGTACATTTATAGTACAATGGTGTGACTCTTGGTTTCATATTCCAAGGTCACTTGGACTCCATTGTGAATTTTCGCATTCCACACCTACCCATGTAAGATTAGGTGTTCCAACAAGCTTTCTTTGTTGTACTAATTCATTCGCATTTATAATTCTTTTTCTGATCTTATGCTTTATGTGCATAGGTTTCCTTGGTGTTCATGAGTGTCAAACAGGTAAATGAGTTGAGTTTTAAGTTAAAATTCAAGAGCATAAAGCATGAAAAACAAATGTTGAAAAACAACGATAACAAGTACAACAAACCATCACAATTGATCCATTAACATAGTGTTTTGATGAAGGGGCTCACCCCTCCTGGGCTACATCTCCTTGGTCCATCTTCCATGGCTTGGGCCTCTGTATTGGCTCAAATGTGAAAACAATTATGTTTACATTCACCTACTGCTCCTGAAACCCACTTCAATGTGTCCAGAATGTCCAAATCATTTAGAAATGACTCTTTCACTTAATTTTTGTCGAAATTTGCTCCAGCTTAGGCTCGAATTCAATTCTAGCCTAGCTTCCTCCTCCAAATGGAGAAGACTCCAATTAGCCCCCGCCAATTATGGAGGTCCATCAAACTTTTCGTACTTCACCAACCACATCGCTAAGATAATGACACATTAATTAAGATAAATCTAAGTATCTGTGTTAATTCATATGTATAAGCGTGTTTTATCAAACCGCACTTAACAACGTAATTAACACTTTAAATAGGGATTATGGGTTTAATAACCCGCTCTCTTAACACTAATTTCACGCTTATATAATAGCACCTCGTCGTGGTCATAGTGGAAGGTCTTATGGGGAGGGGTTGGCCCCCTCCAAACCCCCGCCGCTCATAACTATCAATAGAAATATATGTCGAAGGGTTATATTGTTAAGTCCCAAGGTAGTGGTGTGGTGCTAACAAACACGCGTTGTATGGGGGAGTCGGGGGCCAGCCTCAACCTCCTACTTAAATTTCAAAGGGTAAAACAATTTTGCTCCTCTCCAGATATATACAACCTTGTATATAATTAAAACGCACCCATATAAAATATTTAATCCGACCACTAATACACCATATAATATATGATTCGGACTTTGACCCATAAATGCAATTCAGGTTATTGATAATTGAAATTCGAACTATATTTGGACTTTGGATAGGGTCCACCAGAGGGGGCACGTGGCGGCCCATGGCTGGACCATGAGTCCGCCTCTGGTAGGACCGTTCCAACCATATAAAAAAATTTCAAATTCGACCTTAGGAGAACACACATAAAAAAAAAATTCACCTTCCCAATCTAAACCGACGAATCCTGCAGTGACAATTGTCACAGTGTCATTGGGAAAAACTGAAGAATTTTCCCAGAATATATTTAAATTTTCTAATCGGGCCGCTATGTCACCAACCCATCACTGCACCTTTAGCTTCTGCTTAGGAAAACTAACATCGTCTCTATCTTCTTCATCCGACTGCTGACGGAAACGAATTGCGTCGTATTCCTAGCGACGAGTTCTTTATTTTCGTTCCGCTTCCAATCAATTTGTTAATTTTAATTTTTTATATTTTACACTACACTTGATGATTCGATGTAGTCAAAACTAACCACTAGTAGCCTATCGGGTTGTGTTATAACCAGGCCACTAGGAGGAAGAGGCATTCAATTCTTTTGAGAGAATTTTGTTCCATACCTAAGCAAAGATAGCTAGGAGAGATAGGAGGTAGAGCACACATATATAATCTGTGCACTATAGAATCCCACGAGCCACAAGAATTACTTCTTTTTACCTGCAACTATATTTCCAGACAGAGAAAGAGAGTAAAGCGACCTCACCTTCCAACTAAGTTTTCTCCCGAAAGGGTTTCCCAAAGAGCATATCTTGTGTCTTATGTGTGTGTTTGAACTTATTTTTTTGTTCTATATTTTTATGCATAATTTCCATTCACTTGCATGCACTAATTACAAGCAAAATCTACGTATATTAAATTTTAATAAAATTGTAATAGTGTATAATCTCATATTTTTAATACAATATTACTTATATGTTATGATGAATTGTACAAAGGATAACCACATATTTTTACGATCAATGTGAGTACTTCAATTCCATATTGAAGCACATAAAAAAAATTCCCCTCAACATAACATAATGAGAAAAGTGAACATGATTGAACCCTACAAGTAATGCTTTCTATAGTGGACGAAGATGGAGAAAACCCCTACAAGTTATTTCATGCTCAAACACCTTCTGACAGCGCTTCAAAACTCGAATGATACATTAACCCTGTTGGAAATATTGTCATTGATGGCAAAGGAGCAAAGGAGCAAAACACTGCATCTATTTATTAAGGCAAGAAGCAAATCAGACCACTGGAGCTTCTGGAGTATAAAGGAGCTATAAGGCAAAGAAGGAAAAAGTACAGTGGAGGAGAAGAAAAGAGGAAGAGGAGCAACACACTGCCAAAGGAGCAGCATTAGAGGCAAAGGAGTAAGGCAGAGGAGCGGCAAAGAGGCATGGATCAACACTAGAATTATCATTAAGGCAAAGGAGTAGAGAGGAGCAGTAAAATGGAAAGGAGAAACATTAGAAGCTTTATCAAGGAGCAAAGGCAGCAAAGGTAGAAACTTTGGGTCGAGTCGTGCACGAGTGGGTAGAATTGTGAACGTGATAAGACAAGTAATGAACGTGTTCAACAATTCGAGAAAGTCGTGAACGTGTTGGAAGAGTCGGGCTAGTTTGCGTTTAGAACAGTGCACGAAGGCATGTGCAGCGCATGCAGTTCTGCGAGCAGAGTCAGTTAAATTTATAGAAAAACACATTTAGAACAATGGTCGACGGATATATCGCAATCACAAAAGAAGGCTTGATCACATATCACAAATCGTAGTGGAAAGAGTATCACAAAACAACAAATACAAAGAAATTGTGAAATGTGAAGTGCAAGAGATGATGTGGTAGGATGAAATGGGTGTTGACATGGCTGCTGACGTGGCAAAATATGTGGACCTGACCCCACAAATCGTAAATAAATCTTGATGACGTGGTAGGTGACGTGGTAGATGACATAGCAGGTGACGTGGCAGGTGATGTAGCAGACGATGTGGCAGTGACGTGACACCCCAACGTGGACCAGAACCCTTTATCACATATCGCAAGTCACAAAGCTCAGAAGGGATAATGCTTATGTACCACATTGAAACGCTAAAATGTGAAGTGCGATAAAGGGACCGGACGTGATGCAGCTCAGAACTACCATTTAACATATTTCAAGTCTGGAAGTATGAGTTTTTCCTTTGTTAAATAGCATCGGAGAGAAAAGGAGCCTTATAACGGAGAACGCCTGAATTCTGAAATGCGATGGAAAGTGGACGTGATGCATTCTTCAAAACAAACAGAATATATTTCAAGTCCAACCTTATGCCTATTTAAGTGGAAAAATGTTTGAACGTGGCTAAAGGAGACTTAGGTAAGTGACCCGACACAGAACAAAGGGAAAAGGCAAAATATGAACGTTGTGGTAATAAGAAGACATGCACAATGTGTCGAGTCGAGCTCAGAAAGACCTCCGGGCAGAGTCGGGTGTTGAGAAAAGCAGAAGGCTGAACGTTGCGGGAAAGAGAAGGGAGGAAGATAGGTCGGGTCAGGCAAAAAGGTGGTTATTCACCACAGTTAGAATACAACAGCAGGAACATAAATGACAAGGGACAACAAGCAGAAAAGACAAATACACAACAAAGCTAGAAGCCGAAAGGGTTGATTGAAATAATTGGTTTCTGTGTAAATGTAAATTCATTTATTATTTCATATTGTTTGTGATGCAAAGGAAAGTCTCTGTAGGCATAGGAAAAACTCCAATGAGTGATGTAATGATTATTTCTGATGTAATAACTGTTAGGGTCCCGTGATTTGGCTGATTGGAAAGCCAAGTGACAAGGTAACATCAAACCAACTTTGGAACCCAAGGACCTAGCCTTCCTGGACCCAGAGAGGGCTCTCTCTATTTGTGTAAGGGATGTACAGTTGTTTTCTTCTTGTGTTTTTTATTTTAGGCTAGTTATGAAGTACGTTTTTGGTTTTTTTTTTAGGTTTTTGAGGGAGGAACTGATCAAAGACTAAATAGATAAAAATATTGTTAGATCAACTAGGCTATGGGGTCGAAAAGGTCGAGAAAGCCTCAAATGGTGATACAAGGTATATTGAAGGGCTGATTTGATCAAGGTAAAATGGATCTTTAGGTAAAATGAAGTGGGATGGACACTAAGTTTGTGAAGGACAAAGGCTTTCAAACATAAATAGTTCAATAGCAAACATTTATATGGTAGGGCTAACCATTAATCATGATAAATGTAACTTCAAACTGATAGATGCATAGAAATAAACATTCAAGCGATACATAGAGATATATGACTCTCTAACTTTAGGAAAATCACTATCAGACTTTGGGGAAAAACAATTAAGACAAAAAAATAACTCAAAATACTAAGAGGGAACTCCTAGACATAGTATTTTGGGCTATCGAGCACTTTGAAATAAGATAACAGAGTTTTAGGCAAAGGGAAAGATCGATACAAGACCTCTTTGGTTCAACTAGGACAATAAAACATTCAAAGAAAGGTTTCAGAGGTGGAGCTTTGACTATCCATGAGTAAGCAGGGCATACCTTGAATCATACTTAGCATGCATAACAACCATAAATGAAACAAGCAAACAAGTTCTTCAGTGATCAAAGAGCAGTTAAGAATTCTTTGATATGACTAAGAAGGAAGAAAACATAGAAGCTGTAATGAATCAGGAAATCTGAGGTGCCTCCATGGGCATGTCTAAAATCTATTCTCTACTATCTTACAGCAAGCAAAGCACATGAAATTTGTATGAAAACTAAGGAAACATAACAGAGAGGGACACTATACCATTTTACCAAGTCAAGGAATCCAATAACAGTCCTCTTTCATCATCCAAAACATTCAAGAAACTATCCAATGCATGAGACAAGTATTTCTTCCAAGCTTGTATAACCATATATTTCTCTATATCATCAATTTTAGCCTTGTTTACAATGAAGTCTCTTGGAATATATAGGCCAAGATGAAGGAGAACCTCCTAGTGCAACTAGCAAGCTCATTGGCCCATCAAAAATATCTGATTTTGTCCTTGAGGCTTTGCAAAGCCCAAGGCACAAAATATCTATAAAAATATCCTAAAAATGCTAAAAAAGGAAATTAAATTGACTTTTCCCAACTAACAATGGACAAAAAAGGCTAAACGCACATTTGCAAAAGCCACTTTAGAAAATTGCATTTTTCACAAAAATGCTTCAGAAATATAGTAGTAGAAACTTTTCTGTCTTGCGGGCAACTTTTGGAGGACTTCCCGATGTCAAAATGAGGCATGTGATCGCTCGTTGGAAAGCCCTGGATGTCTAGTTTCTAAAAATACTTGATTTCCCTCCAAATGATCACTATAATCTTGTGAAAATCTGACCTGTGTGGAAAAACCCATAAAATAGCCTTTGCTGATATGCGAGGCAGAGTGTTGAAAAAGTGACCGTTTTTCGCCACTTTGGGGGACCAAATCATCTTCAATTGATCTGAAATTTTTTTATTAGATGCCCCTGAATTTAATGCATCCAATGGTACCACTCTCATTATCTAAGGATGCTCCAAACAAAAATGGTGGCGCCCATGTTTTTAGGCAATTAGGACCAAAAATGTCAAAAAAAAAGAACATGTCAAAATCTGTTCAATTTCGGTGAGAAAACCCCTTAAGGGTGTTTAGAAGCATGCCTAGAAGCTCGGGCCAAAATTGCAAGTCTAGATGTGTCTTTTCCATTTTTTCTCACCGGGCGCCCTCCTTGGGCAGTCTTGAGTTTGTTTTGTTTTTTGGTTGTCTTCCTTGTTGTTTTGGCATTTTTAGTCTTTGGTGAAGAAGTCATGGCCCCTTGCCTAGGAGAGGCAACTAGCACATGCTTTGGAGAATATTCTTTATGCTCTAAGTTTTGTGTTTGCTTGCCCTCATCATGGCTTGCTTGAGGGCTGTCTTGTTTATCCTTGTCACTGCTTTCTTCATGACTGTCATGTTTTTAACCTTCACTATTTTGCACTTCATCACCCTCATGCTTGCCGGGCTGCAGAAGTCATTATGTCTTCATTATCACCTGCCGTCAGAGATTATAAAAGGGCCCTCTTTCACCTCACCCATTAATAAAAATAACCCGAGAGCGTTTTTGTCATTTGCTGAGAGTGACTAATCCATTTGTCGTAGTAATTAGTAGTACGCTGTTTTTACAAGAGTAAACTGATGCTTAATCAAATCAAATTACTTTAAAGAAATAAATTACACACTCGTAAAACTTCACTAACTTATCGGGCCAAGGGCTCTACAGAATATTAAACCACCCTTCGTAAACTGATGGAAAAGGGAATTGCTAGATCACAAGCCCGGGGAGCTAGACAGCACCGTTTACCGCTCACTACAGCCTTAGATCATCTCTCACTACAAACCAACAACGTAAGTAAATGAAATAAAGAAAGTTAATAAAGATTGAACCACAATTCTGGGATTGAACCACAATTCTGAAATGGAACAGCAACTATAAAATGGAACAGCAATTGAATAACTAAGTCCCGCAGGTTATAACCAAACTCAGTCTATACACTCTTTGCAATCAAAGAACATTCTGTTATTCTAAAGATAATTCACACAGACCACGCCAATGGAACAGCAATAACAAACAAATGAATTATAGAACAGTACTGATAAACTAGGAACGCACACCACACGAATGTTTAATATAACAGCTCTATAATATAACAGTAAGGATATGCGATTAACTCTTGAAAGGATAAATAACTTGATGCAGAGTCAACATATAATCTTATCTGTAGAAACTTCAATGATTCAAACTTGAACAGAGCATATCATATGAACTTGTAAAGCATAGCAAATAATCAAATAAGAATAAACAAACCAATTTGTAAGCTAAGTCAATGTATAATGTTCTTTCGGCTCGTCCTTAGCCTAAGGATATATACACGCTTTAAGTTAACGTGCACTTAAGATGGAATAATCAAGCTTTCATTAATGATCAAAAATACATCGAACCAGTTCTCAACAAAGCTTAATAACCAAATCTGATGTTTTACAGAAGCTTACATAAAACGTATCCTATCTCGCTATCATCTATCTATCAAACTAACAGTGCTGTCTCTTTTTATAAAGACGACGGCGGAGATGTCCAAGCAACTAGAGGCTTATCCCTCGTGGGATCTCGATCCGAGGATCTACAACCTGTTAACTCTTCATCCGCTTCTTTTGTCAAGTTACACAGGGCCGGTGTCCTCCTCTTCTTCCGAAAATGTATTTACTTGACTGCTTCCTATGTTTATGCTCACGTCTCAGAGAGAGACGCACAAGTATCTCCACTTTGTCCTTTCCTTTTGGAGCGGCAACTCTCGCTTTCTCCCTTTTCCCGTATAGTAACCACATACAGGCTAAGTTATACACACACGTGACATTCTCACATGTTTTTAAGATGTTCCTTGCTACTTTCCATATTGGCGATACAAAAGGTTCACAAATTGTATTAAAATGTCATTAAAGTAATCATCAAAATCATACCTTTTCAGTACTCCACACACCCCCCTGCTTACCTTGTTTCATGTCCTCATGAAAACATTGTAGTTGCCATGTAATGCAGTGAGAGAGTATGCTGGAGAAGGAGTTTCATGTGGAGGCCTACAACCATGTTGAGTGATTAAATAATCAAAGAACTGACCTGCTTGCCCCTCAGGCATCTCATACAGGGCCTGGTATCCATGTGCAGGATGCCAAATAATTGGAGCGCGAACTCTATACCCTAACCAAGATGACCCTGCTTTCAGAAGGCTCTGGCCATAGAGATTCAAACGGTCAGCGGCTAACTCAATGTTCTCATACTTAAATGGTTCTCTGAGCTGGATGTGTGGATCAGAGATTCGATATCGAAATTTGGCTGCATTAATGGCCAGCTAAATAATAAAGCAAATACTTTAAACTTCCCCTAATGGAGGCCTGGGCATGGGCCCTAATAAGCCACTGACACTGGGGAGCCAGAGAAAGATTTTTGAACCTCTCCACAACCGCATCGGGTTCCTAGGCTCGGCCAACCCGCGTAAATCTTGACCTGTTTGACTTCGGAAGATATCATATTTTTAGCCACTTATCTGGATAACCTCGAATGAAATGAATGCTTGGAATTGGATATCAATGGAGGGACCAGTAGTTCACCCGGGGCCTCCCGACTCTAGCACAAGGTCGTAAATAAAGCTCACACAACAATCTCTGGACTTTCACTCCATAATGTTTACAACAGTCGATCAAATCATTGACATTGTTGATCTGTATAGGGGTGCCTGCCTTAACAGCTTTTATTTGTAATTGTAAATATCGTTCTAATAGAAACAGAGCATAGTTTCTAGCAGGAGCCCTACATGCTAAAACATTATTATATAAAGAACACAAGTCATTCATCTGTTTGATAGTAGTATCTAGTCTACAAGTTACCTGCAGGACTTTCTTGTAGCTTTCCCATCCATCCTTCAATTGCTCAGTTTTAGATTGGATCAGACGCCCTAGTTGCCGCGGCAACTCCTCATATTTTTCGTGGAACCGCTTTTCATCTAAGTTGCTCGGTTCTTCTTGTCAAAGCTGAGGCATACATCTTGTGCAAGGATTTGTTTTCTGGATTTTCCATAGCTCATGGGAGTACCTGGGAGTTTTACCTCGAACCTTCTTGCGTTGTTTGGAGTTCAACCTTCATACACCTCGAGGGTGGGTGCCTCTGCCTCACCTCTGTGTTTAAGTCATCCTTTTCTTCTAACACCTAACTTCGCCATCATGTGGAACTACAGCTGATCCTCGTGGTTGGGACGTACATTTTTTTGCTGGGTCTCTCTTTTTTTCTTTACCTTCTGGTTCTTTTTCAGAATCCTAATTTGTTGTCTGAGCTGGGTTATCGTATTTAACAATTTAGTTCGTTCCTTCCGCAACTTCTTAATTTCCATTATTTCATTTGAAGGAACGGCAGTCTGTCGATGGTGGACTGGATCATGACCAGTTGCTAATTCTTCCTCTTGGGGCTCTTCCTCACTGCTCTGCTCCGGCTGTTCTGGGGTATGCACCTCGACTGGTTCTGATTCTTCCTGAGCAAATGCTGTTTCTGCTCCTACTTCCTCTAGTTTTTCCTCTTGTGACATGGGAACAGACTGTTCCCGTTCAGTATTTTCCTCCTCTTCATCATGAACAGGCATGTTCTCTTCCTGGGGTTTGTCATGGGGGTCCTCTGAACTAGAAGGTTGACCATACTTACTCATATTGGTTAGGATGGCGGCCAAGTCATCTTCTCCCAGTAGGTCTTGTAATGGGCTATCTTCCTGTTGTTCTATTTCCTCCTCTTGTTCAGCCTCTGCCCCCTCTTCGGACTGTTCGTCCTCAATTACCACCGGTTGGCTAGTGCTTTCCTGGAGCTTCTCCAGCCTTCCTCGTGTCCGAGCCAACCGGGCTGACTTTCTGGGCTTATCTATGCTTCCTCTCATCTGGGCTAACCGAGCCGACTTCCTGGGTTCCTCCGGTTGCTCGGGTGGATCAACGGCATGCTTACGCTTTGTCGATTCTTGGCGTGTCTCTGGTTGCTGTGATGTACTAGAAAAATTTTCTCTGCGTTTTGTCGGTTGTTCTGGTTGGCTTATTGAATGTCTACGTTTCGGGGATGGTTCTGTCGATCCCCCTTCAATCATTGCAATGAGCTCTTCCCAGCTGCTCTGCTGTTGGGTAAGACCATAACTAACAACAAGTTGAATCAACCCATGGTGACTAACAATTGCCTCTACGTGCTGTGCCTTTTTCATACTTTGTGCAGCATCATGCAATAACGAGTTTAGGAGTGAAACGAGTTTAAGAGTGTCGGTAAATTCACAAAGCATTTCTGTTTTAGAACAGCTAGAAGTTTAAGGTGTCGGGGTCTTACCACGTCTTTTCTTCCTTCGCAGGTAATGTAGCTCTATACTATTCTTGCTAGCTCCGTCCAGGGTTCTCCTAAGGTCGCTGGCAGAACTCCCTTTCCCCCTTTACTGTCACTCTGCCTTCGCCCCGGAACAGCTTAAGGACCTTCAGAACGTTCTTTGAATGTCCATACCGGTCCCAGAAGCTGCAGTCCGAGACTTCACCAGTGGCATCGCTGACCGCTATCCGTCGGAGTGGTCATCTTGTAAATTCTCGCAAGAACTCCATTGGCTAAATGCCTCATTAGCCTCCGTGCGATTGAAATAGTTCGAACCATCCCGCCCTTTCCAGATTTCTCTGCACAGCCAGAGATCGTTAGTTGTTGAGGCTCACTACGAATTGCCTTTCCCCCCATGACTTCGCT